>OU427018.1:387500-465541 GCA_911387935.1 Dolichovespula saxonica | reverse complement strand
GGCAATTATAACGCTATTATCGAAGAGTCGGTGAGAAAGAGAGAAAGAGAGAGAGAGAGAGCATTTAATGTATGTATACACGTGTATATAAGTGTGTGTGTGTGTGTGTGTGTGCTTGTGCGCGCATATACATGCATTTATACAATCACGTATCACATATACGTAGATATCTATTGTTGTTTACCTGACTCTATAATGCCATGTAATTTTAGATCGTGCACCCACACATACATACATACATATGTATAAACGTATCTACGTATTTCGTTTTATTTTTATTTATAAAATTTTATTTCACTTTAAATCGCAACGACAAATTATTATTATTATTGTTATTGTTAATTCGTATTCCAATCGTTATCATTTAATAAAAGTTGATTACATTTTTTTTTTATTTTTAGCTTTTAATCATAGTACAGGTATACTCGTATTAGATAAGTTTCGCGTTATATAATTATTTTTTTTAAAAAGAAAAAAAAAATTGTATTATAGAAGGTTAACTAGTTAATCCTTTAACTTATCTCTTTCTCTCTCTCTTTCTCTCTATCAAAAAGAGAGAAAAAAAAATCGTTGGTATATTTAACTTTTCAACGTTGAAAATGTTTGAAAATTTGCAAAGTTATAAAAATCGTATCATACGGAGATACGAGTTGTTTTTCAAATTCCCTTTGAAAAATTTCGAAAGAAGTTAATCATGAAACTCGTTAATGGTATTCGAAAGTCCTTGTCGAACTCACTCAGAAACTCGTGTTCGATGAAAGTTTCAAGCAAAATGAAGGGCGAGAGAGATAGATGGATAAAAAGAGAGAGAGAGAGAGAGAGAGAGAAAACGATCGATAGTAAACTGCTTATCAGTTAACCCAACCCTCGACGAAAATTACCGATACAAAGTTCTTGCAAAATACCAAAGTAAACTTTTTATCTGCTACATCGAAAGATAAAACGATTCGCCCATTGTCTACCGTTACTCTTTCAATTTCTATTATATGAATAAAAAGAAATGGCGTAGAAAAGAGACGGACTGATGAAGATAACATTTGAGAATGTAAGAGAGAAAAAAAAAACTGAGAGAAAGAAAGAGAAACTGTTACTATAGACTCTTATAAAAAAGATCGATTCGTAACGTTCGAGAACTCGATTTCTCGAGCGTTAAATTATTCGTCGACTTTGTGTAATACTCGACTCGAACTCGATTCGAAGAGTACAGCGTTCTGGCTAAGGTCGTCATTTGCATGGAATTTTTTTTTAAGAGCGAGTGGAGGAGGAGGAGGAGGGACCCGAGGCGATGTATCCGAACGACGAAAAGCAAAGCGAAATAAAGCGAGGAGAAAGAGAAAAATGAATAAAGAAAGGGGAGGGAAAAAAGAAAACGTTGGAATGAAATCCGATAAATTCGAAATAAAATCTCATTAAGCAGACGCGGTTCTATTATCAAAAATTACTTGTTACGTAGGTACGTAATATAAAACACGTAGTTACGTATAATATATCTGTATGCATGGTCGAGAACATAAAAATTTCATAAATATGTAATTACCGTGTACTTTTCGCGAAAAGAAAATTATTCATGTATATATACGCGTTGTATTCGCATATGTGTGTGCGCGCGTGTGTGTGTGTGTATTTTTGTATGTGTGTGTACGTCGTAAGAACGACCTTCGATAGTAATAACGCGGTTAATATCTCCTTCGTGACTTAAGTCTTATATATCAACATTTTTCTTGGGATATTTTCTATCTCTCTCTTTCTCCCTGTTTTTTTCCCCTTCTTCCTTTTTTTTTTTACAATTTACAATTAATTTATATCAACGGTCGTTCGTTCGTTTTCTTCTTTTTTACTTTTTTATCGCTCAAGGACGACTCTGCAACACACACGCACACTAATGTACGGAATGAATTATAATCCTAGATACTTTTAATTAAATGCCATATAAAGTTTTTCCTATTTTTCTCCCCCCCTTTTTCATCGTATCTATTTGTTTATTAATTTTTTTTTATTCCTTTCGTTTAACGTATCGCCTTGTTTGGAATGAAAATTCACGAACGGTGCCGATTAACGTTGAACGATATTAATGTATAATTCGTCCTTGTATATAACTTTTGATTAGGCATTTGAATACATATATATATACACACACAACCTAATATAAAGAAAAAATGAAAGAACAAAAATAAAAAAAAATAAAAAAGAGAGAGAAATGAAAGAAAGAACCGTGCGCTTGCACGAAATATCAAATATAATATAATCATTGACTCTATGTGATTTTTGATTGGGTATCTATCTGTATAAAAAAAAAAAAAGAAAATAGAGAAAACGAAAGAAAAATATATATATATATATATATATTCGAATAGAGATATCTAAAAACGTTCTTCGATAATGTTTATGCAGCAGGAATGGGAGCTAACTAAGGGTAGCTTGCCCTGGGTCGGTGCGGTTCGAAGATGGGCAGAGATGCAGGACGGTCAGAGGATCCTGTTGACGACGCCAAGCGTCCTCGTTGGTTTCCGTGTCGAGGTTTATCGTGCGGAAGGTACGACGCAGTGGTACACGGCTGTTATAGTTGGATACAACGAATCCACCAAGGTAAACACGTAATATCGATTACGCACAACGACGTTTTAATTTCGATCGAAATGAAAATTTATCGATTTATACTACGATCATTTATGCCTGATCTCTCCAACCCGTATAACCCCAAAAACTCCCTCTTGCGTACTCCGCCTAAGATCGATACTTTGATCGATTCTAAGATCGATATTTTGTTTTATTTATCAGGATTTGACCGTGACCGACGATACCGTCCTCGAAGATCACAATGAAGATCCAAGTTTGGTACAGATGCGCTTGATCGGTGACGGAGGTAAAGATACATTTTGATAACGAGAGTATTAAATATATATATATATTTTTTTTCTCTTTTTTCCTCTTATCTTCTCTTTTTTTTTGTATTTTGTATGAAAAAAAAAAAAAAAAAAAAATTATATCCTGGAACACGGGAAGTTGGAATCGAGTGGAGGAACATTTCGAAAAATCGTTTGTTAAAATAATTAAACGATCGTTTCTAAAAAAAAAAGAAACAAAGAAAATTTGTCCAATCTTTTTTTCACGTTCAACTTTTCTACTCTTTCTATTATAACAAAAAATTTATACGCAGCTCGAAAATTCGAGTTATAATCGAAATAAAAAAAAGGTCAGAGAGAGAGAGAGAGAGAGAGAGAGAAAAAAGAAATAAAGAAAAATTATGTATAAAAATTGTTTCAGTAGAAATAACTTTTATAGAAGTAATGTTACAATAAAGATAAAACTGATAGCGTGATTTTTTTTTTTTTTTTTTTTTTTTAATTAAAATAAAAAGAAGGATCGTGCTTTTAAGTAATTTACAAGTAATTAATCAGGTTCGAATGAATTCGTGGGATCGAATAAATCGAATAAATTGAGGAGGGGGGAATTAATAATTATTTCTGTTTGCGCAGTCGTGGAGAGTATCATGAGGGGCGAGGTCGTCGGAATGACACCAAGGAGGTCGAGGTCATCGACTGCTCTGACGCACGCACTGGTCGTGGTGAGTGAAATCCAATTTCATTCTATTATTAAGCTTGTCACAAGGCTGGGTAATAATGATGATAACATCTATGAGGAGAGAAGAAAAGGTCGTTGAACGGAATTCTCGAAAGGTAAAAGCGGACGACGATAATGAAAGATCACGGCTGTCTTTTCTCTTCGCAATCTCTTTCGAAACGGACCGCGAAGAGAAAACTCGCTAAATTGAACGTTCGAAGAATTGAAAATTGACAATTATCTAAATAAAGAAACAAACTTCATATGACAATATATATATATATATTTTTTTCTTTTAATATATATACATGTATAAATTTCTTTTAATTCTTCACATATATTTCATGGTATAATTAATGAAAAGAATTAAAATAATCAAATGATTAATATCAATTTCTAAAATTTCAAATATTCGATGATAAAATATCGAATGCGTTATATTATCTGTATCTCAAATACTTTTTCATCCTCACAACAAAGTATCGAAAATTTTCTATAGATTCTCCTTTCTTGTCTATTTATTAATTCTTTTTTTTTTTTTTTTTGATTTCATTTCTTCGTTTCACATCCAAATAAAGAAAAGAAAAAAGAAAGAAGTCTAACGAACGTCTCCCCATAAAATATTTCCACAAACGTAAACGCTGTAACGATATCGGTCGATTAGACGAGACGAATGAAATGATTTTTGTGATGATGAATGAAGGAAAAAAGGAAGAAGATAAGGAAGAAGAGAAGTAGAGGGATAAAAGTAAAAAATAAAAAATAGAAAAAAGAGAAAGAAGAAATGGTATAGAAAGGAAAGAAAGTTACGTGAAAGTAAGGAAGAAGGAAGGAAATGTTTAGAGACTGTGAAACCTGCTTACCAGTAGATTCCCTTTAATACGAGAAATCAATAGAGTCGTGCTTGCTTGCTGCACCCTCGAGCTTTCAGGAATCGCAAAAGCCCGGAATAGAAGCGGTTGCTACCTTGCTTCTATCTCTCTCCCTCTCTCTCTCTCTCTCTCTCCTCTCCCTTCTCTCGCTCTCTCTCGCTCTCTCTCGCTCTCATTCTCCTGGACACGACTGCCCCACCTTCGACTTCGACTCTTCTTCAATTCCCGACGAGACGTCGCGTCTCGCTCTGTATATCTATAACGAGCGACGACCCGCTTCTTCAGAGGCGTTTTCATCGAATCGATTTTCGTCCTTCGACGGAAGGATTATCCGTGGGATTTTTATTCGTCCTTTTTCTTCCTCTTTTTCTCTTTATTTTATTTCATTTCATTCGACTTTCCATGACTGAATTTTTATCTCCAAGTCCTTTCACAAATTTTATTTATTTTGTTATGATCGATTTTAAGTAGCATTTCGAGATCGCGTTTAAATCGTCCGATGTTATTGGATTAACCATTATCCGTTGGCGGAGTTAATCGTTAATACGAATATTATATGATCGAGTTGACGATATATAATCTCGAATGATATTAATTTTACGATTACGATATTTCGCCGTATTAATCGTTACAACGGACACGGGAGTCTAAGAAAATGAACTTTATTTTATGCGGTGCAATCTTTATATACAGGCTTGTTTTAAAAAAATAATAATTGCGTCACCGGCCTTTCTCGAGTCCTCCGATAAATTTTCCTTCATCGAGACGCGTCGTTCGATTAATTAAGCGGACAATTAAATAACGTTAGAGCCATATTTAGATCATCCAATCGATTTCGTACCCTTTAAATACGAATTATTATTCATCGAGACCGAAATAGTATCAAAATTTAGATATCTTAGCAAAAATTAATTGACTTTGATTCGAAGTAACGTCGAAGTTTTAATAATATAATATTGGATTCTCCTTTGAAATTCTCTGTGATAGGTATTTTAAATGAACCAATTGAATACTTGGAATATTTTATAATTCGTGTAATACGGATATATTCTGCTAATCAATCGAAATATATAAATAAATAAATAAACAATCGATTATTACTATTATACATATATATTATCAAATGTAATCGTTTTAATTTGAATCTTAATTTATTTATTTCGAATGTGAAAAAAAAAAAAAGAAATAAATAATAATCGAATGAAAAGAAAGGAATACTTTACTCGCAACAACCTAATAATTAATTCGATCGATCGATCGATCGATCGATAAGGGATCGATAACGAACGTAATAAAATAGGTGTACAGGACGGGTTCATAAAGCTCGTTAAACGATTCCTCTTGCCATTGAGTACTCGGAATTCTTCGAGTACTTTGGTATCGTCATTGTCGTCGCGTGCTAGTGACAGGTAAACGTCGACGAGTCGTGTCACTAATCGGGTTGTCCCGATGACGCATAGCTTTCATAGTTTACACGCGTGACGCTCCTTTCCAGGCCGATCCACGCAACCTGGAAACGAATCCGACATTAATAAAGGATCGATCAATGAACCTCGTTTTCTCTCTCTTTCTCTCTGTACGTGCGTCTACGTGCGTGTATATATATATAAATATATATACGTTCGTGTGTTCATTTAGATATGGGTCCGCAATTTTTATTTTGTGTTTTTTTTCTTTTATGTATATATATTTTTTTTGCACTTTTTTTCATTTATTTATTTAGTTTTTTTTTTTTTTTTTTTTTTTTTCTATTAAAAGGGTAGACCAATTATTATTTTTTCTTTCTTTTTTTTTTTTTTTCTTCTAAGCTTTGCCTTCTTTCACGTTATAGTAAGGTCACGCGAACCTAGTAATTTCTTCGTTAGTTAGAGTTTGCACGTAACAACGATTTACCCTGAAGCCTTCGTGAGATAATCGTGAAACGTACTAGGTTGGGTTAAGAAGAAAAGAAAATGATTTATGGATATCGAACTGGTCGGAGGAGAAAGGAAAAAGGCCGTCTTGGCGTTAACGAGATTGTAAGGTCGGTAGAGTCAAGAGAGAAAGAGAAAGAAAGAGAAAGGAAGGGAGGGTGGGTGGGAGGGAGGGAGGGAGAAAAATCGGCTGAGTTTTCTTCTGAAAAACAAAAAAGCGGAGAAAAATAAAAAGAAAATGGGAAAGAAAAAAGAAACAAGGGAAAAAGTTGGAGTGAAAGAAGAAAGGGAAAGAGAAGCAGAAATAGAAGAAGTAGAAGTAGAAGTAGAAGTAAAAGAAGAAGAAGAAGAAGAAGAAGAAGAAAGTTCTTTCGAAGCGGATAACTCTTTTCTGGAGGACGTGTACGCAAGAAACTCTTGAAAAGTAAGAGAAAAAGCGAGAGAGCGAGAGAGAAAGAGAGAGAGAGAGAGAGAGAGAGAGAGAGAGAGAGAGAGAGAGAGAGAGAGAGAGAGAGAGAGAGAGACAGTTGGATTCAGAAGTTTTCTGGAGAATAACTCATTAATGATAGAAACTTTGGAGAGTCCTTTGGAAGATGAAGGATATTCCTTGAAAATTTCTAACCTTTTCGCTTCGGCCAGCAACTTTTTAAAGTTCCCGCCCGAACGGTCATCATCAGAGGGCACACAGAATTTCATTTTCCCTTTTGGCTTTTTCCCCAGAACAAATCCCGTCTTTTTCTATCTTTATCTTTTTTTTTTTATCATTTCTCTTGATCTTCTTTTTTTGTGTTTCTATTTTTTTCGTCCTCGTTTTTCTTTTCGCGCTTTTCCTTTTCTCCTTTCTGTTCGATTTGAAAGTTCACGAATGAATATACAAATTTACATATATATATATGTGTATGATTATTTTAATTAATATGTATTAATAAAGTATCATAATGTACGCGATATAAGCGATCGATATAACTGGATTCGTCTATGGTTTTATTATAAATACTGGTCATTTGTCTACATAAAATATTAATGTTTCGTTATATCGATGTAAATATTTTAATTGAAATACTCTCATAATTTTTTCTCTCTCTCTCTCTTTTTTTTTTATATGTATATATATATATCGATCGGGATGCAACGTAACTGCCAACTCTGAAATTATATTTAAGTGCATATATTTTATCGTAAATATCAAATATCGATGGTATATTTACAAATGACAATTAAAAATAATTAAAGCGAATAAATATCAGTCAATTGAACGAAACCCTTCCAGGCAAATGATGTTATAAATAAATAAATTAATTAATTGTAACGTGAAAAAGTATCTTCCTTCGCGTTACCTCTTGTTCATCTCTCGTTATATTCTTTTCGTATCTTTGCAAATTGTCCCGGTTAAGATTTTATTCGAATTACAAATAATATAATGAACGTGTATATAAAAATAATTCTTTTTTCTTTTTTTTTTTAATTTAAACGTTTCGACCATTCCTACTCGCTTTTCTCTAATCATCATTCCGATCGTCTTGTCGTCTTATTTTTCATGCTTTCGTGTTTACGATCAACGAAAAGAAAATAAAATAAAAAAAAAGAAAAAAAAAATAAAAATGTCGAAAGAATCGTACGACTCGATAATTAATAATTAATTATCTGTCTAACGATAATTAAGCTTTGACGTAATAACGCGTAGATATTACGGAGACGCAGATTGGTAGATGAATTCAGATAGGTGGGCATCGCATAGCGGCACTTTGGTAGACGGCCAGAGCGAGCCGAAGAACTTCTCCCCGGAAGCTGGCTTATACGAGTTTCGAAAACTTGCCAAAAGGGATTAAAGCCACGACTACTCGCCCGTAACCGAACTTACCGCAGAGTTTCGAGACGATCCGCGGAAGCGACCATTAAGGGATAGTTTCGAAAGTAGACGGAGTTTGTTGTATGAGCTTTCGTAGGTACGTTTTAACTATCGTTTCACGCGATACCCAAATCTATCTAAATTTTTTCCTGATCGAACGAATCGTTAACATCTTTTAACGAACGAGAACGCGTGTAAAATTACGTAAACGTTTAAAAAGAAAAAGATGATGATGATGATGAAGAAGAAGAAGAAGAAGAAGGTGGTTGAAAAGACGATCGTTAAATTAACTCTAGTTTGAATGGGTTTATCAGCAAAGAAGCTTGCGCGATACCTTTGATATCCAAAAAGGAGAATAAATATTCCCGGGCTTTACTTATGTATATTTATATCTACTATCCTTTCTTTCTCTTTACGCTACTATGTTCTTTCGAGGGCGAAACATTCGTAAACTCTCGTCCATCTCTCAACCCTCTCGTCCATCTCTCTACCCTCTCGGTATTTTCCCTGCTAGCCGGCAATTTAAAAGGATCGTTTGGGGTGGTTGCCCGAGTGTACTTGTATTCTGGATATATCTCGATATGGTACGAGCGCGATGGAAAGAGAGAGAAATATACACGGACACGGACAGAGCGAACGAGAACGAGTGTGTGTGTGTGTGTGTGAGAGAGAGAGAGGGCAAAGGAGCGAGGGTTGGTCGATGGAGCACCGTGTGCGTGAGTGCGTACGTACGTGTGTATGCGTGTATTATGTATACTCTTGTCTCTCTGTGTGTGTGTGTGTGTGTGTCTCTTTCACTGTGTATATGAGCGAGGGTGTGGTAGCAGCCTGTAAAGAGGAGTAGAGGGTGGATTGAAGCTGCGAATCCAGAATGGGAATCGGCACTCGAGAATGGCGAAAGGGGGTTGCGTAGAGCGTGTAAAATAGAGAGAGAGAGAGAGAGAGAGAGAGAGGGTTGGAGGGTGAAACAGTGCGCCCGCGCACAAGCATGGGTTCAGGCATACACATACACTTATACACATAAAGAGAGAGAGAGAGGCTTTTGAGGAAGAAGAGAACGGGATGAAGGGGAAAGGGGGTGGTTGGGGTTGGTCGGACCGGTGAGGGTTGGGGCGGCGGTCGCGGTAGCTGTATTGATTCTCGGGCAGGTCACGTTGGTGGGGTGTGGCGACGGGGTGAATAGTAGGAGAGACTGTGTGTCTGCTTGCTGCTCCTACTGGTGGTGGCTTTTACTAGTGGTGGTAGTAGTGGTAGTAGAGTAGTAGAGTAGTAGTAGGAGTAGTAGTAAAGGATTCAAAACCAGGGTTGATGCCAGTGGTGGTGGTGGTGGTGGTGGTGGAAGAGGGAAAGGAAGGGAATTTGACCGGGTGGTTGTTGGCGCGAAACACACCCACCCCTCGTCCCTCCCCATCCCTCCCTCGCCCGATTCTACCCGCCCTATACCCTTTATGGTCCCAGCGCTATGTCCAGGGTTAACGCAAAACATCGCCCTGCAAATTAGTTCATTTTCCTACTAGATTATTTCCACTCCCCTTACTCCCTCCACTCCCCCAACCCCTAAAATTCCTTTTATCCCCGTCATTGGTCAGACCGAATCGCGTCGATCGCCCCCCTCCCCCCCGCCTATGTTACCGACTTTTAACGTTCCTGTTAACGTTACTGCTGTCGACGTTGATTTCACGTTGATGCTCTTCCTCATCTTTTCTTTCCTTTTTTGGGGGTTTTTTGTTTTTTTTTCTCCTCCTTAAATCCCTTTTATTCCATCATTTGGTTAGATCGAATCGTCGATTTTCACCGATGTTTTATCAACATCGTTAACCGTGAACGTTGATGCTGCTGTTGTTGACGTTGCCGTTGTATTTCTTTCTCTTTGTTAAGCTTTGTTGTTACAGATTAAAGTGGCACGTTCGAGTTTTCGGATCTCTCTCTCTCTCTCTCTCTTCCGCATTGTTTTTTCTCTTTTCCTTTTTATTTCGCTCGTTTGCTTTCTCTCTCTCTTTCTCTCTTCCTCATCTTTTTTTTTTTTTGTCTGAACTTTCATCGACGTACGTCGAACGTGCTCTGATAGTTTCATAAGGAAAAAGAAAGAAAGAAAAAGATTTTTTTCTTGAAGAAACTCCTTTTAGCATCTATCTAGCGATACATCGATCATCGATCATCGTCTCTTCGTCAATCCTATTTCTTCTTGATCGTACGTGTACGACCTTTTCCTTGAAAGGGATCAATATTCCCATAGACCTCGTGGAGCATCGTATTCCTGATCTTTCTGGGACGTTAAACAGGAATTTTTAATATCACCCAGGGTAATTTCTTCGTACTATGCAATAAACGTGCATTCGTATCACTCGCTCGTTCAAAAACTCATCCTCCGTTAAGTACTCCACCCAACTCTCTCTCTCTCTCTCTCTCTCTTTTTTTTTTCCTTTCATTTTTCTTTCTTTCTCTTTTTTTTTTCATTCGTTCGAATCTTTCTCTCTCTTTTCATTTCCTTTTTTTTTCTTCCTTTCTATCGAACGTGATCAAAAATTGAAGAACATATTTTTAAAGCGAAAAATCACGAGAGAAATATATATTTTCTCTGATCTTGGAATTCGTGCGATAAAAAGTATGCTCTTTCGCCAAAAGAAGAGAACACGAATATGATATATATTTATATATATACAAATAAACGAATATATACACGCGTACGTACGTAGAAAACTAGTTAAATTCCTGTAACGAGTGTTTCGAAATCGAATTCGTTTCGTAAAGGCAATAGGGATCATTTATTACCCAGCATCTACTGCTACTAGTTGGGAAAGGGGTTGACCCTGGGAGTTTCTCCTTGAATCCCGTTCTGGCAGGGGTTGTTTGTCGCCCCACCTTTTCTATCCTTTTCCAACCCCCTTGCAATATCGTCGACGTGCAAAGAGGGCTTGCTGCTCACGAGAGACACACACACACACACACACACACACAGAGAGGAGGGTGTATTGGATTGACCGTGCGCACGAGCTACCCTTCCTATCTCTTTCTCTCATTCCTTCTTTTACCGGAGTCAACGCAACACGTATATATATATAACTGTTTTCTCTCTCTCTCTCTCTCTCTCTGTATATACACACACGTATGTGTATATATCAGTCTACTAGGTTTCTCCTCGTATACATAAAGGGACTGGTGGGAAATAGGGAGGTGGTGGGTTCGGTTAGTATATATGCACATGCATGTGCACATATGCGTACATACATATGTGTACACACGAGTAATCGCGAAGCAAAGGAGTGTACCGTGGCGCCAGATCGCCCCGTTCCACCTGTTTATACGAGAGAGAAAAAGAGAGAGAGAGAGTGAGTGAGTGAGTGAGTGAGTGAGTGAGTGAGTGAGTGAGTTTCACCGCGAAACTTGCAGTTTCCAACAACAAAGTTCCTAGCTGGCCGAACTACTCCCGAATGACGTGCCAGATCGATACTTCCTAAGCCGCATAAATAAAGCCACTTCTCTCTCTCTCTCTCTCTCTCTCTCTCTCTCTCTCTCTCTCTCTCTCTCTCTCTCTCTCTCTCTCTCTCTCTCTCTCTCTCTCTCTCTATCTCTCTCTAGTTCTCTTTTCATCTCTCTTATTCCTTTTGCATCTTCCGCATTCGTATCGCCGATTTACGTATTACCATTCCATAACTTTCCTCTCTCTCTCTGTAACCTTTTGTCCTTCTTTCTTTCTTTCTTTCTTTCTTTCTTTTTATTTCTTCTGTTTTTTCCTTTCCTTCCTTCCTTTCTTCATTCCTCTTTTTTATCCGACAAAACTCTCCAGAGACGTTCGTTCTTTCTTCGAAACTTCGAAAGTCGTTTCGAATTCTTTCGTACCCCCGGGCCTCCCTCCCTCCCCCTCTGCCCTTCTCTCTATCTTTCTATCGTCAACTTCGTACCCTTTAACGTTCTTTCGTTTCGATCGTAAAATAGTTTCGAGAAAATTTTCGATTCGACGAATAAAATCAACGAAATGGCCGTGCAAGCAAAAACAGAAAAAGGGAATTCCAAAGTTATATATATATATATATATATATATATATATATATATATATGTATGTATGTATGTATGTATGTATGTATGTATGTATGTATGTATGTATTTATGTATGTATATTCCCACTGTTTTATTATCTCTCTTCTCTCTTCCTCCTTTTATTTTTTCGCAATTTTCCCTACCCTTGTCTTTCTCTCTTTCTCTTCTCCCTCTCGTCGATATTGATTGCCAATAAATTCCGCGTAGCGGTACCCAGCAAAACGTAAAGGTAGTCATTTCGTTCACGGTTCGCCGATTCACAATGGGTTTCCGCGTACAATCC
This sequence comes from Dolichovespula saxonica, assembly GCA_911387935.1. Classification (NCBI taxonomy): domain Eukaryota; kingdom Metazoa; phylum Arthropoda; class Insecta; order Hymenoptera; family Vespidae; genus Dolichovespula; species Dolichovespula saxonica. Next base: position 453,024 of record OU427018.1, on the reverse strand, counting down.
CGGACTCCTGTGTACGAGTACAGTATGGGGTGAAATTAGTAAAGGGACTCTCACACGCGAAAACCTAACGGGGAGAGTTTTCGTGCCGTTCGAATTAAGGGGGGAAAAATAAATTCGATGATTATATCACCGTTTGAAGTAAAATCAATGGAAATAAAATCGTTCACACACATACACACACACACATATATATACACCTATTACATGTATACGTATATATATATGTATCTCGTTCTCGGAGAACTCATGACCTGATATTTAAATATTATAAGAAAAGAACAATAAGAAAAGAAATAATGAAAAAGAGAGAAGAAAATAACGACGCGATGGGATCTTAAATGGTTGCGTTAATGTGAGTTTATTTCGATCGAAAAAAAAAAATAATAATAATAATAAATAATAAAGGAATGGGAAGAGAAGAAAAGAAGAGGTAGGGGGAAGGGAAGGGAAGGGAAAAAAAGTAAAACGTGCGAGAAATCATACAACGAAAGTTAATTCTCTTCGTTCTCTAGTTTCTTATCTATATCGTATTTCGCGCGAAAAATTAAAAAAGAATGCTTACGGTTACGAAAGACGAATTTACTGATATAATCGTAAGACATACTGGGTCTCATCATTTTTCTATGGTGAGAAGAGAGTCATATATAATTTTCAATTATATGGAATAATAATCTCGGCCATATGGCCGCACGGGTCGCGTAGAAAATACCTTTGTGGAAATAATTAATTTTCGTATATATACAAATATATATAAAAAAAAAGGAGTTAATTATACGACAAAAGTTTTGCCCTAGAACAACGTTCGTTATGTACAAGAAAAGTTTTCACGTCGTATTATTCGTTAAAATTTCAAAACAAATCCATCTCAAGTACACCCCTTCGTCCGTTCGATCCACGAATCGGTTTGTTTAAATAGATCGTTCCCTTTAAAGTACCCAACCCTCACCCCCACCCCCGCCGCACTACGCCCCATAGAAGAAAAAAAATAATCCAGAGTTTTATACGTGTAATTTACGTGTGCGTATTAATGGAGGTTAGAAGTAAACATGCGCCGTTCGTTTCTATCTGCTTTAAAGCGTATCTTGAAGATCTCTCTCTCTCTCTCTCTCTCTCTCTCTATTTTTCTCTATCGGCCACATACACGTGTATAAACACAGAGGACGAACACGTTCGTGAAAGTAGCAAGACTCTTCTCGTTTAGAGTCATTTCAAAATTCTATTATGAGGGAGAGAGAGAGAGAGAGTTAAAGTTACTATAACTATTTAAGTAGGCGGCAGGGGGAGGGGGGTTGGTAAGTACGACGTTGTTCAGATTTTTATCGATCTCTCTTATAAAGCACGTCGCGACGTACAAACGTTAACATCCACGAACCGCATATATTCGCCCGTACGCGCGCGCACAAGAACACAGAGACGTTGTACGTACGCATTCGTAAAAAGGCCTACGGTGTTCTATGGTCAAATTTATTAGACGTTCTTTCGCGTCGCGTTGTCGTCGTAGTCATCGTCGTCGTTCGGTAGCGTTCGACGTACACGCGCGCTTGCACACCCTAATCTCTGCGAGAGAAACGAGATAGATAGAGATAGCTATAGATATAGATAGATAGATAGATAGATAGATAGAGAGAGAGAGAGAAAGAGAGAGGAAGGGAAGGATGATGGCCGAGACAGAGAGGGAAAGCTCGACAGTTTATCGGGTATGCATCAGCGAGCCGAGTTTGCAATATTATCGTCGCTCGCGTGACGCTCCTTGTTTCCGAAGGCGGCTGGCTGGTTGCTCGTTGCAGTTGGCTGGAAAGAGAGATAGATAGATAGAGAGAGAGAGAGAGAGAGAGAGAGAGAGAGAGAGAGAGAGAGAGAGAGAGAGAGAGAGAGAGAGAGAGATCGCGAGTTAGTTCGAGAAAGATAGATAGAGTGCAAGAGCGAGTGAGATAGATAGAGTGAAGAGAAGAGAGAGGAAAGAGGAAAGAGGATAGAGAAGCATTAGCGAAGCGTAGTCGGAGCGGGGATACGCAACCCCGGCAACGTCGGTCGTACGGTCGAACGGTCGAACGCGGTCGAATGGTCGGTCGAACGGTCGGACGGTCGGCAGGAGGGTAGGAGGGTACAGAGGGGTGGTTTAGCGGGGTGCGGAGGGTAGGACCGTAGCGTAGAGCGTATCGTAGCAGCGGCGGCAGGCGGCGCGCAGGCTATATAGTGGGCGTGGTGGGGGGGACGATTCCACGAAGCTTGGGACGTACCAGTAGACGGCAGCACTGCGGACCGCGCGTATCGCAGTTCGCGTCAGTGTCTCTTACGCGGTTTTTCGTCCTCTCTCTACGTTGTGAGAGAGAGAGAAAGAGAGAGAGAGAGAGAGAAAGAGGAGAGAGAAAGAAAGAGAAAGAGAGAGAGAGAGAGAGAGAGAGTGCGGGCGCCTGCTCTTCTTCTTCGTCGTCGTCGTCGTAGTAATAGTAGTAATAATAATAGTTATAAACAGTTATATATCGGTTGTACGGTGGTATATAAGTCGAAATACGCCTCGGTGTTACTTTTATGATAGTAAACTATCGTTTTATAAACGTTTACGGTTACGTTCGTTGAGTTCGTTCGTTAAGTTCGTTCGTTAAGTTCGTTTCTTCTTCTACTATGATAAAAATCGTGCGCCGTCAAGAACGAAGACAAGGATTCTTCGTATTCTTCTAGTTCTTCTTCGTCTTCGTCATCGTCATCGTCTTCGTCTTCGTCTTCGTCTTCTTTTTCTCGGTTAGTTTTACCCTTCTAACCTTTACCGTTCTCGTCCGCCGCCCTTTCCCTCCTTATATATATATATATGTATATATGTGTATATACACGCACGCGCGCGCACACACAGACACGTACGGACACGTTCGTCGTACAGAACCCCCGAGAGAGATCCTCGAGGGACCCTCTCCCCCCCGTCCTTCGAGGCCGCCCTCTTCTTTTTCTTCTTTTTCTTCTTCGTTACGCTTCGGCACGTCGCTAGATCGTCCCTCTAAAAACCCGAAACGCGAATATATAACGCGCGCGCGCGCGCGCGTTAGTCCTCGCGGATAAAAATGGGAAAAACATTTGCAAGAGAAGAGGATTGGAAGAAAGAATAGGAAATATTAAGGGTTTCGCGAATTCGATCGTTCTGACGAGAGTGTAAGAGAGAGGGGGGAGAGGGGAGAAATACTCTCGCGTTCACACACACACACACACGCGCGCGCGTATATATATAAGCGCACATTGGGTGCCTTGATCTTATATTTCTTATTGTTTTTTTGTCTACTCTGGAGTAAAATTCCAAAGACAAGGAGAAAATATGTATGTATTCGTCGTTAGAATCTCTCTTTCTCTCTCTCTTTCTCTCATAAATATATATAAATCGTACTCGTATTCGTGTTAGCATAACGTCGATCTAGATTCTCTCGTATAACCGACAATATGTCTACCTATTTACTAACATAAGCATTATGCTTGCTTGCTTGCTTGCACACACAGAGAGAGAGAGAGGGACAGAAAGAGAGAGAGAGAGAGAGAGAGAGAGAGAGAGAGAGAGAGAGAGAGAGATATGGACACGTATACGGCAGCAAACTAGACGACAAAATTATTTATTATTTAAACGAGTATATATCTCCGTTCAATTACAGCGTTCCGTTGGGTGTTATAAGGTTACCCGCTTGGTAAGAGTTCTCCTATTTTCCCTCCCCGTCCCCGCCACCCACGTACTCGGCGTCCTCTCGCCAGTCCACACGTTCCTTCCCCTTCTCTCCAACCCTTCCCTGCCCCTCGTCTTGGCACGATTCACCCCTCTCCCCTCTCAACCCCGTTTCATGCCCGACGATAACAACTAAACTGGCCTCGAAAATTCACGGAACGCGTCCGTACACGGCCATCTTTGTTTCCTTTTCCGTTATAAAGAAGAGAGATGCGAGGGAAGAGAAAGAGAAAAGGAAGGAATGAAGAAAGAAGAGAAAAAAATATTTGCGTGCGTGCGTGCGTGTTTACAAACGAGAACTAAAATATATGTAAACAAATATTTATATATATATATTTATATTTTATATGTGTGTGCATGTGAGAGGGTGTGTATGCGAAGAGAGTGAAAGAAAGAGAGTATATTTCAATTGTAATAATTTTCTTCTCTCTCTCTCTCTCTCTCTCTCTCTCTCTCTCTCTCTCTCTCTATCTCTCTTTTTCTTTTTTTATTATTATTCGAACTACTTATTCGCGTTATACTTTTAACATAGATATTTGCGTGTGTATGTGGACAAAATACGATGCACCGTCGCTAACGAGAGACTCGTTTTCTCTTTCCTTCCTTCTTCCTCTCTCCATTACTCTTTCTTTTTCTATAATTTTTATGTCTTCATGTGCATTTTCTTTTTTTTTTCTTTGTTAAATAGGAGTAATAGAGGTGTGTATTTGCAATAGTGATCAACGGTAAACAACGTGTGTCGTATGTGCGTGCGCGTACGTAATCAAAGTGTGTGTGTGTGTGTGTGTGTGTGTGTGTGTGTGTGTGTGTACAAAAGGGGTGTGGGTGAGGGCTGAAAGGGGGAAGGAAGATTTAGCAAACGCGATAACAAAACCATTTCCTTGTCCCAGTGTTCGCTCATGGCGTCACTCTAATTCACATATGGTGGTTCAGACGTAAACACGAAGTTGCATCGAATACCATTCAATTCTTATCTGTCTGTCTATCTTTCTCTAACACTTTGAAATCGAAAACGATAAGGTGATCAATATCCATTTGATTTACGACGTGGTTAAAATAATTAAAAGATTTCAAACGTTAATCGTATCGAAATGTATACATCAAATTTTATCGTCAGATTTTCTTAATGCATTATCGCCATTTGATAAATATAGAATATTTATTAAAACATATTTAGGTATATACATATTTTATATATATAGATATAATACGGCTATATTAATTATCGATAATACCAGTATTAATCCGTGTCCTTGAACGTTCGCTACGTCTAGGAGAACGCGAAAGAGAAAAGAAAAAAGAGAGGGGAGAAATAGAAGAAAAAGAGAAAGAAGAAGAAAAAAAAAGAGAAAAAACATTTAGTAGGATCGTACGTGTACATGCATTCGAACATTTTTTCCTCCCTTCTTTTTTCTTTTCTTTTTCTCTCTCGCTCTCTCTTTTTCTCTCTCTTGCTCTCCCCATTGGTCTTTCATCCCGTTCTCTTTTTTTTACTCCCCCTTCTTTTTTATTTTTTTTTCTTTCTTCTTCTTCTTCTTCTTTCTCGTCTCGCTCGTGCGCACGTAATGTGATTAACGAGCACGAGAATCGTCACGACAGGTGGGCGAGCGAGCGAGCGAGCGAATACCGAGGGGGATAAAGAGAGAGGAGAAGGGGTGTATGCAATAGGGGTAGAGTCGAGGGGAGTCACACGACGATGAGTACGCACAAGAGTGAAAGAGACACGCACACACATATACACACATAGAGAAAAAGAGAGAGAGAGAACGATGATCCATTATATGGAAAGAAAGAGAGGAAAGAGAGATAGAGGAGAGTGAAGGAAAAAGAGTGATAGGTGATATTGTAGGAGGAGCGAGTGAGAAGGATAGAGGTATATAGTGGTAGAGGGATGAGGGAAGGGGTGGAAAAAGAAATGGTAGGGGAAAATGAATTCTCGCTGGCAGTCGAATAACCCGGTACGATCGATCGGAATATCTGCCGCTTCGTTGGCGTGTACACGCCAACGTTGGCTCTAACACGATGGAGACACGATTTATATATAGAACGAGTATTTCCTATGTATCTATACGTGTATATGTATATATGTATCCATGTATTTACGTTATTTACGCACGCACATATGTATATATATGTGTATATGTCATATATGTCATGTGTATATGACACATACGTATGTGTATATGTGTGAGCACGCGGCCGCGCCATTGCACTCATGCGTTTACACTTTGACAAGAGGTTTTATAGTTTCTGTAGTATATACACACGAAACGAAAGATTCATATTTTAATACATATATACATACATACATATATATATATATATATATATATATATATATATATATATATATATATATGTATATATATATATGATTCACCTTAAAAACCTTACTATCAGAGATATCTCGCCTTCAACTTACCTACGCCCTTTACCTATCCCTACGTTTCTTTACTTACTCGATATTATGCTATCAAAAGCTTTATGGAGGGATGGTAAAGAGAGATAGAGAGGGTGAGAGAGAGAGAGAGAGAGAGAGAGAGAATATGTAGAGGAAAACCCGTGTACGAGGGATCGGATAGGAATTTCATTTGACAAGATGTAACATACGCGCTCCACCATAATTTCTTTAACGCCCTTCGATCTTTTTTTGTAATCTTTTTCCCCCCCGTTATTTATTCCCTTTACGTATCTCCTTTTTTTTTCTTTTTTTTTTTTTTAGAACGAAAATATTGACGTTTAAAATTCGTACGATCCTCCTCAATGATCATCTGAAATTCTTTTCCTTTTCGTCATATTTTTCCTCCTATGAAAATTTCATTCGATTAACGTTTTTACCTTCTATCTCTTTCTCTCTATTTGGATATGTATATTCAAGCAGAATGTGATACCGTTGCCTCGTTATATCTCAGTTCATTCTCGCCTAATTTGACAGGCATCGCAATGAGAGACTGAATAATAAAATAGCCGATGGTTATTTCGAGTCTTCTTCTGTATAAGAGATGGCAATCATCTTTTCTCTCTTTCTCTATCTCTCTCTCTCTCTCTCTCTCTCTCTCTCTCTCTCTCTCTCTCTCTCTCTCTCTCTCTCTCTCTCTCGTTCTCTCGTTTTCAACCTCGAATAGATAACGTTTCCACTCTCATATTTAATTTCAACACTGCACGTACCTTTCCTTTTATCCTTCTTGTACCTTACCTCCGTAACCTCCTCCTCCTCCTGCAAGCAACCTCTTCCGTCACTAAACCACCTCTTCTCTCTCTCTCTCTCTCTCTCTCTCTCTCTCTCTATCTCTATCTTTCCTACCTTCCTTCCTTCCTTTCTTCCCTCCTTCTTTCCATCTCTTAGATGTCTTCTTCTTTACTAGCGACTAGGTTTACGCGCTCCGACGAACCACCGGAAATTATTCATAAGCTCAAAAATCGCGCGACGGAACGAATTTATGGTAATACCTAGCGCGGCTTATGCACCGGCAAAGATTATAATGTACGTGCCAAATATAATCGAGCGCGAGCTCGTTCGCCACGATGGAATTAGAAGATAGGAGGATTCACGTACATATGTGTTTGTGTGTTCGTGTATATGTGTGCGTATATGTATAAGTTTATAAACGAACCTTTGAATATTCTTTCGATCAAACGTTCGTCCCACGAATTTATTTAACATGCTAAACGAGGTTTTTGCCACGGACGTATGTCGTAAGAGAATTATTCCTGTTTAATATGACTGCGCGTTATAAATATAGAAATGTTTCTTTTTTTTTTTTTTATGTTTTTGTTTCGTTTTTATATACTTATTATCGTCATTTGTATTCATCTTTTTTAATATATGTGTACGTTTTAATGCGATAGAAATTTTTGTTATGTTATAGATATTAATACCTATCTGTACATACGTATGTGCTCGGTAAATTTTATTTAATTTTTTTTCTTTTTTTCTCTTTGCGCCGTCATAAAATTAATTAAGTTAATTCGTACCCGTACGATTTAATCGTTACTCCTCCAATGACGAGCTTTAATTTTCATGTAATTATTTAAATTTCTTTCTCTCTCTCTCTCTCTCTCTTTTCCTTCTTTCAGCCACGAAATTAATACTTCGTATATTTGAATATTAACTTCGCTTGGTCCTCAAATTACGAATCAGAGTCATTATTTTAATAGCAAAGTATACAACGACGAAGAGTTAGACACTTACTCGTCTGATTAAATTTCTGATGTAGTAATTATCGTAGATTATATATGAAAATTCGTTTCAATGAAACCACACGTATGGGCGCTTAATTTTTCGTTAAATATATTAAGGTATATCGAGTGTAACTATTCCAAGTTATACTTGGTGTAACGTTTAGATATACTATTCGTAGTTAAATCAAGTTGGACTATAAATTATCGTACTATAAGTTTCAGATTATGGTGGCACATATTACAGTATTATATATATATATATAATACTGCTATAGTCAGAAACCTGTAGTATTATTTGTACCACTACCGATATACAATTCAAATCTTGTAATATAACTTATATTGGTGTTACTACACTTGTTTGAGTTATGTCATAACGTTAACGTTACGTAATTATTTCCTTTCTTTCTTTCTTTTTTAAACACGAAGACAAATCGATTGGAATTAATTTCTTAAAGAAATTCCTTTGCTAGTTCTAGAATAATCTTATCAAAATTTCACTCGCAAGCAAGCAAGCAAGCAAGAAAGCAACTTCCTTCTCGTATCTCAAAAAAAGAAAAATAAAGAAAAAAGCAACATTTGACGAACAAGCTTTCGCTCGATCGTAGAGATAAATCAGCGCGAAAAATAAGAAAACAAGGAAGAAGGAATGAGAGAGAGAGGAAAGGGGAGGAGTTGAAAGGGGTCAAACTCGAAGAGGCAGAGGTGGACCAGTTTGTGGTAGTACATAGAAGTAGATAACGACGATATATATATATATATATATATATATATATATATATATGTATGTATATATGTATGCATGCATGTATGCATGTATGTATCTAAAGAACCGGTTGGACACACGATCGAAAGGATTGAGGATGGAAAGGAGGCTGTAAAAATCGGTAAACAAGCAAAGCCGAAGCAACGATCCAGGGTTTAACCCTTTGAAGAGGCACCGGCTGGCCTTTATCGCAAACGTTCACCCTCACGTGCCTGTTTCCGTATATTTTTCTCTTTTCTTCGAGTTCTCCAAGTACGAGCATACTACGTTCTCGTATAACGCGATATAGAGCACTCATATAACGCATACTACTCCTCTCTCTCTCTCTCTCTCTCTTTCTCTTTCGTGTCTACGTAATGGATGAACGATCGATTAAAATATCTGACTTCTCTCGAAGGAAGAAGAGAGCGAGATAAAGAAATATGATTTTTATGAAAAGAAAAAAAAAAGAAAAGAAGAGAAAGATAATTGAGAGGAATAATAAATAATATTATCGATGGGGAGAATTTATCGGAACGGAAGAGTTTTGATATTCGTTTCCAAGAAGAATAAGATGCGTAGTTAGTTACGCCATTGGTGGACTTCACGTTACATAGGACTTCTTTAATATTAAATAGATACGCTCTTTACCAGGAGAAAATATATACTCCGGTGTTTGTACATACATACATACATATATTGAATATATACGTGTGTCGTGTCGTCTATCAACGTTTTCTATATCGAACATTAAACCCTATAACAAATTAAAGCTGTGTTTAAAGCGTTGTACACTTATTCTTCAGCTTCAATACTCACACACACACATATATTATATATATATATATATATATATATATATATATATATATATATATATATATATATATATATGTATATGTATGTACGTATATACGAACAAGTGTACCATAATTCATAAAATTATATGACGTTGTTATGAACGCATAAATACACAAATATAAGAATTAATGAATGGACGAGCCTTCAGCCGAAGAAAGTCAGCTGATTACCTGCGGTCATTGAAGTTAAGCAACTGTCGTCATGTCAACGTTAATGGATGGGTGACCGGTAGAAGTATATCATCTTTCGAAGAATTTTGAAGAATGAAGAATTGAAGAATGAAGAAAGAAAGAAGAGAGGAAGGAAGAAGGAAGATTCATTCATCTTCTAAGGAGAAGATGTTTTTGTGTACTCCTGTGGAGGTGTGTGTGTGTGTAGTCGTCTTGAATGTTATCCTTTATAGCTTTGAAGACTATACACTTCACAAGAGGTATATACACACACACTCTTTTTCTTTAAAAGGAGAGGGAGGAAGATATCATCCCTTCTTCTTCTAAGGAAGTAAGGGTTGTGTATACTCTTGTGAAGAGTAATAGTCTCAAGGCTATAAAGGATAGCATTCAAGACTATACACCTCCACAAGAAACACACACGCGCGCGCGCGCATACACTGTTGTTCTCCTTAGAAGAAGAAATGAATAATCTTCTTTCTTTCTTTTTTTTTATTAACACACTGTATGTGTGTGTTAAAAAAAGTGGAAGGAAGAAATTATTTTTTTTCTTCTTTTTCTGAAGAAGAATGTGTATGTGTGTGTTAAAAAGAAGAAGAAAAGGAAGAGAGAAGGGGAAAGAAGGAGAAGAAGGGTATAATTGGAATAATATTGTCACTAAATTATCGGAGCGAAGAAAGAAGAGAGTTCGTGTTTCGTTTCCAAGAAGGAAGAGAGAAAAAAGGAGGGGATTGGCGGAGGAAGAAGGAGAGAGAAGGAATATATGAGGAGACACACAGTGTGTGTGTGTGTGTGTTACGCCATTGAGAGAGAATTTTTTTTAACGGGTTACATAGATACGCACTTTACCAGAGTTGTGTTGTGTATTAATACATGTGCACGTTTTGTGTATACATTATAATATATACGTGTGTGTATGTGTCACATCGTGCTCTTCTCTCTCTCTATCTCTCTCTCTCTCTTTCTCCCTTCCCTCTGGCTGTGGTAAAATGTGCACGTATTTTGCGTGCATATAGATTGTGCGATAGTGTGTAACAGAGAAGAAGAGCGAGAAGTGTTGAGGGGGACAGGAGGTAACAGAGGGAGAGGAGTTGGTGTACACAACCGCGCGTGGGTTTCCATGTAACCATTAATTAGATTAGCATATGCCGGAAAAAGGAGCTCTCCGCACGGTACATATATATATATATATATATATATATATGTACGCATATTAGAGAGAAGGCAGCGGAACAACACAGGCGCACATATGTGTATATATATAACTTACTTATATTTGTCTGCAACGGCACAAAAACGCGTTAACCATTTATCCGTTTAGAGTAAAACGAATGGAACGTTAATGGCATTATATGAGATCATCTGTGAGAGATTTGTCGCGTGAAATTCGTATCGAATGTTTTTTGTGTGCTGTGTTACGTGTCAACGTTATATCGTGCATATATATATTTACATGTGTATGTGCGTATATATAACCCCATATATAATCTAACTTCGGATATAAATTCGAGAGTAGATGAAAAACGTTCGTCAAAGTCACAACGGGAAGAATTTTTCTGGTATATACTCGCTTATGACCGTGTTCCTCGTTATCATCTCGTCTCGGAAGTTCGTAACGATCTTTCAAGGTATGCGTATTATATATACGTGTCGTGTGTGTGCGTGCGCTTGTGTGTAGCGTTAATAAAACAGCACAAAGTATAATAATTACGTACAAAAGATTTCTCATTTAGCGTTCTGTTATAATATTACTTTTGAGTTTCCTCTTCGTCGAAACTCCGCTCACATGCGTATATAAAAAGAGACAAGAAGAGAAAAGAAAAAAAAAAAAAAAAAAAAAAAAGAAAGAAAGAAGGAAAGAAAGAAAGACCGATCCACATGGATGTACATACAAAGGAGAATATGCGCATGCACTTGTCGTTCCACAAAATCGCGAGGGAGACTCTTTCGGTGGTAAAAGGAGTGGTGAGGAGTGGAGAGGAGAGAGGAGAGGAGAGAAGAGACCCCGTTGATTTAAAGTTACAGTATTGCGAGGGTGCGCGCAGTATGGCCGAGAGCGAGCGAAGGGGCTACGAACTATTTATTTCATGGACTTCCCCGATGTGTACGCGTTGATGTGAACGACGACGACTCCTTCGCACGCGCGTACACGATATGGCGACGACGACGACGACGACGAGGACGAGGACGAGGACGACGAGGAGAAGAGGGAGGATGGGTCGACGTCTCGACGTCGTGTTTGGCGCTCGTTCGGCTGCTTTATAACATATATACATACATACATCTAATACGTATACATAGAAAGAAAGAAAGAGAGAAGTGAGAGAAGAGAGAGAGAGAGAGAAAGAGAGAGAGAGAGAGAGAGTACATAAGACGCGTATGTAACGTGCGTGCTCATGTAGTATATGTTGGAATGCAACGGCCTAGGTGAAATGCCTGGCCATGTGCCAGAGACTTTAACCTCAATTTGCAATAAAATACACGGGACGACGACTAACGCGAATTCTCTCTGATTCTTTCTCTCTCTCTCTCTCTCTCTCTCTATCTCTCTTTCACTCTTTTTAATCTATCCTACGAACTATTATTTTAATTCAGTCACTCGTCTACTAATGCGATTTTATTTTCATGTAATTTTTATTTCGTTTTATTAATTTTCTTTCTTTCTTTCTTTCTTTCTTTCTCTCTCTTCTTTCGTTTCCTTTTTCAATACGTTAATGTAAGGATACGTTCGATCGATTCGTTTCTCGAATTTCAACGATCTAATCGCATCGTTCGTTATCTTTAATTATTTTCTCGTACTCGGATATTCGAGATCTCGTTATATAAGCTTACAAGAACAGAGAGAGAGAGAGAGGGGGGGGTGAGAAATACATATATATGTGTGTATATATATATATATATATATATATATATATATATATATATATATATTGTTGTTTACACAAATATGTGTATTTATCTACTTATGTATATTATGACATCTTTCTTGGATTAGCATTATCGGGACACGGTCATGGATTATGCTCTTTAAATATACTGTTTCTGTATTATAATTAGTCACGTTCCCAAGAGAATTTGAGATCGTAAGTTGAATATGTATATTACGAAATCGAAACAAGTATATATATATGCGTGTATACGTATGTGTGTTTAGATATATTCATATATATATATATATATATATATATATATATATATATATATATATATATAAAGAGATGACGGAAGTATCGATAAGATAATACTTTTTCGAAGATAAGATATGAGTACTAGAGAAATTTTTTAACCATTAAATTTATTAAAATTAGCCATAGTCCTCGACACGTGTTTTTGCTTCTAGCTAATCGTCGAAACATATTTCTTACATTACTCTTCTATAGATTAACTTTCGTAACCAAATTCTTACGCGTGTCTAGAGACAAAAATTATATATTTATATACATATATATATATATATATATTGCGAAAGTTATTACATAAAGTAGTACATATATCTGTCCTCTTAGCATTGTATAGTATAACGCCTATTTAATCGATCCGACAATCGCGACGAACGTTTGTCTTATCGTCGTCTTATCAGCGATTGATCTAAAAAAAAAAGACAACAAGAAAAAACAAACAAAAAAAATAAGAGAGAGAGAGAGAGAGAGAGAAAAAAAAGAAAAACACGAAGATAACGGAAGAAGATATTGTGAAATGATCTATCAGTTCTTCGTCTTATTTACTTATTTACTAACTTACGAATCTTACGAAATTCGCATTCGTACATTTCTCATCCGTTATTTCTTCGTACCTAACTATCTATGTACCTGGTGACCTCTTTACATAGTATTACATTACACACGACATTGCCCAGTGCAATGCGTGTAACGACACGACACGGACGGAGCTTTTTTCTTTTCTTTTTTTATTTATTTATTTTTTTTTTTTTCTGTACATATGTATATACGTACGCAAGCGCGCTCAAACGACGAACACAAGGCAAACCGTTTCGCTCGCTTTTATCTCGTCGCGTTTATCTCTCGGCATGCGCGTCTACAACGCGGCACGTTTATCTACGGTAATAAATGAGACAGTTAAACAAAGAGATTCCTCTTACCCTCCACTCCCCCACCTAACACTATTCCTACGGCGCTTCTTCTCCTCCTCTTCCTTATCCTCCTCCATCCCGCCCTCCCCATCGTCACCACCACCACCACCACCACCACCACCCTCGTACAAAGAAACTTACCGAACTAGCAAGTTTCTCCGGACGCGATGGTTTACGTATTAATAAAACAAAGGGAACACAATCTAAGCCATCGTCCTGACAAGTTTTACGATTTTATTATATATAATATTTTCACGTGTACTCTTTATCCTCTTCGTTCGATCGTTCCAGTTAAGATAGATCGATCGATCGATCGAGATCTATCTTATCAATCGACCAGTAATCCTTGTATTTGTTCTAAATAATTACGATGTTTGTTACGATTAATGAAATCGTATGATCGATAAATAATAATATTGCGAAAATTTTTCCTCTTATTTTTTTTTAGCCCAGACCAGGTAGGAGATCGCGAGGACGTCCTGGTAACAACACTTCACAATTGCAACCAACGCCCAGAGTCCAAAGCCCGATTACCCAGCATCTAGAGAAAGGTATATATATACATACATACATTTGTAGATACATGTATATACATTATATCATTAATATTACATCGAAACATTTCACTGATTAATTCCAAATTATGAGAAATTAAATATATGAAGACCGGCGAGGGTTGGGGTGAGAGGTATTTTGAGTGGTAGTTTAGATAAACGAGGTTGGATCGATTTCGAAATGGAAAATTTCCCGACGACGCGTTGCTTTTTGTCTTTGTCGGTATAAAGAAAAAAGTGAGAGAGAGAGAGAGAGAGAGATAGAGGTTCGTACTGACGTCCCCGACCCACAATGTCCAGGTCTCTCTCTCTCTCTTCGGCCGTGGTCGATGAAGCGAGGTCAAACGGGGTCGTCGGAGTTGGGTTGCGCGAATCGACCCAGCCAAAGGTCAGACGAAGACATACCATTGGACTAAGCCGTTCTCTGTCTCTGTCTCTCTCATTCCCTCTCATTCTCTCTCTCTCTCTCTCTCTCTCTCTCTCTCTCTCACTCATTCTCCTTCAGGGTTCTCTCGTGAGAGACGGGGTTACGCTCGGTTCCATTAAACTTGCTTCTGGAATTTAACGGAAGAATCTATATTGGAAGTTAGATCGTGTTGGTATATTGGCGAGAAAGGACGACGAAGAGAAAAGAGGGGAACTAAGATTGAAAGGTGGTAGAAAAGGTTGTGTGGTACGGTTTGTTCTATGTATTAGTGTGTACGTTAGTTCCTTAGTTAGTTCGTTCGTTCGTTCGTTCGTTCGTGCGTTCGCGTGGTATCATCCTGGAATGATTTCGAGAGCGAAAGCGGTCGATGCTCCCGAAGGAAAGAAGGGAGAGGAGAGAGAGAGAGAGAGAAAGACAAGAAATTGAGGAACGAAACTGTGAGGGAGAAAAAGAAGAGGAGGAAGAGTAGGACTTGGATAATAGCAACGTGATAGTAATAGTAGTGATACTTAATAATAATAATAGTTGTAGTAGTTGGCGATGGGATTGTAGCGATTTGGTAGGGTCGATGTTGGGTGGCTGTGTATAGGGAGGAGGCAGAGGTCAGGAGGAGGAGGAGGAGGAGGGAAATGATTCGAGGAACTAAATAGAACCGGTCCACAAACAAAAGATTCGTACGGGGGGTTGGCAAGGTTGGTGGGAGGGGATACCCTCGGTTTTAAGGGGTTGGGTGAAAAAGAAAACGAGATCGAGAAAGAAACCGAACTAACTGGGTGGGTGGATGGGTGGCTGGGAGGTTGATTCAGGTAGACCAAGAGAGTCCTGAGAAAAAGAAGAGAGAGTGAGTGAGGATGGTGAGGGAAGATGGGGTGGGATTGTGGGTGGGGGTGGGTCTTCTTCAACGCGTATTCTTTTTCTTTCTCTTCCTCTTCTTCTTCTTCTTCTTCTTCTTCTTCTTATTCTTCTTTTAGGGTCCTTTGTTCACGGACCGGGACTGCTGCTTCTTTTTCTCTTCCCTTCTCTTTTCTTTTCTCTAATCGTGCACCACCATTCTCACCTCTTACTCTTCTTTTTTTCTTTTAATTCCTTTCTTCTTCTTGTTTTTTTTTTTTTTGTTCTTTTTAAATATTTTGCCTCGTTTCTTTTCTTTCTTTCTTCGAACTCGCTCTCGAAAAGAAAAAACCTGAAGAGGAAGAAGAAGAAGAAGAAGAAGAAGAGTAATAAAGTAACGAAATCCTCTTCGAAGGGAAAGCCCTTTGAAGTGATCCCAATCTTCTTCTTCTTCTTCTTCTTCTTCTTCTTCGTCCGCATAATTCCTCAGCTTGTCTCTTTACAGCCTTCTGTACACATACATACACAGAATCGTTCGTCAGTGTGCGTTCGCGTGCACACTCATATAACGACTTGTTCACTTTTCTCTCTCTTTCTCTGTCCGACGTAGTTTTTCTTCTTTTTCCTTCTTCTTCTTCTTCTTCCTTTTTTTCTTTTTCTTTTTCTTTTTTTTTCTTTTTTACTTTCTCGCTCTCAGACTCGCAAAAATAAACGGCACGGTATAAAGCTCGTGTCGGGTGACACATTGCTGAAAATACATTCTCTCTTTCTCTCTCTCTCTCTCTCTCTCTCTCTCTCTCTCTCTCTCTCTCTCTCTCTCTGTCTAATTTTATTTTATTTCATTTCTTTTTTTATACCCCACCTCACTCCATCCCCTTTTGCAGGACTTACTTCGACCGCAAAGTCGTTGATACTCGATGATAATTAACGTGGAAAGGTGAAAAGGAAACCTTCGGTCTATTTCTGGATATCTGTTCGTACACACAAACACACACACACACGCGCGCGCGCGCGTATATACACAGAAGAGAGGAAAGGCAGGCGAACGTTCGCTAACTTGGACCAATTACACGAGAGATGCCGGAAGCTCCGTCTCTAACAGGAAATTACTCCTCCTTCACCTACTCCTCCTCCTCCTCATCCTCCTCCTTCTCCTCCTCCTCGTCCTCTTTCGTTCATATTTTACCTCGTAACTCCGCAGACGCGTGTATTACTCCTTTCCCAATCGCCATCCAAACCTCCCAACTCTCCCCTCACTCTCTTCTTTCATAAATTATAAAGATTCGACCGACTTACGTGTTACATATACACACATATATCTCGAAATACTCGAACGAAATCGATCGAGCAAATCCGATAATAATATTTCCTCCTTTATTCTACATAAAAGATCTCTACGTTGATCTTTTATGGTGTGTGGTATTTATTTAACAATTAATTTCCGGTTAATGCAAACTCACGCGAGCAATATTACGTATACACGTATTACACGTACGGTACGTACATACATAAATATATTCTCCTTTTCAATTACTCTCTCTCTCTCTCGTTTTTCTCTCATCATATTCATACGGTAGGATATATCTATATATAAATATGTATACATGTATACATAGATATTATCGTCTACAATGAGATCTATCTACGTATATATAAATATTATATATATATATATATATATATATATATATATATATATATATATAAGTAAAGAGAGAACGTGATCGTATATCGTCTAGCCAGCTAATTATCGATCATACCGAAGATCGATGATCAGTTAATTCTTCCAGGTCGGTGCACTCGAACACGGTACTACCACTATCGCTAACACTAGTCACTAGAATTACCTACCAATACGAATATATTGGCAGACCGAGAGAAGACCGACCCAATAGCTTTAGCATACCACTCTTACGGTGCTTTAATCACGATCTAGAAACCAGTTAGAGTTGCCGTACTAATTATTCGTAGACGTGCGCGCGTTACCCGTTGCACCTGATTCCAATGACCCGTTCCATGGTATGTCTGTCTGTCTTTATCTACCTACCAACCTACCTACCTACCTACCTACCTACGTATGTACGTATAGTAAACCCGTCTATCCCTTTTTCTATTTATCTATCTATCCATCTATCTATCTATCTATCTATGTATCTATTTATCCATCTATCTCTTTCTTTCTTATACACGTCGACACGCGTCAACCTCTTCAAATCTATCCAACCGTCTATACTTCTTTGTGTTCGTTTCATCGTTAGCCTCTCTTTAGATCCTATCTCTCTCTCTCTCTCTCTCTCTCTCTCTCTCTCTCTCTCTCTCTCTCTCTCTCTCTCTCTCTCTCTCTCTCTCTCTCTCTCTCTCTCTCTCTCTCTCTCTTATTCTTCTACGATTTTATCAGGGCATTGAAGAGAATGTCGAAGAAAGAAAGAAAGAGAGAAAGAAAGGTAGGAAGGAAGAAAGAGAAAGAAACATTGGGAAAGAGTTAGGAGGGCAAAAGGAGGATAGGAGAGGAGGGAACTCGTAGCTACTGGTTATATGGCTTGGCTGTCGGCCAATCCTGATCCAAAGTCGCTGTCGAGACACGTTTTTCTTCTTTTTACCTCTCTGGTTTCCTCCCTCCCGCCCCTCTCTTCTTCCCCTCTCTCTCTCTCTCTCTTTCAATCCGTCTTCGTTCTTTTGGACTTTTCAAAGTCAGGCCATGCTACTCTAACTCCATTCCTCTCTTTCTCTCTCTCTTTCTCTACCCATACATACATACATATATATATACTTTCTCTACCTTTACCTATGCCTATACATGTATGATTATATATATATATATATATATATATATATACAACTTCTACTTCTTCTTCTTGTTCTTCTTTTTGTTCTTCTTCTTCTTGTTCTTCTTCTTGTTCTTCTTTCTATCTTCGAAGTAAAAGGAGAAAAGTGCAGGCTCTCCGAGGTGCATTGAGGCCTTTGAGTAGTGCATCGTGAGAACTTCGGTGTGCCGATGGCCACGCTCTCTAATAAGATACGATTTATCTGGGTGACTTAATCCAACGGGATTTCTTCTTTGGGTTTACTTTTAAAGGGATCCATTTGTCTGACTGTATTTTCGTACGTAGTCAGTGTCAGTGTCAGCGTCATCGTTGTGGGTGGTCGCGTTATCGTGTTCCGTTAATTCATTGATTGCCACGCGTCCTTTTTATATATATTGCATACATAGATATTTTATTCTCTATCTCTTTCTCTCTGGGGGCCTAAATAATATATTCGTTTAATGGCGATTTTAAAATTGCCATGATGTTATCCATAATTTCTTTAAATACTTAATTATACAGCAAACGAATTCATACGAACATTTTTATTTTTCTTTTTTTGGTTTCTCTCTTTTGGTTACATTCACTTTTTATTCTTTTCGAAGCGCTCCACCGTACGGCGAGTTCGAGTTTTTATATTTTATCAACTCGCGACAATTTTCAGATATCGCGAATATACAGAATACCGCAACGAATCGAAACGAAATACAAACAATTGTTTTCTTTTTTTTTTTTTTAATTTTTCTTTCTTCTATTTTTATTTATTTATTTTCCTTTCCTTTTTAACATTAAAGTTTGACGGTAAAAAATAATATATTACAAACTTGTTCGTTGCTTCGAATCGAATAACAAATAAAAAGAAATAAAAAATTACTTTTTATAATCCAATTTTTTCTCTCATATTTACAAACTATATTGTTCTATAATATATAAAGAAAAAAAAAAGAAAAGAAAAGACATAAATTCTGGGCTCCTGTTATAACGAAAACGTAAAGTACCGTACTGTTGGTTATTAAATTGAACGTAGTAAAATACTATAGCATAGAGTAAAATAATGTTTCGATTGACTATTAAATCGGGTCAAAATCAGTCCCTCTAGTAAAGCTAATAATTCGCGTCTACATAGGACGTATCGCACATATAAATGGAACACATTTACACGTGCGATGGATTATAACGTTGTTGTGGGCGGTATCCATTTAATATATGCGTTTTGCATTACATGGAAGAGTTATGCGAGTGCAATCCTACGCGATTACGCAGGCGTTAAACGCCGCGTTATATTCTGCATGCGTGCAATCCATGTTGCATTGTACTATATATATATATATATTATATATTTATTAAAGTAGACTATAGAAGTGAGAAGTCGTTATTATTATTTATCTTTCGGTCAGATTTAATCTCGAATTTCTTATTTCATTCCTGAACGGATATATTCGTTTCTGTTATTGGCTATTTTCATTTCCTTCTTTTTCTTATTTATTTATTTTTTTTTTTCTTAATAAAATATACGACGCAACAATATTTTGTAATTTTTACAAGGGGGAGAAAAAAAGAGAGATCGATTATAAAACAAAAACCCATAATATAAATTTTTATCCGACCACTTTCAAAGATAATAAAGATTCTAGTAACGTCATAAAAACGAAAATTCGTCCATTCTCCCTTTCTCTCTCTCTCTCTCTCTCTATCCCTCTATCTCGCTCCCTCTATCATGCAATAATACGAGATACGGTATAAATGGATCGGCATAAAAAGAAGCTATATCGCGATAGGAAAAATAAGGGGTGGAGAAAAAAAATTAAAAGAGAATAATAATGATAATGATAATAATAATAATAATAATAATAAACAAAAAAAAATAGAAATAAAGAGAACACTTGCATTTCGATGGTTGCCAGTGCAACTGCAGCAGCAGCATCGATCCTCCAGTGGTAGTGGTGTTGCCGTTGGCCCACCGTTAATAAAACGTAAATAGCCCTTCCTGTAGGTACGCGTACCACACGCCCATCCAAATATACACACACGCACGCACGCACGCACACGCACACACACGCGCGTTTACCCTTGCAACGTCGGTTTCATAGTCGTATCGCTATTGTTCACGGAGGGTAGTAAAACGAAACTCGTCGCTCGTAAAAGCCCTGCCAGCTTCAACGGGCGGTTTCGAACGTGGCAACGATCGCAGGTTTATTTCGTTTGGCATTAGAGAAACTCCACTCGTCATCTAATAGTTTCTATGCGAAACGGTTCGATATCGGTTACACGTATACATACCAAATAAATAAATATATTTATATATATATATATATGTGTGTGTGCGTATACGTGTAAAAATAACTTTTGCTATCGCAATAGTTCTTCCTTTGAATAAAACTAAGAATGAGATCGTTATTACTATCACCGTTACTATTTTCATCTATATTTCCATGATTCGAACGTCAACATCGTAATTTCTAACAGAAGGGGATATTAAACTGGCCCTTAATTTATACTCAACCAGTACGCGATATACATACACATATCCCATACACACCAATATTATATATATATATTATGTACCAAGTTCAATGATTATTCATCGCATTGTACAGTCAAATAAATAGCTGCTCAACCCGTCAATGGGATTAATTAGGCATCGATGCGTTCAATCCTTCTCTCAATCCACATCCATCCATCCATCCATCTATCGTAGAATGTTGCTGCTTTGTGGCGAACGATTGTTGGCCGAGAATTAAAGTGAATCAGTCGGTGATGGAGCTGACGTAGAATGAATTGGTGGGTTTGTGAGGTGGTTCCTCTGATTGTCGATGGATGGGGATGGAGGGGGTGGATCAGGTATGCGTGCGTGCGTGCGTGCGTGCGTGCGTGGGTTGGTCGGTCGGTTAGGTTTATGTATGGATAGATAATTTAGGATCTTCGCGGAGATTCGCTTTGCGACGGCGAATGGACGTTTGAGCGGTTATTAATGCATCGACATGCGCGGAACCAGCGCGAGCCGTAATTTCAAGTTTTAATTAACTCCAGTTTTAGTTAAACTTTTAATTAAACCTCCGAAGCACGGCGATGGAGGGGAGCGAGGGCTGGTAGCGTAGACGGGGGGTGGGAGTACACGCGGAGGGGAGGGACGATGGTAGAGTAGGTGGGAGTACTAGGAGCCGTTGAGGGGTGGTGGTGGTGGCGAGGGGTGCAAAAGGATGGACGAACGAACGAACGAACGAGGAGGAGGAGGAGGAGGAGGGTAGAGGGTAGAGGGTAGAGGGGTGGTATATATGATATTTTCCGAAAATGTCGCGGCTCTCTACGTACTGAATATGAAAAAGAGTACGCGAGCGTAGAGTGGGAGCGAGGTACGAGGGGGAAGGGAGAGAAAAATGCAAATAAAAACGACCAAGAAAAAAAATATACTCGTGCGTCAGGAAACAAAAATCGTGAAAACAAAAATTAAAAATAAAAAAGAGAGAGAGAACGAATGGGGGGAAAAAAATAAATATGAAAAAAAGAGTAAAAGACAGCGGGACAGGCGGCGTGGGGGAGGGGGGAGAGAGAAAAATAGAACGAAATGAATGTCCTTTCCCGTGCGTCGAACGAAAAAGAAAAAAGGAACAAAATTGGGAGGGAGAGGGAGACAGGGAGGAAAATAAAACTTGTGTCGAGTAATATTAGGAGGAAAAAGGGAAGGTAAAATATTGGTGATAACGTTACCAACGCTATTGATTCGTGCGTTCTCTCTCTCTCTCTCTCTCTCTCTCTCTCCCTTCGAGGGAAAAAACACGTGGCTCCCGGTGTTTGCGCGTTTAATTCGAAACTTTATCGAATCATCGCCGGAGCCATACTCTCATCTTTCTCTTTCTCACTATATATATATATATATTTTTTTTTTGTGTTTTCTCTTTTTCCCCTTTTTCGCTTTTGCATAGCGAAGGCAACGATATTAATAATACACGATCGATATCGTGCCGATACGCGCGTTCGCTTTTACTCTGTCTCTTGTCTGCTGCGAGCCTGTGACATACGTGTGCGCGTGCGTGAGAAAACGGAGTAGCGCGAGTGTGTATTTGTTTCCTTTTTTTTTCTCCCTTTTTTTTTTTTTTATTTAATTAGCTCACAATGTCCGAAATAATTAATAGAAATTGTTTCAGATCGTATCGATGATAGAAAAGATTTATCACGTTACATGTAATATTCTTCGTCGAACGACGGCCAATATGGTAACACAACAAGTGCAGTTTAGTAATCTTTGTTTGAGTTTTTAATTGTTTTTTATTGTGTTAAGCGCGCGTTCTAATCCATCTAATACTATCTTTGTTTTTTTAATCGAAGTTGACACATCTTTTTTTTCGATAGATTTTTATAACGATATATATGGTTCAGCGATTCGAACGATGGACTCTTTTATCGAGAATTTTACTGTTATAATAATTACATTAATAATAATAATAATAATAATAATGATAATAATAATGTTAGGTATTCGCAAACTTTATGATAATAATAATATTGGTATTTCTCAAATTCTATCATAATTATCTGCGATGATAATAATAATAATAATAATAATAATAATATTAATAATATCTGAACGATATCTTCAATCGATTAATTTAACTAACCACTCGTGAAACATTCGACCGAGTACTCGAATATTTCATTTCATTTATAGTCATCGTTTGAAAAACTCGAAAAATCAGATTCAAACGAGCCAAGCTCTCGGTATTCATCGATTCGGATTCGAAGCTTCAAATATCTGAAAATTTTGTTCACGTAAACGCGTCCGAACGTAAAATATATTTTCGGTCATTTCGAAAAAAAAAAAAAAAAAAAGAGATGATCGCCCATCTCGATTTTTACGACTTATAGGGATACGCCATTATTATTTTGGGTTAGCGTCATATTTCTATGAACAAATTTGATTAACTCGACGAACTTTCACCGGGTTATTACTTCACTTGTTGTTATCGTTAATATTATTGTTCTTGTTGGTGTTGTTCTTCTTCTTCTTCTCTCTGCTGCTACTGCCGTGTTCGTGATAATGGTGAAGTAACTATCCTCGAAATTTCGGTACATATATTGTATGTATATTATATATATAAAGATAGATAGATAGAGAGAGAGATACTCTTCCTTTAAAAAATGTCTGATTTAGAAGCACTTGATAACAAGTACACGGTTAGAGTTTCTAGCTAATATCGTACGAGCTAGTTATGATTTCGAAGTTTCGAACTTTTGTATATCCTTCCGGTTCCGTGAATCGCATAAAATATCGTATATATGTACATGTTGTGCATTCGCGTATACATTAGCAAACACATGGATAAACAGATAGATAGATGAATAGATAGATAGATAGATAGATAGATAGATAGATAGATAGATAGATGGACGGATACTACTTATATGCATACGTATGCATCACCCTCTCTCCTTTTGTCCCCTCCCACCGAAAACGCCCTCCCTGGTTTTGAGAGTTTTAGAAATTTCAACTTAATGCCCGGGAAACCGGCAATGAATTTGTTTGTACACAGGTAAAAGGTAACAGTCATCGTGTAGTTCTGGTTAAAATGGAAGGGTTAAAACACGAATGTCTGTGCAATATCTGTCTGTGAGTGATGTAGATAGATAGATAGATAGATAGATAGATAGTTAGATAGAGAGATGGAGATAGAGTTAGACGGAGAAACTATATTCGTTCCGGTTTAGAACCGAGTCGGTCGTTTCGGCCACTAGTTGCGGAACTCGGATAATTATTGTTGCGAACTAACTCTCAGCTTATACTCTACCACTTGATTCCGAGCTTCTGCTTCTACCTGAATTTTATCTACGTTTATATGCACACACACACAGATAGAGAGATAGACAAAGATAGACAGAGAAGAGAGAGAGAGAGAGATGCACGCATGTTCCTTTTCGAGAACGTGTATTAGTTCATTTCTATAGAGTTAGAGTTTCATTTAAATTGCACAGCACTTGTGAGTAACGATATAATGATTATAAAAAAGCAAAAAGAAAAAAAAAAAGAACGAAGAGATCAATGTTAATTAAATAATAAGAAGGTAGAATTAAATTGTATCGTTAATCGAGTATCTCGATAATTATTTATTATTGTGATTAATCGCTTCAACTTTATACTTACGTTTGACGTTTTAAGAGAAAAATTGTTTGTCTCTAATTTTTCTTTTCTTTTTTTTTTTCTTTTTCTTTTTCTTTTCTCTCTCTCCTCTCTCTCTTTTTTTTAGAATACTCGAAGTATACTTGTTCCTTTTTATTGTACATATTCAATGATTTTGATTATTTAAAATGATTAAAAAGATGTTTCGTTTGTCGTAACATTTTTTCTTTCTTCTCCTTTTTCATTTTGTAACGAGCAAATACCATTACCATTCATAATCCATTCTGTATATAAATACACACATATATTTGCGCTCGCACGTGTGTGTTTGGGTATGTATTAGATTTCTGTGAGTCTACAGAGTGCTTTCGAAACGTAAAATAATCTAGAAACGTTCTTTTCTCGTATATCCGTATAATCCATAATCCATTTCGGTAGCGCAGACAACCGTATTTCTCTCTTTCTCTTTCTCTTTCTATCCCTCTGTCTCTCTGTCTCTCTTTCATCATTTTTCTCTTTTTCAACGCAGCGATATTAATGCGGAAAGGCATCCGGAAAAGCTTTTGGTGTATACGGGAACCGAGCTTTCGAAAGAGGCCGAGAATGTGTGCGTTGCAATGTTAGGTTAAAAAACTAAGAAAAAAATAAATAAAAATAAAAACAACGAAACAAAATAAAAAATAGATAGAAAGAAAGCAAATACGAACTGGGGTTAAAATAAAAAAGGGGATAGATAAAGAGAGAAAATAATGAAGAGGGAGAGAGAGAGAGAGAGAGAGAGAGAGAGAGAGAGAGAGAGAGAGAGAGAGAGAGAGAGAGAGAGAGAGAGAGAGAGAGAGAGAGAGAGAGAGAGAGAGAGAGAGAGAGAGTGAAGCTAGAAAATTTATAGAAAACTTAACGAACATTTTTCGAAACCCTTTATTTTCTTCTTCTTCTATTATTATTATTGTTATCGTTACAATAATCATAATTATTATTATTTAATCCGTCGAAGAAAAAAAGTACGAGCAAAAAAATGATTTCAATTTATTTCCTTTCGGTTTCTTTATATATTTTTCATATACATAAATACGTACACGCGCACGTGTTTATTTCATATAAATAATATTTTCTTTCATTGACTTTGAGAAGCAAAATATTAATTTCTCTGACCGAGAGATAATATCTCTTCATAAATAATATCCTCATAAATCGGGGAAATGAAAAATAAAGGAGATATGATATTACGTTATTTTTAATAAGCAGTAGGTGGTATTTCGCAAAAGACATTTCAATTTAATTATAATAGAAAGAAATAAATTTTTCGTAAACTAAAGACACTAATAATAATAATAATAATAATAATAATAATAATAATAATAATAATATAGATTTGGATTTGTTCATTTTTTTCCTGTCTGTTTTTCTCGCCGTTTCTCTTTTTTTCTTTTCCTTGTTCCTTTTATACGTTCTTTTTTATTCGTTGCTTTTATGTCTTCAAGAAGAAAGGAAAAGGACGAGTTTTCCATATCTCTAAAATATTCTCAGGATTTATAAATCGCGCACACAGCGTGGATAGACAAGAATTGTTATTTTGCATTCGCAATAGTAATACTCGAAAATTTTTGCCATACCAGTCCTGTTGCGTTTAGCTTTCAGATCTTTGTCGTGATATTTTTTTCTTTCCTTCCTTCCTCCCTTCCTTCTTTCTTTCTTTACAAATGTATAGAAAAATTTTCCTTCAGTATCCTTATATACGAGTCAAATAAATCGTCTTTGTTGATTTATACGTTAGCATAGGTAAATACGTCTTATAACATAGCATTGCACGTTGCGCGAGTACTCGGTTTCCCTAAAGGACGATATGAAAATTCTGAGGGCCATTCGTATAACGCGATACGAGTTTTGAAAAATGGTTTTGATGGAATAGGGGAAGATTCGTAATACTTTGTTTTTCTTTTTTTTTTTTTTTTTTCTTTTTATGACGTCGAAAATCAAAATTAATGAACTCAAACGAGCACACGTAGCGTTATATAATAAATTGTTTCGTCATATACAATAAATTTATTGTATATTTATTTATCATATAATTCTCTCATACAGCACGATACTTGGAGAAAATAAATTAGGACGTACTGTGCTAAAATCGGAATAATATTTTTCTACGAGTGGGAAGATATGAAAATTAGTTGCGGGGTCAACGATTTTAGAGAATTTTTATTACGACGAACCGTACGCACCTACGTCATTTCATTTTATACGCACAATAATTATTCATCAAGTCTGTACAATCATTATATTTCATTATTAATTGAAAAGTTAGAGGTCGGATAAAAGGAGAAAAGAAAAAAAAATAAAGGTTAGACCGCGCAATATTCGTTCGCGTTTAACTTGATATCGCTTTTCTTCGGTTTCGCGAAAGGGAAAAAGAAAAGTAAAATGGGAAAAAGAAGAAGAAGAAGAAAAAGAAAAGAGAGAGAGAACAAAATTGGAACGAAAGGAAAAGAAGAAAAAAAAAAAGAAATATCTTTTCTAAAAGGAACCAGATCGATTCGAGCGAATTGTTTGCATACCACGCATAATGACCGATTTAAATGGCATCCATGGGGTTATAACTCGGTTCCCTCCTTTCGTCTCCGCTCTCCCCTCTCCCCTCGACCGGTTGCATAATCGAGGGAATAAGCCAAAGGCAAGTTTCGCCGCAGCTGTTCGTCGTTGAATTCCATTGGTCTACTCTCTCTCTCTCTCTCTCTCTCTCTCTTTCTGTCCGTCCGTCCGTATGTCTGTCCCTTCTTTCGTGGTCGACCACACACAGACACAAACGTACGCGGAGAGAGAGAGAGAGATGGAGAGAGCAAGGGTGCATCGGACGCAGGTGCAACCTGACGAACGATGTTCCTAACAGGCAGCAGCTGGTGCCCGCCGGAGACAGGTAGAGAGACGACATACCGGTACTTATCTTTCTACCTTTTCGATATTATGGACTTCAAAAGAGAAACAGAAATGTTCTCAAGGTCTCTTTAGGATATTATTTCTCGTCGTATTCTATCGGTGGGGATAGGAGATTTAGTAAGGTCACGAAACTCTCCGTTCTTATGCGTTTTAACAATCATTGTCGTTACGATCATTACCGTTCTCCCGATTAATTCTTTCCTCGATTTTTCTTTTTTTTTTTTTTTTTTTTTTGTCACAGTCATTGCAAATATTTATTAACTAAATTTGTTTCGAGCGTCGATTGAAATGTTTCATTTTATTTTCATTATTGAAAGTACCGATATCCCCGAGGATAAACGTCGGCCGTTTCTCTCGCCATTAAAAATTAAATTAAATTGAATCGAATGGAATTAAAAGGAAAGGGGGGGGGGTAAGAAGGAAAATAAAAATATCGTCGACATCTTTTTTCGACGACAAGACAGGTGTCCAATGAAGACGTTGAGATGCCCACGACAGAAACCAAAGAGATCCCCGAGTCTCGTATTTCTATTCGTTCTTTTTTTTATTTTTTTATTTTTTTCGGTTTGGCCATTCGCCAACTATGAAACGCGCCTTTGAGAAAGGTGCCGAAGCTTTGCTAAACTCCTCTGGCTGTGTTCTCTCTCTCTCTCTCTCTCTCTCTCTCTCTCTCTCTCTCTCTTTTACTCTTACTCTTTAACCCTCTCTTTGCGTCTCTCGTCGCTTGACCACGCAAATACGTACCGAATTTCACGCACTCTGCTATTTCTGTACATCCGGGTCGTGGACTGACTAATAGAGAAAGAGAGAAAGATAAAGATAGACAGACAGACAGACAGAGAGAGAGAGAGAGAGAGAGAGAGAGAGAGAGAGAGAGAGAGAGAGAGACAAAGGAAAAAGCGAGAATCTTGCCACGTTCTCGTCGTAGTTTAACGACCCTTTTCCTCTTCTGCGTCCCTCTCTTCTCACATTCTCCCTCTCCCTCTCCCTCTCTCTCTCTTTCCTAAACTTCTCTCTTTCTCTCTTTTTGATAGAAAGAGGAGAGAAAGAGGAGCGAGTGTCAACCATGAATGTTCGTACCTATTCGTAAAATGCGCGACTTTTTCACTGCTCTAAAAACGAATCGTAATTCTTTTCGTCTGACAATTTTTTTCTTTCTTTCTTTCTTTCTTTCTTTTTCTTTTTTTCTTTTTTAATCTTCCCTCTTTTCTTTTGCACAGAGAAAGAGAGAAACATAGATTATCCCAACGAAAAATTGTCTATCAGGATTATTACGAGACCAAGTAATTATTTTTCTTTCTTCTTTTCTTAAACAATTCTTAAACAATTTCGTTTTCATGGTGAGCGAAGTGTTACTGATAGGAGGAGGAGGAGGAGGAGGAGGAGGAGGAGGATCGTGGATGTAGAAATCACTATCAAACGTGTTCACGTCAGTTTTTTGGAGCTAACACGATACTCTCGAATACCAAATATTCTTTTTTTTTTTTCCCCGCCTCTTACATTTTCATCCTCCATTCGTTTCATTTATTTATTTATTTATTTATTTACTCGCTTATTTACTTTTTCTTTTTATCATTCTTGTTTTTTTATTCTTTTACACCGAACCTCTCTCGCGTCTTACGACGTACTTTGTCCAAGCCAATTTTAGAATTTCTTTTCTACTTTGGGAACTTTAAGGGTGAAAGGAAAGAAAAGAAAGAAATAAAGAAAGAAAGAAAGAGAGTGAGTAAGTAAGGAGATAAAGGAAAAGAATCTCTCTCTCTCTCTCTCTCTCTCTCTCTCTCTCTCTCTCTCTCTCTCTCTATCTCTCTTTCTCTTTCCTTATCTCTCTTTATGTCTCTCCACAACGTTGGGAATTCAGTGAGACGATTTCGTTCTACTTCCTCGTGATTTATTCTCGCTTCCTCGAAGCGCGAATATTCTCTAACTCTGCTGTGCTCTCTCTCTCTCTCTCTCTCTCTCTCTCTCTCTCTCTCTCTCTCTCTCTCTCTCTCTCTCTCTCTCTCTCTCTCTCTCTCTCTGAGTTATCGCATTCGTCGCATTCTAAACGGCATGTTCCACGTGCCAACGAGGATAGCCTTAAACGTATCTCTTCTCTCTCTCTCCCTCTCTATCTCTCTATTTCTCTATCTACCTCTATTTCTCTCTCTCTTCCTCTCTCTCTCTCTCTCTCTCATACACGGGAGTCTATAATAACCGTTCTAACATCGGTAGAGACGGAACGTGAATTCCAACGATGATAATAAATTCCAACTACCGTATGTGTACGTGATGTTATGACACACGGATGTGTGCATAGCA
Organism: Dolichovespula saxonica; assembly: GCA_911387935.1. Lineage (NCBI taxonomy): Eukaryota > Metazoa > Arthropoda > Insecta > Hymenoptera > Vespidae > Dolichovespula > Dolichovespula saxonica. The sequence continues at coordinate 423,316 of OU427018.1, read as the reverse complement.
CTAATGTATCTACGTATTTATGTACGTATATGTGTGTGTGAGTGTATACACACACACACACGCGCGTATGAGAAAACACAGAGGATATAGCGTAACCGTGTATATGCAACTTTGTGCATTTCCGCGGTTAGAGCACGGAAGATTCCTCTTGGGATTTTGAATTTAACGTTTAATAATATTAGGATTGTTCGATAATTCCGTATTGTTTTTAACGGATATAGTTCTTCCGACGGCCATTAATTTCTTCATATTATTATATATAACAAACGTGGCCTCTAAAACGATTCCGTTTTAATACTACGTACATTTCTTCTTCTTCTTTTTTGTTCTGAAAAAAAAAAAAAAAAAGAAAAAAACGAAACAGGGAAGAAGAAAACAAAATATGAGAGCGTAAATTTTGAAACGTAAAAAACGACACAAGTTTCGACGGAACATTTCAATAATGCCGTTTCTTTTCTCCCCCTTCACTCTGCGCAATGATTCGAGTGCTCTTTCGGTCGGAACAATTCTCTTTCTCTCTTCTTTATCTCTCTCTCTATCTCTCTCTCTCCATATCGAACCTTTATTGTATTTGTAAAATGGCTAGTTAAAGTTAGCCTTTGAAGTCTACCGTTCCTTATCGAACGGAAATTGGATTCCATTCTGACATACGAATGCAGAATACGCGAAATTCGAGCTAAATGCGATTCCTTTACGTTATATATATATATATACGTATAAGAATATGTATTATATTGAAAATTTGCAAAGAGAGAGAGAGAGAAAAAAAAGGAAAAAAAGTAGAGAGGGAAGGGAAAAATTTATCATCCTTCAAACAGCTTTAATTATATCCTTTAGGTATCTTTTAAATGTATATATATATATGAAGTAAATCATATAAGTAAATATATAAATATATATAATAATCGAAGATTTTCAAGGTACAACCAATTAAAATTATTGAAAAGAAACGTTCTGTTAGGTCAACTTATTCGATTCGACTTTTATCTCATTCGACTTTCATTTCATTCATTCGCGATATGTTAGCAGAATTTTTACTACTATTATTACTACCATTATTAATATTACTATAAATAAATACGTATCTTTTTCTTTTCCATTTTCATTATTGTGTTTTTCTACATATTTCTTTTCTTCTTCTTCTTTTTGGGAGTTTAAATTTTTCCACAAAGGAAGAAGAAAAGGCTTGGAAAACGTTAATTACTGTGTCGAGAATCTCTCTCTCTCTCTCTCTCTCTCTCTCTCTCTCTCTCTCTCTCTTTCTCTCTCTCTATCTCTCTATCTATCTTTATTTCTTTCTTTCTTTCTTCTGTATTACTGCATCGTGGCACTCTGCCGTTGTATATCTCGGTTAACAAGCGCTGTTTGTTTGCGCTACGTGACACAGAATTACAGGTTCACATTTTGCAAGCAGAGCATAGTTGGCATTTCCGTTAAAACGCGGAATATAGAAGAGAGACACATAGAGAAAGAGAGAGAGAGAGAGAGAGAGAGATCATGTCGAGGCCAGGATATATAATACACACGTACACGATATATAATACATACATACATACATACATATATGTATATATATATATATATATTTACTATCATCCTTCTATGTTACTCTTTGCGTCTTGTACATCCTTCCATCTTTCCATCCATCCATCCTTCCGTCCTCCCTATTTTCACACTCTCGTCGTCCTCGTTCATGGCCAGGTATATCTCTCCGCGATACGATTTCCGCGTAAACTTTGCGGGTTCTCGGTAATTTCTCTGATTCCATTTCGAGCGGACTACCGGTAACGAGCGTGCCTTCGTCAAAGCCCATGTCAGAGTTAATTAATTTCCGCGTATGTTCTATCTCTCTGTCTCTCTCTCTCTCTCTATCTCTCTCTCTCTCTCTCTCTCTCTCTCTCTCTCTCTGTCCGTCTTCTTAATACTTGCTAGCGTTATTATGTCTAAAGGATAGAAGGAGAATCACGGAAAATTATACGAAGTTTATTCGATACGATTTCCATCTTTGCTTGCATACGAGAATTTTGTCAAATCATTGAAAGAAGAGGTAATGAAAAATAAAAAGAATTTCATATGTTTCAAGATAAGATTCGTTGAACGTTCAATGAAAACTGACGCGAAGGCAACATTAACAAAAAAATAAAAAAAGAGAAAGAAAAGAAAAATAAAATGGCGATAAAATGAAGATAACGATACTTTTATGACGTCCGTTATCTCTTCGTAAATCCGTGCGCATCTAAGAGCCTAAGATTAACTAAAAAAAGAATAGAAGAAATACAAAACAAAGAGAAGAAAAAAAAAATAGATGCAACGACGATCTATTTTTCATCTTCTTTTTATTTAATTAATTCCTTTTTTCTTTCCTTTTTTTTACGAGAAAAATACTTACGCGATTTTTCATGACCAAAGAAAAAAAAAGAATAAACAACAAAGGGGCATCCAATTAATTTCATATATATATATATATAAATAAATAGTAAAAATTAATCGTTAAAAAATTAGCTGTCCGCAGAAATAATTTAAATCAATACGTATAACAGGACCAGTTAACTTAATAAATAATAAATTGATACAATAACTAATAAGTTCATGAGGCATTACTTATCAGTTAAAGTACATTATATAATTACTTATTAGTATAAGTAATTAGTATAAGTAAAGCATACACTAATAAGTCCACGATATACTTATGTGCTATAACTTTCAAATTATATAATTTTCTTTCAATAACGCACGAAACAAAAATTACCTTACTCAAGTTGTTTTACGTAATATAATCATCCGCCTCTTTATCTTTTTACCATTTAACAGAAAGTAGAGAATATTACTGAATGATTAAAGAAATAATAATAATAATAAAATTGGAAACAAAAATTAAAAAAAAAAAAAAAAGAAAAAATAAATCTCTCGTCCAAGAGAAAAACGAGAAAGCGTTGAAAACTTTGATATAATAAATACGCAAATTCGATGGGTCGTATTATAAGTTGCATATACGTGTAGAACGATCGTACGAACTAAATTGCATTTCGAAGAAAATTCGCCGTGGGAACGTAGGCGTTTCACGTTTTCGTATTCTCTCCGCGCAGGACGATGAAAAGGAGAGAGTAAGAGAGAGACAGAAGGAAGGTCTCGGTTCCATTAAAGGCGCTATCGCATTTACGACGGGTCCTCTTTAAGCTCGGCAAGCACGAGGAGAGTATATACAGAAGGGGTTGGGGTCGGTCGATATCGTCGTCTCGAAACAACCCTCGCCTTCTCGTTTCTCAACTACCGTACGCTTTAGTTTGCTAGCGAAAGAAGGGTTGCGATAGAGAGAGAGAGAAAGAGAGAAAGAGAAAGAGAGAGTGAGAAGAAGAGAAAAAGAAAGAAAGAGAGTAGAAGGGGTAGAAAATAGACGTAGCGGGGATAACAGGGTACTTGGCTTCATCCAAGCCGTTCACTCATTCAACCTAGCTAGTGTGTTTATCGAAAAGGGGTTGCACTTATATTATATATATAAAATATATATATGCACATATGTGTACCTGTGTGTGCGTTTGTTTGTTTATGTGTTTATGTGGATGGTGTAGTAATCAGCTCAACCGAATCAGAATCATCCCTCTCGTGCGTCATCGGACGCACAATGTGTTTGACTTTTCTAAAAGAGAATCAGCGAAACATCTCTCTCTCTCTCTCTCTCTCGTCTCGTTTATTTAATTTCTTTCTCGCATTGTTACGATGTAATTCTAATCATAAATAATTATAAACGAGACGAGTTATCTTGGCAATTCATTAATGTAATCCGATTTGTTTGATTTTAAACGTCCGAGGAATTCGAATTACCCGTTCTTCTTGAAAAAAAAAAAAAAGAAAAAAAAATAAAAATAAAAGAAAGAAAGATCTATCGAATCGAAATGATGATTCCATGGTGATTTCTAATCCTCTCGGAGTTATACGTTCCGAGTACAGTGCGGTGATGGTTGGATAGATGGTAGTAAATTGGAAGGGTTACCCGTTGAAATGCAGTAAATCGTTGGAAACTAGTTCGGAACGATAACTACTCGATTCCATGTTCAAATTCTCTCTTTCTCTCTTTCTCTGTTTCTCTATGTTACCTCTTTCTTTCTCTCTCTCTCTCTCTCTCTCTCTCTCTCTCTCTCTCTCTCTCGCGCGCGCGCGCGCACGAATGAACGAATTAACGATCGTCCAACGAAGCAATGCTAATTCTCTTCTATTCGCTCTATTTGTTTCCGTGTCGATGTACGACAACGTGGGATGGGAATGGGGGCTGGTAGGAGGATCGGGGAGGGTAAGGGGTAAGGGATAAGGGGTAAGAGGTAACGGGTTGGGTTGCTAAAACGCAGACCGAGGGTTGCCGGCTCCATGGAATTCGTGGAGAAATCGAAATTACAGTGTAAACGGCGAATTATCCAAGCTGCCGTTTCAACAGCGACCGTGGTCGACCGCTAATCTCTCTCTCTCTCTTCCTCTCTCTCTCTCTCTCCCTCTCTCTCTCTCTCTCTATCTATCTCTCTCTTTCATTGCTTCGATCAAGTTTGGAAATTCTGTGGGACAAGCGAGTTATGCGGCACGCTTCGTTGAGAGAGTTTAGGAACAAACGCGCAATAGTACTCTGCAAATTCTGTTCGAATACAAAATTCTTTTCTTTCTTTCTTTCTTCTTTTTCCTTTTTTTGTTTTTTTTTTTTGTATGCAATTTTCTTTGGAAATTTTAACGTCTATCCATAAAATCGTTTTTGATCGTTAAGCGCGTAAGGATCGTTTCGATAAAATAATATTTAATATAGTGTGGTACGTTCTTTCGTGTTTCGATACATATAAGTATTTTAAGTTCGTGTCATTAAACGAGAAAAGAAGGAAGATATATTTATCGAAGCTTGTTTAAGAGATCGTTCTTTTTCTTTTCCTTTCTTAAGCCTTCTAATCGAGTTTGAATAACGCCTTACGTTTCTGCGTAATCCACTTTGAGCAAAATCCCTCTCTCTCTCTCTCTCTCTCTCTCTCTCTCTATTTCTATAGCGAAGAGAAGCAACGTGCTCTCGACTAATCGATTAGTATACATACACGTTGCGACAGAGACTACTATCTGGGTGTTCCACTTACTCGAAAGCTCGTTTCGAAGTCGAATCTACTTTACCATTCCTTTCGATAGTTTAGGTCGAGAAATACCTTCCTTATTTACTTACTTCCTTCCTTCCTTCCTTCCTTATTCGATAGAATCGAGGAATTAATAGACTCTAAAAGGATAAAATTATAAATTTGACATTTACAAAATTGGAACGGGAAAGATTTCGAATTAATATTTATTCCCACATAATCCTCGAGTTATTTTACCGACGACTTTTCAAAAGTTTTTGACGGAAATAAAATTTTACCGTTGCAATTCGATTATTTATTTTTCTCTCTTCCTGTTTCTTTTCTTTTCTTTTCTTTTTTTTTTTTTTGATGTTATTTTTTGTTCTCTCTCGTACTTGCCAAAAGAAGTATACAGTCGGTTACGATCGAATTGAAATATTATCTATAATAGTATGATTGTGCATCGAAGCAAAAATAATAAAAAGAAAGAAAAGAACATAAGGAAGAAATAAATAATCGTAGATAATTGAAAGTGGTTCGCGTGTATCATTTTGAAATAATGGGAGGCAGGGAGAAAGAGAAGGGTAGGTAAAAGTCGGTGGAGTCCTAAAACGAAAACGAAAACGAAATGGTGGTTGACCCAAATCGTAAAAAATTGGCGTTTAACCGTCCGCCCGCCCGCCCGCCCCGCTCGGAAATGTTTCGCCATTGTTCGAGATAAGGGCCCACGTAGTAACGTCGAATGAAATTCACGAAGGACATTGGATCGAGGAGGGGGAAGAAGGGACTATGGATGGTGCTCGTGCTCGTAAAAGGCGAAATATTACCTCCTATGCGGAGCCATAAAATCGAAACCAGATCCGCATCGGAGAACGCGAACCCACACACACACACACACACACAAACTGTGTGTGTGTATATATATATATATAGAATCAAAGCCGGACTAACCGGTAGATGCAGAAGTAACCTGCAATTCCTCTTACATCCACCATTTTTTTTTCTTTTTCTTTTTTTCTTTCATTTCTTTTTTTTTTTTTTTTCTTAAGGATCGCTTTAATCCGGAATTCGTACGCAACGAACGCGCGTGCTGATATACACGTGTGTTTTTGTGTGTGTGTGTGTGTTGTAAGTGAGTGTAAAAGAAAAAGAGAGAGAGAGAATGCATAACGCATTCGATTCACGTATCGTGCATTGTCTTGTCAATCGAATCACGACTCGCATCGATATCCGTCCACTTTCTAAACGATCTTAGAAAACGAACTAACGATAAGACGTCGTTATGAATATTTGAAATACCTATGGAGTTATATCGATCGATCGTGCTAATCCCTTTTATCGTTTATTCGGAATAATTTCGACTGATTATTCGAAATAGAATGGATAACGGATCTATCAAAGTGACGCGTTTGATTTGTTAATAAAGAGGAAGAACTGGTGAACGTTGAATAGGAAATGTTTTAAATAAATTAGATAAATAATAATAATAACAACAATAATAATCATTATTATTATTATTACAATATGACAATAATTAATGATCTTCATTATTATTATTACTTCGGTAATAATACTACAGTTAAATTATAGTATTATATTAACGCTAAATTGTCACATAGCTTACTTACGAGAGGGTAAAATAAAAAGAAATATTAAAAGTTGAGGTATCGTTTATACGTGGAATAGAACTAGGAAGAAGGATTGCATGTTGAATATTCTCTCTCTCTCTCTCTCTCTCTCTCTCTCTCCTCTCTCTCTCTCTCCCTTTCTCTGTCTTTCGCTCTTGATGGAGTTACCGATAAAAAGGGGAAAGTGCTGTTGGATCTCCATTGAGATCGTCCTGGCACGTTCAGCAAACATTTGCTGCTCAAGATTTCAACATCTTCCATCCTTTTTCTTCGTTTTCTCTCTCTCTCTCTCTCTCTCTCTCTCTCTCTCTCGTTTTGTTCTTTATACATCAGTCGTTTGTCTCTTTCCTTTTGCCTTTTTACATCCTTTTCCCTACTTTCCTCTCTCTCTTTCTCTCTCTTTTCCTCCTTTTTTTTTATTTTCTTCTTTTCCCATTTTAAGATCGACTATCTGGAGCACTCGGTTAAACTCGTCGAGAAGTTCGAGAAATTATTCTTTCCGAGAGATTACATGTGTTTTATGAATTTTCTTTTTTTTTTTTTTTTTTCTTTTCGTCCATCTCTCTTCGTATATCGCTAGAATTTCATTATATATTTTTTCTTTTAGGACAAATAAATCGATATTTATTTTAAATATTAAAATAAATGTTTGCCACGACGTTCGAGCGTTGGAATTAATTATTTGTCATTATAAAAACGGAACGAGATGCAGATAGAAAGAGAGAGAGAGATAGAGAGAGAGAGAGAGAGAGAGAGAGAGAGAGAGAGAGAGAGAGAAATATAAAAAGAGACAAGAAAGTTATAATGGAACAAGTAAAATTATTAATAGATGTGGAGATGGTCCAATGAATGATAAAACGATACGATAAAATGGAACGGTATTTTAAATAAATCGAAAAGATCGATCAAGGGGATTAATTTGAAATTAGTGATGGTACACGTTCAGAAATATTTGAATGAAATTATGGACGATGCAACGATTTACGAAGATTATTATTATTAGTTTTTTTTATTTTTGTTAAGTCTAGTGCGTGTTTATCTCGTACGATTAAAATATTTCACACGGGAAATTCTTCCTAATAAATCCTACCTAAAATTCTCGACTGATCAATTAATTTCTAATCGCCCTGTATATACACGTACACTTAATACATACATACGTACGTATAACGAGAGAGAGAATACGTATGTCTACGTATCGGATTGTACGAAAAGAGATCGGAAGAATGAAAAAGAGGAGAGATTTCGAAATATCGAAAGAGCGATATGGCTTGGGTGTGAGGAGAGGGTGGAGGTGTGGGGAGGGGAAAGGATAGATGTCCTTGATACTTCTTTCCTAAGTGCAACGATCCACGGTGAAATTTATCCCGGACCTGCCCTCATCGTATACAGAAATCTGGTTTGACGACCTTCCTCTTTCTCCTCCACCTCCACCTCCTCCTCCACCACCTTCTTATTCTTCTTCTTCTTCTTCTTCTTCTTGTTTCTTTTTTAACCGATGCTTGTGGAATCTCTCCAAGTAAAAAAAGAAAAGAAAAGATGAGTGTAGAAGAAGAAAAAGAAGAATTAGTTTTAGGAGCGGAGATTGAGCGTGGGGTGGTTCTGTCTCGTAAAATTCAAATTCCAATCGACCCGATAATCTTTGCATTTATAAGAATTATTATATTATTTGTAATGAGAGTAACAACGAAAACCGTGTAATCGGTTTGTTGATTTGACATGATTTGATTTGATTTGATTTGATTATTTCGCAAGGATCATTTTAATTATCACGAGAAAAAAGAATCGTCTAATCGTAGCTCAGCGTTTAATTGACGTTATTAAATTGCAGAATTATTTTGGGATATTTTAATTGCTGATTCGTACGTATATTTATGTATCGTTCGATACGCTTCGTTCATAATTTTATTAAAATGAACGTACAGACTTTTATACATTCTGAATTCTTGTTATTATGCATAATTCTGAACTGAACTCTTTGGTAAATAGCTTCGAAATGACTGCCATTTCTTTCTCTCTCTCTTTCTCTCTCTCCACTTCGTGATTTACCCGGAAATAAAGAGTCTATTTTGTCTTTGCTTTGGTAAAGACGAGAGATAACCCCGAGATACTTTACGATATTGCAGTGAAAGGAAGGCAGGGTTATCGCAACGATACGCAGGTTCATCGTACCTAAGAAACTTTGCGAATGGCGTTGTCTTTCACGCCAGAACAATAATAATAATAATTATTATTATTATTATTATTATAATAACAATAATAAGAAGAAACTAAAAATAATGATAATAAAAATAAATCAAAACTATTTAATATCGTCCGTAAGATATTTCTCGTATCTTGTTTTTTTCGTATATATAAAAGAAAAAAAAATACTGCGACGATAAATATCTTTTGAGAGAAAACAAATAAGAAGATTGCTGTAGTTCGGTCGTAGGAAACAATGTTGTATAAAGTAACTAAAAGAAAAGAAGAAGAAGAAGAGGAAGAAGAAAAGCTAGTCAAGTTTGTAAGCTTCTTACATGTTAGAAATTTGTATATAAAATACGAATTGCATTACGTCTAAGAGGCGAGAGATAAAGAGAGAGAGAGAGAGAGAGAGAGAGAGAGGCAGGTTCTCTCTTTCTTCCATATTTAAACTTTCATTTTCTTCGGGTTATCGTCATCGTCCTCGGTCGTCTTCCTCGTCGTCTGTAATAGTCGATGGACTTCGTTCCTATCGTAGTTTACTCCACGAGTTTTTACGATCTAGCGAGGGAAAGAGTGAGGGCAGAAGACATTATTGGAAGAAGAAGTGGAAGGAAACTTAGAAGTTTGTATAGATTGAGACGTGACACGAATACTGTACTCGCTCGTTTAGTTTCGTTTCGAACGAATAATCGAGTAAGGAGATAATGCGTCAAGAAAAGTTAGAACGAATTATGAATAATCGTTATTCGCGACTAAACGCGAGTTAAATATCGTATTTTACTCGAAATAAATACACAACATTGTTAGATAAAAATATTCGCTCATAGAAATCATTTCCTATTCTTCTTTCTTTTTTAACTTTCTTCTTTTTCGTAAGGAAAAATACTATTGATATGTGTACAATATATACACATATATGTGTATAATTAACGTATGTCATAATACAATTTTATTATTATTATTATTATTATTATTATTATTAAAATTCTTTTCCGTCGAATAAAGAAAAAAAAAAAAAAAAAAGAAAGATAAATCACGGCCACATCGGATGAGAGAGAGAAAAAAAAAGGATCGTATCGAATTGAGGGAGGTGGGAAGAAAAAAAATATACTATCAAAAAACGAAAAAAAAAAAACGAAAAAAAGAATACCTCATAATAAATCTTACAATGGCGCGGATATTTCGCGGATCAGCAGCCATTGGGTAGGCAGGCAAGCTCTGTAGTCGTGTCACCACCTACTACTAGTAGTACATAACGAATATTTACCGGAAACAAAAGCTACTCGTTAATACCATATCCGTGTTGCGGACGCAAACAAACTCGGCTTTGAATGGTTCCAACAAATGGTGGTGATATGGTGGTCGTCGCGCCTGTTATATATCTCTCTCTATGTTTTGCGATGGCTTAGGGCACCTCTCTACGGTATAGTGACAGAGCAAGTGAGTGTACATGACCGAAAGAGAGAGAGAGAGAGAGAGAGAGAGAGAGAGAGAGAGAGAGAGAGAGAGAGAAAGTGAGCGAGCGAAACGTTGCCATTCAAATATTTTCCAAAGGGGTTGGGGTTGAAACAAAAGCATTCCTAATGCGACATGTCTGTAATTACACACGCGCATCTATGTCTCTTTATCCATCCATCTATCTATCCTATCTATTTTTCTCTCTCTTGAAAATCGTCTCTGAATATCAGAGAAGAGTGCTAGAAGGTGTGATGGTCGGAGAGATTAAAAAAAAAGGAGAAGAAATGACAAGAAAAAAAGAAAAGAAAAAAAAACTCGTCGCCGATTCGAAAAAACGTGTTGCCAGGTGCGTCTCGTAAAAATGGCCGGAAACCATTTAAGAGTTTTAACCGGTGTGTCCCTCGGTTCGTCCCCGTTTCCCTTCCACTCTTCCACTCTTCCTTCCTTCCTTCCTTCCTTCCTCCCTACTTCCCTCCCTCCCTCCCTCCCTCCCTCCCTCCCTCCCGCCCTACCTCTTCGTACCCTTCTATTTCACTCGAGGGCTCGAAAGAGGGAATCATTTTCGCGATGAATGCGCTTCTTCCACCGTTCGCCGTGTATTCACGCGCGTGTACTTACTTACTTACATACTTACTTACTTACTTACTTACTCACTCACTCACTCACTCACTCACGCACGCACGCACGCAACCGAAGCACGCGACACGCCATACGGATTAATTTATAAGCGAGCCAAAGTCCGTCTCGCGTTCTTCGCTCCAGATGTTTACGCACCTGCCTCTCTTTCTCTCTCTCTCTCTCTCTGTTTTTTCTTTTCCTCCTTTCTTTCTTTCTTTCTTTTTCTTTTTTTTTTTTGTTCTTTTTTCGTCTTCTTTTTCTCTTCGTTTACCGCTATTTTTAAACTCACGAAGGAAAGATATATACGTGTGTGTGTGTATGTATGTATGTATGAACGTATATATTTATCTCTCTCTCTCTCTCATTCCTTCTCTTTTTCCAACCGTTATGTTAGACGTTTTGTAAATTTTGTTTCCCCTTTCTTCCTTTTAACGTCATTGTGCCCTTTGAATTTTTTTTTTTTTTTTTTTTTTTTTATAATCGCGAAAAACCTTTTACCTTTCTATTCATCGTTTTATAAATTTCATTCTCCTTTTCTTTTTCCCTTTTTATTCGTCCTTTCGTACTCGGCTGATTAAGTTAGTAAAGGAAGAAAAAAAAACAAAAAAGGATAGAAAGAAGAAGAAGAAGAGGAATGGAGAAGATTAGAATGGAATTTAAAAAATAAGTAAGGAAATAAAAATGTCCGCTTTCTTTTCCACGACAATTTTACCGTACATTGGTTTTATTTTTATCTTCCCTCTGTTTCTCTCTCTCTCTCTCTCGAATTTCATTGTTTGTTTGTTTGTTTGTTTGTTTGTTCGTTTGTCCGTTTGTTCTCTCGTTTTCTTTCTTTCTTTTTGTCCTTTGCTCCTGTTGTTCTTATAATTACGAGCTTCGGGCTCGTATTGTTCGCCCTTTTTTTTTTCGTAGCACACCCGAACAATATTTTCTTTATGAACGCTATGAAATAAACAATGTATTTACTCTCTCTCTCTCTCTCTCTCTCTCTCTCTCTCTCTCTCTCTCTTTCTCTAACAATTTTTATATATATATATATATAAATTTCTTTTCCATATATTTTAATTAAAATTCCGTTGTTTCCTCTCGTGCACAGGGAACAGAATTTCTCATATTAATTTTTATTATTCGCAGTCGATTGTCATTTAAAAAAAAAAAAAAAGGAAAAGAAAAAGAAAACAATCGATATATTAATATCGTACTATAAATTTTAACAATATAATGTATATTATATTATACAAAAAGAGACGAAAGTAACGAGAAACGAATACTCTCTCTTTCCCCTTTGTATTTTGTCTATTTTATATAAATATCAATCGAAACTCTGAAACCTCCTTTATACAGGAAACAAAATTCATTATATAAATATTCATTTTTATTCCTTAACGAGAAAAGAAAAAGGAATTATCGTTTGACAAAAAGATGACTTGGAGATATTCAATCAATAATGATAATGATAATGGTAATAGTAAAAAAAAAAAAAAAAAAAAAAAAAAAGAGAGGATTTAGTTGGCCACTAGAATATTGCATTAGCGGAATAAAATGTTTTTGTACCGATTCGCAATATGTTAAGCACGATTCTCGATTATCTTATAAAAGCCACGAAGATTTCTCAACCGAGGAGGATCGATTTACCGATTAAAGATCGTGTCTCGAGCTGTTCAATGAGACTTCGCTTCGATCGTGCCAGAAGAGAAACCAGAAAGAGATTCAAGAAAGAAATAAGGAAAGAAAGAGAAAGATGGATAGAGAGAGAGAGAGAGAATGAGAGAACTCATGTGCTGCAGTGGCACACGATATTGCAGCTGCAACGTTAGCAAAGTCCAGCAACCGGTTTGATAATGACGTGTTCAACGGGTACAAGTTCTCGCGAGAACGTGTATAAGAGAAAAAACCGAGAGAGAGAGAGAGAGAGAGAGAGACAAAGAGATACAGTTTCCTGGCCCCTAGTGCATCATATATGCATATATATATATATAATATATGCACATATATGTATGTATGTACGTATTATATACATATTGGAGAGAGACACGACCGTTAAAATCTAACATTTACTCTTGTCGTTTCCCGTTTCCCCCATGAAAAGAGAGTCGAAGAGAAAGAGAGACCCTCTCTCTCTAACATTTTGTCAAAGATAATGTAACAGACGCATTGAAAACGATTAGTATGTGACGATGAAAACCTACACCCATGGCCTTTGGATTATGTTTACTTATTTTCAAGGTCATTGCCGTTAAAGCGACCTCACCCACATATTCTCCCTCTCGTCCCTTCTTTCCTTTGATTTATTCTTTATATCCCTGAACGTCCTGTCGCTAACTTTAGAGTATTAAATCCCCGGGATTATCTTACATTTTTCTCTTTTTTTTTTTTTTTTTTTCACTGACAATTCAATCTTGATATCTCACGTTAGGTTTCTTATCGTTGATCCATCTTTTAATTTATTCGATATACAGTCCACTTTATCGTATCGTTTTATTATTCGTCAGATGTTCCTTACGCTTCGATTAATAATTTTGTTAATTTCATTATAACTATTTTATTTTCATAATAATAATAATAATAATAATAATAATAATATATAACGAACTCACGGTTTTCGACGTACTAGTTTGTTTCGTTTAAAAAAATTATTTTTTTTCTTCCTTCAATTTTCTGCGTAAACGCAAAAGATTCGCATACAGAAATAAAATTTTACCAATTCAATTACATTTATTTATTTGCATGCATCGTTAACAGTTGTGCTATGTTATCAACGACGTACCGGATACCTTTTTCTTTCTTCTTTTTTTTTAATATTTTATTTTATTTATTTATTTTTTTTTTTTTCTGATACCTATGCATAACATAGACGACCAAATTTTGTTTCATTTATCGAGTACCTACAAAATTGCATGATATTTTTCAATGTTTATTACACGAGGTAACATTAAAATAAAATGGACCTCTTGTATGAGTTTCGAATATTCTCGATGATTTTCATATGTTTAAAAAAAAGAAACGAAAGGAATAAAGAAAAAAAGAAAAATACTTTACGCGAATACCGTTATATCATTTCAACGCCATTTACGTATTCAAAAATAGTAATTTAATTTTTTCTATTTTAAATAAAAAAATTTATAACAACAATAATAATAATTTCAATGGACTGAGATCATTCGTGGGAGATGATCGGAGAAGATTGAATGTATTATACATAAATCATTGAATATATATATATATATATATATATATATATATATATATCCAGTTAACAATGTAGACTAATATTAGTCTCTCCTCGATGACTTTATAAATGAAAAGAAAAGAAAAGAAAAAGAAAGAAAGAAAAAATTCCAAAACCATTTGAATCGCGTAGCACGTTCCATGACGAAACTCGAGCTGTGTGGGGTACGATTTATCATGCGATCTTTTCCCTTTTGGTACTTAGCGTACAGTACGAACGATAAATCTCAAAAGGTATGACATTAGGGAAATAGACGACTGTTGAAGAAAAGAAGACGAAGAAGAAGAGAAAAGGAACGAGAAGGAGATGGGTGGGTGGTGCGGTATGGTTAGAGGAAGGGGAGAGGGGGTTGTAGAGGGGTAAACGTGGGGGTAGAGAAGAATTTAGATGCATACAAACCAGCTGGTGATACTCTCGTGAAAACTCTCAAGAAAGTAAAATAGAGAATGAAGAAAATGTTCGGACCAATAAAAGCACGCGCTAAGAAGTTAAACGTGCCGTGCTTATTTCTCTCTCTCTCTCTCTCTCTCTCTCTCTCTCTCTCTCTTTTTCTTTCTCACTCTGTCCGTCTCTGTGTGTGTTATAACGAGAGGGATTCAGACAGAACACGCAGGCGGAAACAGGTTTTGGAAACGAGTCCTTAAATGCGTGGTGGCACCTTGCCAAAGTTGTAATAATACGTCTCTTGTGGATAGGAACTAATACACATATAGAGATAGACGTATGGTATGTGTATGTAAGAGATAGAGATAGATATATATATATATATTTAGAGAGAGAGAAAGAGAGAGAAACCATAAGAGATATACACAGCGGACAGCTCTTAATTCTCTTCGCGTTCGCAACGGGGTGCTCATAAACAGCACGTTTTTATACGTGTACCACCTTTGGATGTAAAAGTCCGCTCGATTAGTGGTCGACCTTGAATCGCCACGAGACCGTATTTATCCCTCTATTTAAAACCCTTTAATCCATCCAGTTAGTCACTGGTATGCGGCATGTACTTATGCATGTATTTATGTATGTAAAAAGATTATGATAATACACACGGACGTCTTATCGGTATTTGAATTATCCAACGAAGCGATTTGTTTGGTTAATAAATTCCAAAAAAAATTAAAGGTAAAGAAAAAACAAAAAGGATGAAGAAGAAGAAGAAGAAGAGAACGTGGCCTTTCTCCTGGATTTAATATTATAAGAGAGAGGGAGAGTGAGAGAGAACAAGTTAAAGTTTCATAACGGTAGGGTAACTTTAAACTCATATTATTGTATCTATGTGGTATATACGCCATCTTTATTTTCAAAGTTCCATTCGACTTTACTTCCCGTCGGAAAATTTAATTGTTAACTTCGTACTTCGAAGGTTAAGGTAATATGTTGTACTCATCGTTGGTAATAATATAATTACGTTATAGTATAATTTATACTATGATTAATATTTTATACCGTACATAATAATCTATATGTATATGAGAAAAAGGAGAAGGCTCTACTATACATACATAATATACACATATGTATATTATAGTACGATTAGCTTTTACTACTGTTAAATTGTATTTTATTAACAATATATAATACTTATGACGTTAATATACTATATATAGTCTACACTGTACAAGTTATTAGTCTGTAATATAGTATACTATATATAGTATACAATAATACGGAGTAATTACTTACACTACGGGCTATACTACAATTCAATTATACCGTACCAATCAACTAAATATAATACTGTAACCCAAACGCTATGTAATTCTGTTGCAAGCACGAAAAAAAAAAAAGAAAACAAAATTGGTACCCTATAATCGGTATAATAAAGAAAGAAATATACTCTCTAATTTATACTAAACCAAGTAAAAAGGATTGTTTATATTTTTCTCGTAAAATAATTTTCTACGGAATGAAAAAGAAAAAAAAAAAACAAAATTAGTAACAATTAGTATGTTAAAAGAAAAGAAAAGGACCAAAGTTAAACTCCAATTATAACTAAACTCACCGTAATAACGTAACTTTCACATTGTATAATCTCATCGTCGTAAATAATATTTGGGCGAGAAGAACGAAAAAAGAAAAGGTAAGGGGGAAAAACAAAAAAGAAGAAATAAAAGTATAGATAATGAAAAATAATAAAATAAAAAAGGAAGAAGAAGTAGAAGAAGAAGAATAAGAAGAAATAATTTTTATAGTTTTATCGTTGCTCGGTTGAACGGTTAACCTCATTTTCCTTTTTTTTTTTTTTTTCTTCGAACACGGCACGTGCCATTAACTTCTCTTTTCCGTGACCCACGAGGAAAAAAGAGAGAGAGAGAGAGAGAGAGAGGTGGAGGGGTGGAGGGGAGTAAAGTCGAAAGACTTCACTGTTATTATTACTACCACTATGAGCGGACTAAAGAAAGTTGACGGCAACCAGAAGAGTGGCGAGAAGAGGGTAAGCAGGGTGATCGGGGGAGGGTGGTGGTGGTGGTTAAATGGTGGAGGTAGAGAGGAGAGGAGAGGAGAGGGAGTAGAGGAAAGAGGGAGTAGTTTCGCGATAGATGGATAGATGAAGAGTTCTTCGAAAATGTTGTTTGAGAAAAGTTCTTCAAAACTTAGGAAACTTTCCGACACTGGGAAAACGTTCTGGGATCCGTATATTTTCCACGGTCGATTCTGTTAATTTAGAATTGGAAAGTAAGTACTTACTACCGTGGAAAATCTCCTCCCCTAACTTACTTTTCTCTTTCGATAGGAAGGAGTAGGAGAGAAAGAGAGAGAGAGAGAGGGAGAGGGAAAGAATCGGGATAGTACGAGGTGGGGTTAACTGAACGGGATGAAAGGAGAAAGGTGGAGAGATAGGGGGTGGGGGGTAGGGATTGAACGGGTAGAAAAAGAGGTAGGAGAAAATAGGGTAGGAGAGGGTGGTGGAGGAAAAGTCTCGCGATGAAACGAACTTCGAAGGTTTCGCTTTTCCTCTCTTAATTATTCCAACCGTTAACTGTAATTTGTTCGAGAGAAAGAAAGAAAGAGAGAGAGAGAGAGAGAGAGAGAGAGAGAGAGAGAGATTAAAAGAGAGGGAAAAAAAAGAGGAGAGATCCAGGAATTTCAAAATCTTGCAATATTGGCGATCTATAGATATACACATGACCTCTAACCCTCAACTCTCCCATTTATACACGTACGTCGTTCATATATAATTTATAATACGTATAATTGTTATTACATGCAAGTGTTGAGATAACGATTCATCGTAACAAGTAAATTATTATATCCTCGTTTTAATGTTTTCTGTTTATTTTTTTTCTCTCTCTCTCTCTCTCTCTCTCTCTCTCTTTTTCTTTTTTCCTTCCTACGTACTTTACTACGTGCACGATAATAACCCGCGACCACCCCGTACATACTAACATACATACGTGAATACGTAATACTCTACGTAGGTATTATAAACGCATACGTACGTACGGTTTACATACATAGAATCACAACCATGTACCCCATATGTAGATACGCGCGAAACGTTCGAGGTTTATACACGGTGTCTCTCTGTTTAACGATGTAATTCGTAGTTACCGATAACGACCACCCTTACGCAACGTTTCTCGAGAGTGCCGGCAATTAGGGTAATTGCATTCCGTGTAGAACACCGAAGGAGGCGAGGTGAGGTAGTAGTGGTAGTAGTAGAAGAAGAAGGAGAAGGAGGTGGAGGAGGAGGAGAAGGAGGAGGAGGAGGATGAAAAGAGAGGAGGATGAAAAGGAGGAGGCCGAACTCGGAATGATTTGCAAGTCAAACTCGTGTGCCTGTCTCGATTCGGCACGGCAAGAAGAGGAGATGGTGGAAGAAGGAGAGAAAGAGATGATAAAGAAAATCAAGAGAGAGAGAGAGAGAGAGAAGAGAGAGAGAAGAGAGGAATTGAACGAAGTCTGCTGGAAAATCCGCGAACCGGCTCGTGTTTTCTAATGAGCAAAGAAAGATAGATGAAAAGAGTAAAAGAGAAAGAAACTACCAATCCGCTCACATCTTCTTCCGCGTCTAAAAAGCTACACCGCAAATTATTCCTCCGTCCGGCCATTACGAAACGGAGGATCCTTCGATTTCCACTCTACCGATATTCCTTCTCTCTCTCTCTCTCTCTCTTTCTCTCTTTCTCTCTTTTTCTCCGTCTGTCTCGGTCTCTTTCTCCCTGTAATCTCTCCCATGACTTTTTTTCCCCTCGTCTCATTCGAACGAGAGACAGAGGATCGTGAACTTTTATCCGCTCGTCCGTCACTGACTTCTTCTACTTCTACTTCTACTTCTACTTCTACTTCTTCCTCTTCCTCTTCCTCTTCTTTTTTCGATCGAGTCTCGGATAATTAAGAATCGTTAACGGGGTCGAACGTCCAAAGGGTGGTAGTAGTAGTGGTGGTGGTGGTTCGAATTATTTTCTCCCTTCTTTCTTTTACTCTTCAGTGTTCGCCATTCTCTCTCTCTCTCTCTCTCTCTCTCTCTCTCTCTCTCTCTCTTTTTCTCTCCTTTTTACATCGTGACCTTGACGATGAAAAGAAATGAAGAAAGGGAAAAAAAAAAGAAGATGGAGAGAAAAAGGAATTTTAAATTCCCGCGCTGGCCATTCTTCGAGCCCGATCTCCCCGATTTCTGCTTCTCCCCCTGCTCCCTTTCTCAACCCCTCCCTCTCCCTCTCTCTCTCTCTCTCTCTCTCTCTCTCTCTCTCTCTCTCTCTCTCTCTGCCAGCTCAGACCATCCTCAGAGAAGAACCGGAGTTGAAGTCCTGCGGCCTTTAGAGCCATTTTTAAACTCTCACTGCCATTAACGAGGCACCAATGTCGGTTTCCTTCTCTTCCTCACTCTCGTCTGCTTTATACCATTTTATACTCTCTCTTTCTCTCTCTCTCTCTCTCATTCTCTCATTCTCTTTAGTTGCCGACATCTTTGGTGCCCGGGCGGCTCGTCAAAGGAGGGCGAGTAGAAGAGAAGAGACAAAGGGAGGGGTTACAGGGAGAAACCGGTTTTTAAAAGGGCTCCTCCGTAATTATTTCCTCCCTCCGTAGAATAAGAGAGAAAGAGAGAGAGAGAGAGAGAGAGAGAAAGAGAGAGTAAGGGCGAACGGAGCGACCGCGGAAACTTTGATCAATACGTACTCTTCCACTTTCAGACTTTGCCACTACAGACCATTTTTTTTCCTTTCTCTTCCTCATTTTTATAATAATAATAATAATAATAATAATCATTATTATTATTATTATTATCTTCTTTTATTTTCTTTTTTACCCTTCTCTCGTTCTTCTTCTCTTCTCTTTTCCCCTTTTGTTTGTTTGTTTATTCGTTCATAGACGACGGAAATGTTAT
Organism: Dolichovespula saxonica; assembly: GCA_911387935.1. NCBI lineage: Eukaryota > Metazoa > Arthropoda > Insecta > Hymenoptera > Vespidae > Dolichovespula > Dolichovespula saxonica. The sequence goes on along the minus strand of OU427018.1, from coordinate 403,792 downwards.
TATTCTCAACGAACGTAAATGAGAATTAATGGAAGATGTATTGTATTAATATATTAACGTTATATAAACACCAGCTATTTACATAATCGATTTTACCTAGGTTATAATAATTATTATACCGAGATAATCCGATCTAATATGATATCCTTTTAAAATTCAATTCAATTCAAATCGATTCGGTTTTCTTCTTCTTCTTCTTTTTCTTCTTCTTCTACTACTTTTAAATATATTATTTTCAATCAAAAATATATTTGTCGGATGAACTATTTCGATCCGTATATGTTCGAAATCGAAGTAACGAGACATCTGACTCTTGACCTCGCACCCTCCTTATCCTTCCCGTACTCATTCTCCTCGTCCAGTTATAACGTTATCGAAAATTAATTCGATAGAAATTCGCGTATCAAAAGGGATAATAAATAATGCAAATTTTCTTTCAAGAATATCCCTCGATCTTCGCGACCCGTTTTATACATGATGTTTAAAATACCAAGTAATCTCTCTGCCTCTCCCCCTCCCTCTCTCCCTATCGAGTTCAGAGATAATGTTATCGCTGTTACCCACAATCGGATCGTTTGAAAGATCAACGCGATAAGAGATTTATTTGTTCTTCCTATAAAATGAGAAATATTGCGATTCCTCTATCAGCAACGTTAGCGTAATCAATGTTAAAAGGAGAGCAAAGAGAGAGAGAGAGAGAGAGAGAGAAACAAAAGCAAACAAAAAAATTTTTTTTCTTAATACACCTGGCTTAACCTCAATGATAAAATGTTATCTAGGCGCTCTAATCGAATCGTAGAAAAAAAAAATTATCGACGCAGTTAATTGTTTGTTTGTTTTTTCCTTCACTTTTTTCCCTCCCCTTTTTCACAATATTAAATACTGCAATTTCTGTTAATTGATATATCGATGATCTTTCAACGCAATCAATGTTAAAAAAAAAAAAAAAAGAACAATAATCGATACGGTTGGCTTATACAATGTCAGAGCGATAATAAACGTTATCACGATAAATCCAATCGTATCGTTTGAAAAATCGAAAACAATTTATTATTTATTCAACGCGTGTTAACTTTTCGAGTATCACGAATGGTAGATAATATATATACATATATATATATATGTATATCACTCTCTAACGATATCATAATTCAATGACCTTTGCTCATTGCATATTCAAGTTTCGCGACGACAACAATAGAATAATGTCGAGTTAGATATCCACCGATTAGAGAATGGGCGATGGATAATAGGAGAATTCCAATGCGATTAAGAACGTCAGATAATTCGAGCTCTCGAAGCTCGTCGACGAATCGAATATTAAAAGCAAATTTATCTCTCCCTCTCTCTCTCTCTCTCTCTCTCTCTCTCTCTCTCTCTCTCTCTCTCTCTCTCTCTCTCTAGTCTATTTTCATCCAGGACCGTCCAAAATCTCATTTATATCACGGTTGAATTGATATAACCTGACGTACGATACGTCCGTACTTCCATCTATCGATTTTCAAATTGTCTCTCATATTGAACTGTTATAATTTAACCTCACGCATGAATACTCGTAACACGTATATACGGTATATAAACGTCTCTACGTCTCCGCATTATCATTCCATTAGGAATTTAGAAATAATATTAAAAGATTTAGAATTCTCATGTATTATCTACGCAAAATAAAAATTAACAAACCTATCGAATATAACGAAAGGTGTTCTCACGCGAAATAACATTTACGATTGTGCCTCCGTTAACCCAGAGAAATACTTTCAAGGGGTAGAGGAGAAATATCGCGCTTATGGTGGCTCGAAAAAAAAAAACGTTTCATCTTTTTCCTTTGACTTTTTATTACGTTCCTTTTCTTTTTCCTCTCTCTCTCTCTCTCTCTCTCTCTCTCTCTCTCGTTTCTTTCTATCGTTTCTTACTCACTCACTGACTGACTGACTGACTCATTTTTCTTGTACCTCGCCGAGGATGGAATTTCAAGACGCGAAACGAGATTTAACCTTGTGTTGCTGGCTACGTCGACTCTCCCTTGACCGAGCTGCTCTCGCGTAGTATAGAGTTACCCTCTCTCTCTCTCTCTCTCTCTCTCTCTCTCTCTCTCTCTCTCTCTCTCTCTTTTCTACGGTTTAAACGGAGAGGGGAAAGAAGAGAAAAAAGAAGGAGTGGAGCCGAAGGAGGAGGTAAGAATCGTTGTGATGATGGTGGTGGTGGTGGTGATGGTGGTGATGGTGGTGGTGGTGGTGATGGTGGTGATGGTGGTGGTGATGATGGCGATGGTACGTCTGGAGGGTTCGACTCGGCCTCGAGGGAAACCACGACCGTATGACGTACATCCTCTTCCCTCTACTCTACTCTACTCTACTCTTCTCTTCTTTTCTCTACTCTCTTTTTTCTTCTTATTCGTTTCTTCTTCCTCTTCTTCCTCCTCTTCTTCTTCTTCTTCTTCTTCTTTCTTCTTTCTTCCGCGTTATACAACTCGTTTATAAATTCTCCGCTAGATTAGCAGCGACTCGATCGATCTCCTGCCTTCTTCCAGGAAGTGTAATCGATCGGACGACGTAATTGCGCGATGAACCTTTTGGCGTGACGATCTCACAGTGGGATAAAAAAAGAAATGGGAGAGTGGGGGGATAAGGAAGAGGAGGTGGAGGGAAAAAAGGGAGAGAGAGAGAGAGAGAGAGCACGTATATCGTTGTCTCGACGAGATGAGAATTCTGGGTTGTTGCGTCGTCCTACTCTTCGTCTTCGTCTTCGTCGTCCTCTTCATCGTCGTCGTCGTCGGCATCGTAAAATAAGAGAGCTCTGGCGCAAGGTCGAATCGGGGCCAGGAGAAAGAGAGAGAGAGAGAGAGAGAGAGAGAGTGATCGTTAAAGCCATTTTTCTCTCTTTCTCTCTCTCTCTCTCGAAACTCTTCGTAGCCATGCGAAGAACATCGAAGAGTTGCATCCTTTCGAAAGGTGCATTCGGAAAAAGAAATAGAAAGAGAGAGAGAGAGAAAAAGAGATAGCTTCTCGACCTCTTCCACTTCCACTTCCTTTTCTTCTTCTTCTTCTTTTTTATTTTCTTTTTCATTTTCTTTTTATTTTATTTTTTTTTTTTTTTGTATCACGATCGATCGGATCTCGTGGGCGGTCAGGATCCGGTCCGTTGGAGAAAACGATTCGTCGAAAGCGAGATCCGCGAAAAAGAAGAAGAAGAAATGAAAGAGAAAAGAAAGAAAAAAAGGAACAAGCAATCCCTCTCTCTTTCTCTTTTTCTCTCTTTCATCTCTTGCGTTCTCAATCGTGTACGTTTTGTTACGATCTTAAATTTTCACTCGATTTACATTGGTCTCTTTACACACACACACACACATATTTATATTTATATATATGAAATCGGCAAGAAAAAAAAAAAGTATGACGATCCGATATCAACGGGATGATAAAGCTTGTCGTGAAAAGAAATCGTTTGACATTCTTTAATCTTCATTGATTATCATCGTCGATAGTAATAATAAACCCGTTAACGCGATTGCATTATCTATCAGCGACGCATTGATTTCCAAGAGAAAATTATCTTATCGTTTCTTTTCTCTCTCTCTCTCTCTCTCTCTTTTTTATTTCCTTGTATCTTTTTTTTTTTTCGTCGTTTCACACTGATCGTTAGATAAACGCAAAGCTTACTCGTCGAATAAAATTTCATACGTTCGTTGAAAGCGCAGACCATTTTATTTTGTCACTCGTAGAACGATAGTTTCGTGGGTTACTTTATTCGAATTTCAATGGAACTATAAGCGTTTGTCTAAACGAAATGAAATATGATAAAATGGAACGAATAAATAAATAAACAAATAAATAATAAAAATAAAATAAAAGGAAAGATAGAATCCTTTCTAGCTGGCCGCCGATCGGTGTTACGATAACGACACCTCGTGTAAATACTATCGTTTTCGCGTTACTATAGTTCACAACGATGGAATATCACCGGCGTTTTCAGGCTATCGCCAGTTCCGCTTTAACTTTAATCCCTGAAAAGCACGATAGCGGATACCTCCCTTTTTATCCGAGCCAGGCCTGTTACACCAAACGAGCGAGTATATCTCACTGAAACAAGAGAGAGAGAGAGAGAGAGAGAGAGAGGATCAAAGCTCTCGTCAGTATCCGTTACCGATTACAACGACTTTATGCCGCCATTGCCATCGCCGTTATAAGGCGTCCGGATCTCTGGCATCGAATATCGCGAAAAGTACACGCTTACTTACTTTCGACGTCGTTGGATTTACTAAAATCCACTCCAACCCCATTTTGTGCTGTCTTTTTATTCTTACTTTCTTTTTTAAATTTATTTTTTCGTGTGTATTGGTATGTCGATCGGTAATTAGACGTATTTAGACGATCGATAATTAGACGTAATTTATAGTTTATTTATTTATTTATTAATAGCAATTTTTATTCAAACGTTTTCGTTCCTATTAAGAGAAGAGAATAAATAATATTCCTGTCTTGAATCGCGTATAATTCGACATAAAACGGTATAAAACTTTATTTTATTTTGTTTATGCGTTCGACGTTTCTTTTTTCTTCTTTTATTATTGTTATTATTATTATTATTATTATCTATTTCATTTTATTCGATTTTCTTTTTTACGCAGATATTTTCACATTAATGACATCCTCTGGGAGAGATGAAGGGAGGGAAGGAAAGAGAGAGAGAGAGAGAGAGAAGGGGCGGTAGATTGATTGCGTTTTCTCTGGGGGAGCATATTGATAAAGCTTATCAATTTAAAAAAAAAAAAAAAGAGAGAGAGAGAGAAGTGAAGGTCAACGATAGGTAGCAGTAAGAAAAGTATGAAGGAAAAAAATCAATTTACAATAAAAAAATAAAAAAAAAATAAATCCAATGATAACCTGCACGTTACCGAATGCACGATGAGGAATGATTTATTATCGAAATTTGTGGCCGATGAAGTGGAATTAATTAAACGAATATATCATTTCATAGATAAGCAGGTTCTCATGAAATACGACAAATTTAATAATTATTATTAATCATACGCGCATTAATCGTCAAGTCGTGACTTTTGTCGAACGAGATCAATTTTTCGATTGTTCATTTTTATTTATTTTTTTTTCTATTTTTATTTTTGTTACATTTATTTATAAATACATAATGTTGCTTTTTAAGTCACGAGGAAGTTTATTATTGTGAAACATTCTCTGCAAAGGTGCATCGTAAACAGTTTTTTTTTTCTCTCTCTCTCTCTCTCTCTCTCCTTTCTTTTTACCCGTGACGTTTCCAAGTTGTCGAGGTCAATATAATCTTCTTTTAAATGAATATTTATATACGGTAGCCTTAGTTTTCAATCAAAGTCGTACGTAATAAGAATAAAAATAAAAAAGATACAAAATTTGCTGCGTTATATCACACTCGCGATATGTAACTCGTGGCTAAACTCTATACAAATACATTATTTACGAGTCGAACGCATAGTGTTATTGCGACGTGTCGAAGGTCACTGATCTCGTTCCGACGTAATCGGCCACACAATATAATTACGTAACCCTACGATTGTTTTTTCAAAATCGTGAAAACATGAAAAGATCAGCTTACTTGGTCTTATTAATTACTCGAGATGTCAATTTTATCTCGTGAACGATGCAACGATTGCGAGCAAGATTTTATATTTTCTTTTTTCTTTTGTATAACTAGTTATGATTTTCATTGCGAATTATCGCCGTTGTATGAAAATGTGTGTCCATGAAAAAAAAAGAAAAAAACTTTGACCTTCGTAACTCGAAGAGGTCACTAGTAAACGAAAAGTAAGAAAGAAGAAGAAGAAAAAAAAGGAAGCAATTTTTACGTGCACTCTGCCGTAAATGAGCTCGGAAAACGTGACAAATTTCTCGTAATAAATTTTCTCGCGAGTTCTGCGTATGACGTTTAAAATACGTACTCACGTGATCTCTCTTGGACACGTGATTCTTTCAAAAACATGTCACGTTATTTCCAATTTTTCTTACGTTCTCGTTAATTCATATCCATCTTCGTTTAATTCTTTTCTCTGTGTGTGTGTGTGTGTGCTTTTCTTCGCATGCGTATTCACGCGTAACGTTTAAATCTCACGTGGGAATTTTTATTTTTTTTATTCTTTTTATTTTAATTTCCTTTCTTTTTTCGTTTTGTTTCTTTCTTCCTCTCTGAGCTCCCATAGAATATATATATATATATATATCACATCAATTTTGAATCGTTCTATCAAATCGATTCTCAACAGGCAATCACACTTTCGATTTGGTCGCGAAAAATTACCTACAAGTTTTGCGAAAGTGTGCCTCGGACCGTGAAATTATTTTAGAAAGTCCACGACTACGGCAATAATGTAAATCGAAATATTTCTTACAAAACTCGCGAATTTGTATCGGCTTTTTTTCCTTCATTTTCTTCCTTCATTCGTTTCTCAACTCGTGTGAACGTTTTAGATCGTCGATAGAACGTAATTTTTCGTACTCTTCGAAAATTGTAAAATTTTCAATGAAAAAAGAAACTTCGAATTACGAGAGAACAGAAGTATCTATGAAATAGTTAAACGAAATATAACACGTTACTCATTGAGATATCATGTATAAAACATTGCAAAAAAAAAAATTGTACCGCGATAAAACGATACCTACGGTACGTAGTTTATCCGTATAATTTATGTAATATAAAAAAGAAAAAAAAAACACGTTGACTTTCTTCTCGGTGATCACATTTACATAGTACTTCATTATTTTTTTCGATCGGTCGGTCACGTAGTTATATGCGCCACTTGAACTCAACGATCCCGTGTATGTAGGTACGTTGGTAAATATAGAACCAGGAGTGCCTATAAAGTAATGGCTATACAATAAAGTTATCGATCGTTCCACAAAGAGAGAGAGAGAGAGAGACAAGAGACAAAGATAGAGAGTCTATCCCTCTCTCTCTCTCTCTCTCTCTCTCTTATATATATATATACCGATACACACAAACACATGCGCGCACGCGCCCAGTAAAGAGACAGACACACAAACGCACTGACACTGACACATCGTATTTCCCGATCACATTATTTACGCGCGCTCGACGCGACAGTTTCTAGATTCCACACACACACACATGCACACGCGCGCGCGCAAACGCAAGCTCATGCATATATACATATATACACGCCCATAGTCCATCGATCGTGGAGGAAACGAATCCCTTCGTCGTTTTAAACGAATACGTTACCGCGACGTAATTATGCTACGTTATAACGAAGCTAAACGAACGACGTCGAAAATCGCGAAAGAAGACCTTGTTTTTTTTATTTTCTTCCTTTCTCTTTCTTTCCTTCTTTCTGTCGGTGAGAGAGAGAGAGAGAGGCTTTGTTTTCTTTTTTTTTTTTTATGTACATATTTTTTATCATATCGAGAAGAAAAAGAATAATCGAAGCTGAAGGTTTTTCGTCGATTCTCGTAACGACGACATTGATAATCGAAGATGAGAAACCTTCGATCACTCTCGCGAATCTTCGAGTATACTCGTGAACGCGTTCTTTTAAATTCGCGACACCTTCCAGAGCGCAAAATGATCGGGCGTGTATTCTACGGTGTTGTACCGTAAGTCTCATCGCGAATTCGACGCGGCCACGTGCTGCTCTCTTTCCTTCAACGTGTCTGTCAATTTTTTTCTCCTTATTTCTCCCTCGCCATTTTATTTATCCCCTGCCAAATCCTTCATTCCTATTCTCTTTCGGATTGACCCCAGTTTCTTTTCCTCCCCTCATTATTTTCGACTGGTACGCGTCGAAGAAGATGGTTAGAGAGAGAGACGTCGTTGAATCAATTTCTCGCGTATTCGTTGGAAACAAAGTTGGGAAAAGGGAAAGGAAAGAGATAAAACGTCGAGATACGGAGGATAACACGGGATAATGATTTTTCTCTCCGAGATAAGTGGTGCACGACGGTGAGAGAGGGTAGTATTAAATCCGGGCGATGATAAACGGGATTTGTTCCGCGAAAAGGGCTCCTCCTCGTCGAAGGCGAATGGACGACGACGACGACAAAGACGACGACGACGACGTTGGAGTCAGTCAACCACCGGTAATTCTCCTCGTAAAGCTCTTATAATGCCACTCGATTCGATTAAAGTCAGGGAGAGAAGCCACTCCGTGGCAAGCTTATCTCGCGCTCGCCTACCGAAGAAAAGACGCGATTGACGGGCCCGGCTAGCCATGTCCGTTTATTATCTTGCATTATTTTCTTCGCGTCCGCACGCCTACGAATTGCACGCACGCATACGTTTCGGCATTCGGGGAAAGTATCTTACGATTAGAAATTATCTTTCTTTTTTTTTCTTTCTTTTTTCGAACGAAAATTAATTCCGAGAGTTAAAAAATAAAGCTCGCTCGCACGATTATAAAAGCGTCTTTCGATAGAGTATAATATATATATATATATAGGTCGATGGTTCTCATACGCTCGATGACACGATAATACTTATTTCAATATTGTTCCAAGTGGAGATTGCGATTTATTGCGGACGGATTGAGAGAGAGAGAAAGAGAGAGAGAGCATTGGTTGAGGTGCGCGAACAGGTGTTATTGATCGATAAGAACAATCGTTAAACGACGTTTTCAATAATCGAAAATACATAGAGACACATAACTGAAGTATGTATGTTAACTTAGACCGATCGTCGTTAGATGTAGAACGAAAGATATTACGAATTCATTAACGCTTCTTGGAACGAGATACGTGTGTAATAATGGTATCGATAAAATCGTTTTTATACGAAATGATCGAAGACGTTAAACGATAACGGATCTACGAGAGGGGGATATTATATCGATCAACGCGTAGATCGTTTAAACGAGGAGAGACGCGATTAGAAAAGCGTAGAATTTTGTGCCTTCATTCGACATTCCGTTCGATAAAAAATATTTCGTAGATATTGCCGATACTTTAAGAATATATAGATTAAATAGAGGAGATACCTATCGTTGACGAATACGCGTTGTTTAACAGAAATGATTAGAATTCTTATTTAGATGATCGATAAGCATGTGATAAAAGAATGCATATATATATATATATATATATGTACTATAGTCCATGTTAACTTTAGCTATAAATTATTAATCGATAATACGATACACTATATATAAACTGTAAAGCTCTACGCTATATAATTACACGGTGTTACATATTATATAGTTAACGATACATCTCGTTATTCATCTCGAAATATTCCAACAAATAAAATATCCTATATATAGATTAATAATTCATTGTTACATCAATTATTTATTATTTCTTATCGTTCGTGCCTCCTCATTTCTTATCTTTCCTTAAATTTTCTTACATAGATAAATACATAAATACACGTATACATATCCTTATATACGTACGTAAAGGTCTCGGAGGTGCCGAGAGAAAGAGAGAGAGAGAGAGAGAGAGAGAGAGAGAGAGAGAGAGAGAGAGAGAGAAGGTACTTTTCGAGGAAATAATTGCGGAACACGAGCTAGCTGGGCCCTCCGCACCGGCATTTAATGACGGTATTCACAACGCGTACTACGGACAGTCGTTATCCTCGATTTATGGGCCGGTCTGCTCTGAATCCTTATGTGGCGTTTGGCTGGCCAGTCGGGTATAGGGGTGCGGTGGAGGAAGAGAAAGAGGTGCCGATGGTGGTGCCTATGGTGGTGATATGGTGGTGGTGGTGGTGGTGGCGTCAGTCATCGTAGAGGGGATGGTGGGTAACATCGAGAGGTCCGGTGGTATGGTCGTTACTCTCCATTTAGAGTGGCGCCTCCATCGAGATCAATTTCAGTCGATCGTCATGGGGCCACGGTGCCACCAATAGAAACTGTCTCTCACACACACACCCACGTTACTCTCGTACAGAGTTTTTCTTTTTATACGCCACATAGAATCTTCTCGCTCATTCGAAAATTCCTTTCGCCGATGATTCGCGTTATATTACGATACCGATTTATCGAGATTAAACTTTATTCGACATACGAAACAAATCGCGCGTCGCTCGTCGCGAATTGTTTCCCGTTTAAAAATCTATGAACGTCGACAAAGCAAATTCCCCTCTCCCCCTTTTTTCCTCATTGGCTTTACCTTTCACGGAGTTCTCTAAAGAAATCATTTGCTCTTTTGAAACCGAACGCGCGAGACTCTCGGACGCTTTAAATGCGCGTCTGGAATTCTTAACGAGATCGAAACTTTAATTACTGTTATCTCTTTCTCTCTCTCTCTCTCTCTCTCTTTTTTTCTTTTTCCTTCTCACACGTTCGTCGCAATATAAGGTGGTGTACGCCGGTCGAGCGCTCGTGAAACGCCTTGAACTCGAAAGTTCCAAGGACGAGCGAGCTTGTTCGTTTTACCGACGACTCCCATAATCATCGTCATCGTGATCCTCCACGTCCATATCATCATCGTCAATCATCACGATTAGCAGTTGCTCATTATTATGGGCGAATAATTTCGACCGTCATTTTGGTTACACATATATATTTTATTTTTTTAATCCTCCGATCATATCGTTCTCTTCTACTTTTCTCTTAGCTTTTCGAGTTCGATATTTTTTTCTTTTGTTTTTATTTTTGTTTCATATAATTTCTTCACCTCTTCTCTCTCTCTCTCTCTCTCTCTCTCTCTCTCTCCCCTCTTTCTCTTTCTTTCAAGCGAATCGTATCTAGTTTCCATAATATATGTGTATTTTACGATAGACTTTCCAAGAGCGTAACTTGGTTACGTAATACCTCTCGGAATGCTCGGCTAATAATGGCATGAATATGTAACGCGTGCATGCCCCAGTATCGACACGTGCGCCTTATTTTTGTACATACGCGTATACCCCACATGCATACATACATACATGCATACATACATACATACATATATATATATAAATGTACGTGCACTTACATATGCGGCAAACGAGCGAGTTGGACAGAGATAGAGAGAGATAGAGAGCGAAAAGAGGAGTGGGTGGGTGGGCGGGAGAGGGGTGGGGGCACGATCGAAGAACGATAGAAATTATTGAACACGTACCTCTAACATACTTCTTCCTTTCGAGTTTCCCTTTCACCTAAATATTTGAACTTGCTAGACGATTTTAAATTAATTTACTTTTTCTTTTCTCTCTCTCTCTCTCTCTCTTTCTTTCTTTCTTTTTTTCTTTTTTTTTTTTCATTCTTTTTCTTCGTACCAATCATCGTGCAAACAGTTTTTAACAACGCGCACCGAGACACCACGTTTTTCTATATATCATCGTGACAGTCAAAACCTGTTAAATGTGTCCCAGACATTTAAATGACTCATATTGAAACACAGGACGCGAGAACTTTGCTTGGATTATACCTCGAGTGTTATTTCTTCGTATCGAAAGGAAAAAAGGAACAACAAGTGTTAAAAGAACCAAACGAAATCGAAGAATTAAGTGGGATTAAGAAAGAAAGAAACAAAAAAGAAAAGAACAAAAAAGATTGAAACAGTAAAATAAAAAAAAAATATATATATATATAAAGAAGATAGAAACGAAGAGAACCGAGAACGAGGAGGAGAGTACTTCGACAAAAAAAAGAAAAAATTGTTATGAAAGATAGGCGAGATGATAATACGAAAAATTTCTTTCCCCCTTTTTTTAATCGTAACGAAAATGTTTACAGTCTTTCTTTCTCCGTCTATTTGTCTCTCTCTCTCTCTCTCTCTCTCTCCCTCTCTTTCTGGAAGAGCACGAGACTTCATTTAATTAGGCAACGTAAACATTTACCACGATATCCCTCGTTCTCCCTCGTACTCCTCCTCCGCCCGCACACTCGTCATTGTTATTCCTTCTATCTTCTCGAGACTTTCTCGAGGGTTCAAGAGAAAATTTAACTCCGAGATCATCCTACGTCGGTGTTAACGCGTTCTCCGTCTCTGCCAATGTTTTAAGTTCACTTGCATACGTATACGCGCGCATCCATGTAGCTAAGTACCCAAGTACTTACGCGTTTCACAACGAGTTCCTTTCGTTTCTCATTACTATAATAACGTGGAAATTAAAAGGAAAAAAAAAAAAAAAAGGAAAAAAGAAAAAGAATTAATGGTTTCGAATGAGACATGCGTTTACGAGAAAGTATTTGTTATATTAAAAGGGAAGGCGTGGCGTGGCGTGGCGTGGCGTGGCGCGGGGTTAGAGGGGTTAATTGTAAATGCGAAACGTATATACAAACGTAAAACCAAACGCATACGCGACAAGACCGTATATTATTATTGATTAACTCTGTTTAATCTTATTTAATAATTATTATTCAAACGTTATCGCATCGCAAATACTCGCATTACTTCTGACAATATCCTCATTAAAAGGAAAATCATATTTTTTTTCTAATAATAATAATAATAATAATAATAAGATCTAAATAAATATGTTATGGTAATCGTCGACGTGTTAAAAACATGACTTGCGCGTTATCATAAATCGTGTACGCCTTACCCGTCCACGTATCCCCATCCTATGTACGTATATACTTATGTATCTCTATGGTATATACGTATCATAAATAAATGTTAAACTCGTGCAGGAGGTGCATCAGAAAGGAGTTGTGTACGAATTTAGAACACGCAACCGCGTGTTCTAAGCAGTCAAACCGTAACGTTCTCTCGTGTAGCGCCGCGATTAGACACGCCATAGACTTCTTAGAAACCGGTTTTCGCCATCCTCATTTCTACTTCCCTTTTTCTTTTTCTTTTTTCTTATCTCTCTCTCTCTCTCTCTCTCTCTCTCTCTCCCTAACTCTAACTCTCTTGGATTACCATCTCCATCGTTTTTCTTCTTTTCCTTTTCTTTCATTTTTCTTTTTTTTTTTTTTTTTCGTTTTTCCTCCATTTGCGAAAATAGACTTTAAGGCGAACGAGTGAAACGGGAAATCGGTTTGGTATGGAGTGGGGAGATATTGAACTTGCTGTTGGGAAAAGAAGAAACGGTGTTTCCTTCCTCTTGAGCACGACAATCCACGGACTTTCACCATTACGCAACTTCCTGAAAAATCTGATACCCTTTGTTCTTACTCTCGGATCAGACTTTGTGAATGAGTCGAATTTTTTTTTTATATCACAATACCGTCGCGAAATTGTGTCGGTCGCGTTATTTTATCCTTGAGGTACGTTATCGGAGAAAATTGTTGGTTAGAAATATTTCTTCTTTTCTTTTTTTTTTTTTGTCTTCTTCCTTTTTCTTTTTTCGATCGTATAAATTTACTCGACAAGATAAAAGGTAAATTCGTCGTAAAAAAATTTTGCGCAATTTGTGTACGTCGTAAAACTTCTTCTCTTTTTTTTTTTTTTTTCCTTTTAATATCTTTCGATTACCGCGTTTTCTTCTTCCTTCTTCTTTTTTCTTTCTTTCCCTCTCTCTCTCTCTCTCTCTCTCTCTCTCTCTCTCTCTCTCTCTCTCTCTCTCTCTCTCTCTCTCTCTCTCGCTCTTTTTTTACCATCGAACGTCTCCAATTGGCCACTTTGCTCGACAATGTAGGGCAAAGTGGCCATCAAGGGGCCACGTTTATTTTTTTTTTTTTTTTCTTCAGGGAAAGTTTAATGCAACAAAAACGCAAGTACACAAGAACGTATATTATTTATCTTACAAAGTATAATATTAACGAGAGAAATCTTGATAAATGGAGAGACAGGAGGGAGGGCGGGTAGGAGAGGGGAGATAGACACGAACAAAGAATTATTTATTTCTATTTTATAAAACGTATATAAATATTATCCTTTTCTTTTTCTTTTTCTTTTTTTTTTTAAGTATACTTCGAGGACAGGGCAAAAAAAATGATTTATTTCTTTATTTTCTTCTTTTTTTTTTCGTCTCTCTCTCTCTCTCTCTCTCTCTCTCTCTCTCTCTCTCTCTGCCAACGCGCATATAAATTTCTCCCGTTTCATTTAATATACTAGACGCTGATGAAATAAAAATTAGCGAGAAGAATGGGGCGGACGGGGGTGGGGGTTGGGGGTTGGGGGGGAGAAACGGATAAGGGGAGGAAGGAGAAAGGAGGTTAGGGGAGGTGGCGTGTGGAATGGGGAGAGGGAGAAAGAGACGAAACGATCTGGAAGGGGTCAGTGACAATCGCGTTGTGTGTGTATTCACGATAACGAAGAAGACTCGGTCAGAACGTCCTCATTAGCGTAATTAAGTCGACCGATCCTGCAGTGAAGAATATCTCTATCTCTTCCTCTCTCTCTCTCTCTCTCTCTCTCTCTCTCTCTCTCTCTCCCTCCCTCCCCTTTCTCGTTTCTCTAACATATGATGACAGAAAGAGAGAGAAATAGAGAGAAAGTACATACTAGGAAAGAAGAGATTCAGCGTGTAAGAGGGAAGAAGAAGGGTCCTTTCTGATGGAACAGAGAGAGAGAGAGAGAAAGAGAGGGAGGAAGAGAGAGAGAGAGAGAGGAAAACCTCTCGGCACACTCACCGAGTCTCGGTGGTTCTCTCGAAGGCAACACAACCGGTTTACAGAGTTGGGTACGTTCGTCGTAACCGACTCTCTCAACGTGTCCACACATAGTCATTATACCTACGTCGAGCTCTCTATCTCTACTCTCTCTCTCTCTCTCTCTCCCTCCATCCCTCTTTCTCTATCTCTCCCATTACCCCTCTACCATCCTTCCTTCTACCCTTCCTCCATCTCTGTGTCTATCTTTGTATGCGTTCGTGGGCGTGTACGCACCAGTATTCGGAGTAGGGGATCTTGAGAAAGAGAGAGAATCGGATAGATAGAGGTATAATGAGAGTATGAGAGAGAAAGAGAGAGAAAGAGGGAGGGAGGGGATTGGAGAGAACTGCGGCGGCCTAGCTTGTGACTACTTCTTGAATAATGCATGCCAGCCGCGAGCCCACGCCACGATACTATATACGAAGATGCCAGACAGGCTACTCGGAATTGTACGTTTGTATGTATCTATATGGGCACACGGACGGTGACGGTAAATGGAAAGAGAGTGAGAGCGAGAGAGAGAGAGAGAGAGGTTGAGAGGTTGAGAGGTGCGCGAGGGTAAAGGAGAATAGATGCGGATAGCTGATATGTATTAGATTCTCTATACGAGTGCGTAGGCTTACGAATCGTCTATATGCAAGCAATAGTTTAGTGTTGGTATAACGCGTGTGCCCGTGTATGTGACTATGTACCTCATTTATCTATCTGCCTATCCATCTATCTATCCATCCATCTATCCATTAAGGTTCGAGTTGAACGTACAAGAGTTTGTGAGTATCGTACATATGTAGAGGGGGTTTGTTATCCTCGCGCATGAGAATGTTGTCAACGATGATACCGCGATTTTTCGGATTTATCCTCGATCGTATCGATTTCTTTTTTTTTTTTTTTTTTATTATTATTTTCTTTCTTATTTCTTCGCTTCTCCGTCAAACAACGAATATACGAATTATGAAAGTCATTAAATTCAACGTCGCGTGTAAAAACCTCTTAATCGTCCATCGATACATCCGTCCGTCCGTTTGTCGAATTTTCAAAATAAAAAAAAAAAAAATAAAGGTTCGCAAAGGAATAAAACGAACGATATCTCAGAAATAACGCGAATATCGAATTTGCTATTCGCGAAAGCGAGGCTTTTAACTTCTCTCTAATAATCTCGAATCTCGTGGGAGCGAAACGATTCTCGCGTGTAACGGTGCATAAGGTAAAAGGTAATGCTTTCGCACTTTCTCGCGATTCGATTCGATTCGAGTCGAGTCGAGTCGAGTCGAGTCGAGTAGAACGATCATCATCGCACAGTTATCGTTCTCTCTTCCGTTCGAGAGTGCGAGCAGTATCGAAGCATGTAGAAAGAGAAATAGAAAAATAAGAAGAAGAAGAGGAAGAAGAATAGTTCGTGAAAAGAAACTCTCAGAAGGAAGATCTTCGTGATCTTCTTCGGTCATGCTATATCGTATACGTACACACACACACACACACACACACACACACACACACAACACATAGAGAGAGAGAGAGAGAGAGAGAGAGACATTTTCACCATATTTTACAAAAGAAATCTGATCGATCGATATCGTATTATTTATAATATTTTTTCCCTCCGTATCAAGATGAAAGTCAATTGAAATTGATTATAATCCAAAATACAAATTTATATATTATTATTAATATTATTATTATTATTATTATCATCATTAACTTTGTAACATACAAATAACGTTATGGATTTAATCTAATGCATGGTTTTTTTTTTCTCTTTCCCCCTCTGTTCACAGGTAAGAAAATTATTCAGAATGATTCACCGAGGAAACTTTCGAACGAG
>OU427018.1:342500-382500 GCA_911387935.1 Dolichovespula saxonica | reverse complement strand
CCACCGGGTCACTGGACGAGAAGAAGTCTCTCTCTCTCTCTCTCTCTCTCTCTCTCTCTCTCGATTTTGTAGGTACATATATCTTTTCTTTTTCTCTCTTCTATACATCTCTTCCCTTCGTACACACACATATATATATATACACACGTATATAACAATCTACCGAGGATGCGTATATGGGGTGGGTAAAAAAAAAAGAGAGAGAGAAAGAGACACGTGCATATACGTGCTTAGCATCTCGTTTAGATTTTCTCTCTCTTTCTCACTCGCTTTTTATTCTTTTTTTTTTTTTTTCTTTTTCATTTCTTTCTCTCTCTCTCTCTCTCTCTCTCGAAGAGAGAGGCATGACTAGCTTGCCGAGTACGGCTATCCGCTATGCGTCGACGGCCCACCTAGATGAAAGCACAATGACTCACCCGACTCCGAGGAGAGTCACGGAACTCGCCCTTCGTGTAGTACACCTTCGCTTCCGGACACGATCGATTCATCATATGATAGTTTTTTTACTCTCTCGACGATAGTACCAGATAATATCCTTCTCTTAATCAATTCGATAATTTCGACTACGATCTACTTACGGATAACAACGATACCACCGTACGGCTACAAATGAATTCGAAATTCGAATGTTAACGATCGAACCTATTACTTTTTATTTGATGTGTACTCCTGTATATGCGAATCTTCCTTTGTTATTCTTTTTTTTTTTCCACGATACGTTCTTCCCCGTAGAAAGTATTGCAATGATCACGATCGTTTGAAATTTTAATAACTTAAAGGAGACGTTAGGGGAGTTACGTTTTTAAGCGTTTCAAATTATCGATTACAATCTTCCCGACTTATAATCGAAAGTAAAACATTTCGATTATTATTATTATTATTATTATCATCATCATCATTAATTGACGAAGTGAAAGTTAAGTAATCCCCGACATTGAACCGATTATAAAAGTATCTCTGTTTTCTTTTTTGTCTGTTTATACCAATGGAAACGAGATAAAAAAAACAGAGAGAGAGAGAGAGAGAGATAAGTGGAAGAAGGAGGAGAAGAAGAAAAAAAAGAAGGATCTGCGTTGGAATTAGAATAGATATCTAATATTAGCTGTAGCCCCCTTTCACCTCCCGGTGTAAATGTCCAACTTCCGTACTTTCAATCATTTACGCATGATCGATCCTCACTTACGTACATATTATGTATCATTGACTTAAGAAATAGGAATAACATTACATGCGAAAGAAAAAGAATACGCGTATACGTACGCTCGGATAGAAAAACAGAGAGAGAAAGAGAGAGGATAGAGTTCGTGACCTCTCATCGTGACACAGCAAGAAGACTTTCGAAAGAAGACGACCGGCTCATCTCTCTCTCTCTCTCTCTCTCTCTCTCTCTCTCTTTTTCCCCTCATCTCTTATTCGAGAGTCACGCCGGGCCGGCGCTGGTCCAGAAAAAACAAAGGAGACCTTCCGGCGTCGGGACGCGACATTAAAGTGCTTCACGAGTTTCTATCCTCTTTCGTCTTTGGCTCCCACGTTGTTTCTTTCCTTCTTCAGGCCAAGAATAACCTTCTCTCTCTCTCTCTCTCTCTCTCTTTCTCTTTGAAACTCCACTAGTAACGCTCATAAGCGTTTGCCACCGCGAGGGTCAATTGATCGTGACGTCACTCTGCGCAACACAATAAAATGTAATGGGACGAAGCAACTTCGAGCCAGTGGATCGAGGCACGTGACCGTTTCCTGACACTTTACCAAGCCGTTCTTTACAATCTCTCCCCCTCCATCATTCTCTCTCTCTCCTCTCCTCTCTCCTCTCTCCTCTCTCTAACACTGTCTATCTCTCTTTCTTTCTTTCCCCCTCTTTTATTCCTCTCTTTCCACGTCATCTTTTATGCGATGCCGGGAAAGCTAAGCTTAACAGGACTCGCAATCGTCCCGTTACGTTTACGCTTCGTTCCCTATACGTAGATATCCAATTATTATTGTTATTATTGTTATTATTGTTATCATTATCGCTGTAGTTGTTGTCGTTATTATTATCATCATCAGCCTTCCTTCAAGGTAATACTTCCTTATATTTTATTGTTCGAACAAAATTGGCCTAATCGATGATAAGGAGGAAAACGATAATAAAGAGGGGAAAAAAAGTATCGATAACACTGCCCTTCTTTGCGCGCATTAGAGAGAGAGAGAGAGAGAGAGAGAGAGAGATTGATTGTTTCAAGGTCGTTCAAAAAGAGTCCCACGGATCGATACCTGTTATCTTATTTTTATTATTTCTTTTTTTAACTTTAACGATGGTAACTTCGATCCAAATTTTTGTTAATGTCATAGGATATATATATATATATATATATATATATATATATATAAAAGAGTAAAAAAAAGTGTAGTTAAAATTTGAAATTGAACGTATGTTCGTTGATAAAGAGAGAAAAATAATGATGGAGGGTCATCGTACCACACGCACACACACACACACACACATTTACGTTCGCACGTATTTATATACTTAACTGAAAAATATTCCGTGCCGGTTCGTTCTCTCTTCTTTCTTTTTCTTCCGTTTTATCTTTTCTTTTCCTTTCTTTTCTTTTTTTTTTTTCTAATACGAAAAATACGAGCAACAAATTTCCACCGCGTTATATACTTTAAGAGACACGTATACCTTCGTTATAGGATCGCTCGCGCACACGCGTCAACATAATTGACGATGCTCGCTCTAATTAAATCCATCAAAGTCGAGTACGTAAGTGCTCGAGTTTGTTTTCGGAATTTGATTTTGCAATAATGACCCGAACGTAGGACAAGTTATATATCCAGATTATTCGACATATCCCCGACACCAGTGCGCACATCTCTTTCACAACTTTCACTTTCTACGTAACACACTCGATCGAAGATCGTTTTGTGCGTCGCTTTGCTAAAATGGAATATCGAAATAGAAAACCTTGAACCCGTCAACTCGGGTTAGATAGGCGGGATCGGGGTTGGTTGGTTGGGTGGGTGGGTGGGTGGGTGGGCGGCCTGCCGCCGAGCGAAGAGTTTACGTATAAAGTGGTTAAATATGGCGCCCATTAAATCACGTTCTTCATTCAGTAATCCGCGGGTTAAGGGGGGTTAACGGCTTTCGTTTTGCCTGTCGCTTGCGAACACTCCTCGCGCTCATTCTCTATCTCTCTTTCACTCTTTCTCTTTCTCGAGTTACACGTTTAACAAAGAAAGGGGAAAAGATAGGAGTACACGTTTGTGGAGAGGTGTGGTGATGGTGGTGGTGGTGGTGGTGTCGATCCATTGTTTCTGAATTATTTATTAGCCGTAGCCGTAGTCGTCCGCAGTCTGGATCGCAACGATTGAATGGTCAGTGACCGGATGTGACGTGCTTGCCTGCTTGCCTGCCTGCCTGCCTGCCTGCCTGCCTGCGGAGAACAAGATGGCCGGCCACGATAATTACTCGCGTGTTTACGACCGATAAAGCCTGAATGCCAGCTAGTCGAGAAGCCGCTGCTTTTACACCAGTACCGTCCCTTTTCTGTCGGTTATTACGCTTCCCTTCTCCTCCCCTCTCACTCTGCGCTCCCCACCCAATCTCTCTCTCTCTCTCTCTCTCTCTCTCTCTCTCTCCTTTCCACCCTACTCTTCTTCTTCTTCTTCTACTTCGTACGTCTCCCTTCGTCACCTACGAAACACCTTTTCATCCTCGCAGCAACGCATTCTCGTTTATGTTCTCGTAATAGGAATTTTTATCGCAATTTAAAGCGTTAACCGACCACCTCCTCCTCGTCCTTTCTCTCTCTCTCTCTCTCTCTCTCTCTCTCTCTCTCTCTCTTCCCACCTCCATCCCCTTTCCCGTTTGCCTCCGTTCGACCAATCGATCGTAATAACGTAACGTCAACGATGAAAACAAGGACGAATGGTAGTGACGCTGCGTCCTCACGTCACGTGGGTCGTCATCCGACACGTTTCGTGCAGGCCATTCTTCCTTTTCTTTATCTTTCCCTTCTCTCTTTTTTGTTTTCTTTTTCTTTTTCGTTTAGTTTTACCGAAGAGTGAAAAAAAAAAATAAGAAATAAAACGTAAGAAATTAGATCTTATATATATATATATATATATATATATATATATATATATATATATATATATATATATATATATATACCCAACGAAGGAATTCGTCACGTGTCGACCATACGGGATCTACTGTTTCTCTCTGTTTCTTTTTTTCTTTCTTTCCCCTCGCTTTTTCTTTTTTCCTTTTTCTCTCTCTATCTCTCTCTCTCTCTCGTCCCTTCTCAACCGACCTCGTAACATCTTCGAGGCGGGAGTTTAAGGAGAGAGAGAGAGAGAGAGAGAGAGAGAGAGAGAGAGAGAGAGAGAGAGAAAAAGAAGATCTCTGTCAGCCACGGTGGCCTGTTCTCTCAAAGACATCTCCGCACAGCTGCGCACGCCTTCTATTGTATCTTTACGACGTTGCTCAAAGTGAAGCAAGGACTTTTTCTCTTCTTCGTTTCGTATTCCGCGTTCTTCCCTTTTATGGAAAGGTTCGCGTTAGTCTCTTCTGCCAGCCATACCCTCCTCCCCTCTCCCTTTTCCCTTCAATCTTTCCCATGGCGCAAATTTCGAAATACGTTTAACCATTTCTTCCCTCTTTTTCCCTTTCATTTTTCTTTTCTTTTATTCTTTTCTTTTACCCCAATTTCGATAGCAATATATCCGACTAGTCCCAAAATGCGTAGAAGAGGAGGATCCCCCTGTTTTTCATTCTTCGAGGATATTTAACGTCGAATATCGAGTTTGGTGACGGACGGAAAGGAAAGTTGGGAATACGTGAACGTTTATATATTAAAACGACAGCTTTACCGAATAAACCAAATTCCAAATTCGTCGGAAATCAAATTGAGATATTCCCTTGTCGGTTAAGTACGACGAAGCGCCATGCCAAATCTAATGCGATCGTCTGCCAAAGACGTTCCTCGGGTGAGGGAGAGAGAGAGAGAGAGGGAGAGAGAGAGAGAGAGAGAGAGAGAGAGAGAGGGTGTGAGAAGGGACGCCTCGTCAGCTCGATCAAACTTCCGTCAAAATCGACGATATAGTCGTTTTACGAGTAAATTAGGCACCCTGTGCGCCTATTCCATGAGCCACTCTTGGCATGAGGCCTGCCATTGCTGATGCTTGCTGGTTCTGCTGGTTCTGCTGGTTCTGCTGCTGTTACTGATGGTGTGCTGGTGCTGTCGAAGAGAGTAAGAAAATAGAAGAAAACGTGGAAAAGAAGAAGAAAACGAGTATGTAGTGAAAAAAGGATTGAGGGCTGGCCGATGAGGGAGGTTGGTGAAGTAAAGAGAGAGAGAGAGAGAAATCTGGCCGGTGTCCAAAACTTTTATTTCAACCACCCTCGCCGAGAATGGTTCAACCTCGTCCCGAATTCGTTCGAGTAATTCGCCATTTTTCTTAACTCGTGCGCGTCAACCTAACCGACTTCTTCTTCTTCTTCTTCTTCTTCTTCTTCTTCTACTTCTTCTCTAACCGCACGAAGGGGTTTGGTATTCTCGATTTTTATTTTACTTTATTTCTCCTTTTATCTTTCTTTTTTTCCCTCTCTTTTCTTTTTTCGTTCGCTTTTATTCTTATCTCGTTCTCTTTACTTTTATTTTTATTTATTTCTTCCTTTCCTCTTCTGTTCTCCGTCCCTTTCATATTTCTTCCCGACGTCTTTTCGAAAGAGAAGGAAAGAAGGGGTGGGTAGGGTGGCGCGGGGTGGCGCGGGGGAGTCCTTATCATCAACGAAACGGAGCTGTGAACGTGGGAGACGTTGGCGACGACTCTGCGAGAGATCGCTTTCGTTTTCGAAGAAAAAGAAAATGAAAGGAGACGCGAGAGCGAGCGAACGAGCGAGCGAGAGAGAGAGAGAGAGAGAGAGAGAGAGGCCATCGAGCAGAAATAGAACGGCTCTAAAATAAGCTTGGAAGACGAGACGCCACGCCAAATGAGACACCGCTTTTCGTGCGTCCATGAACAGTGTCTTTTGCGTTAGCCAACTCGTCGTTCATTCACTCGCCGAGTTTAGATTCTCGTTATCGTATCGCCAACACTACCATAAGCCGATCCGATGAAGGATAAACCGTTTAACCGATTATGCTTTCTTCAATGATATTTTACGTCTTGATTATTGTCCTAGAAAAAGAGAGAGAGAGAGAGAGTATATATTACTATGAGTCTTTACCATTTTCTTCTTTTCCTCCAATCCTTTCCTGTTAATAGTACAATTTATACTAAGCAAATTTTGCATTATATATAATTTTACTTTACGAGCATTAATGTTCGTATAAGAAAAAAAAAAAAGAAACAATTTTCTAACGAACAAATAAAATGAGAAATATGTCAACGATACTAATTATTAAAGTACCTATAACTTGAAAAGTAATATGGTTTTATCGGGAGGTTAATTATCGCCATTCCGAAGAAATTTCCTATTCTCTCGGTGATCGAGTAAAGAGAGTGTGGAAGAGAAACGAGAAGAGAGAGAGAGAGAGAGAGAGAGAGAGATAATAGAGGTTGGGTGACCGATTTAAAGGGAACTCGTAAGGTAAACGGGGAAACATTTCGGAAACTACGATCGATAGTTTGATCGAGTTTGCATCGCTCGCGTTTATACGTGACTCTAAAACCATCTCAGCGGCAATAGATTCGATAAACGACACGACGTTGAACTTGCTCGAGCCTCGCACACTGATGCACCGAACGCGAGGGTGAGGAAGGGGGTGATAGCGAACACGAGAGCGCGTTCGCTCATCTTCTTCCCACCGAATGCACTTAATTAATTACCCTAATTGCCAAAGCACCATGGCCCCGTCGCATAAACCATTTCCGCTCGTACAAACCACCATGACTTGCTGGTAGTCGTTGTCGTTGTCGTCGTCGTGATATGGACGCGTTTCGTTGCGTTGCATTGCCGAGAACATAAATATATATATATATATATATAGGCTTTATCGAAAACTTTGTCAACCGCACACTATTCCGATTTCCTATTACGTTTACTGCTTTTAATCAAACGTTTAATTGAATTGCGACTCTGTGATTGTTCGTTTACATAGTATCGATTGAAAGAAAATAAATGATCCATATATTTACCATACCGAGAGTATCTTTATACGGGAAATTGTATATATTATTATGTCCCACATCGATTTTAAAGATCTTAACTATCGATTTTTAAATAATAGAGCAACAACGGCTCGTTCGGATATACTATGCTTCTACGAATACCGTTTGACACTGTGTAGAAATTTAATTGGATAAAAATTCAAAATGCATCTACGCAGAGAACGCGCGCGCTCCTACATACATACATACATACAATACATACAATACATACGTGGTAACATAGAAATAAAATCGTCAACCGTGAACAAATTGCTTTTTCTATCTATTACCGGGGAACAAAAAAAAACAAAAGCAAAAACAAAAAGGGTGGGGTGGGGAAGCAGAAAACAGAGAAAATGAAAAAACAAATATCGTCATAGTCTATTCCGACGGAACAACATTTCACGTTCGATCAGGTCAAATGGAAGGTAACAAACGATAGCCGAGGCATTCGTGTAAGAATGCGGAATGAGCTGCAATGGCGCCGTTCAATTAGATAGGATGTTACGCATGCGAAACGGGTCGAGGAGGGAAGAGGATAGTAGAAATGGCCCTGTGTTTGTTTCTCTATATATGTACGTGTTAAAGCGGTTGGGCGAGCGAGGGAAAGAGAAACACACACACACAGAGAGAGAGAGAGAGAGAGAGAGAGAGAGATCAGGACAGGACGACAAAGCACACATATCCTAGGAAACTGTTGGATGGTCGTTGCGGATAGCATCGATGTTGTAAGCGCAGTCGCGTGTGTGGACGTTCATCGTCCTCGTCGTCGTCGTCGTCCTCCTCGTCCTCCTCGTCGTAGTCGTCGTAGTCGTCGTATGTCGTACGACGAAAGCCTGCACAAATGCATCCCGCTACATGCATACGCATACGCATACGCACAAATACAAATTCGCGTATATACATAGAGACACGAACGCAGGCGCAAATGCTCCTCGTGTATCCTCATCGGATAAACGCACCCCACGTATTCAACGGCGTTGCCCGTTGGAGTGCTTCTCCCCCTCCGGGTAATAACAGTAAATCCTGAGCAATAAATCCCTCTCCTCTGTCTCCCTATTTCCTTCTCTCTTCGTCTCTCTACCTGCTTGCCCCGCCCTCGCTTACTTCTCTCTCTCTCTCTCTCTCTCTCTCTGTGTGTGTGTGTGTGCCTTTCCACGACTGCCCAGAATGCATGTATGGCGTGTATGGTTGTAAATCGTTCCCATGCTACAGTCATGTATCTACTGGGTTAGTCGTAGACCCCTTGAACTCGCTCGCTCTCTCTCTTTCTATCTCTCTTTCCCCCCCCTCTCTCTCTATCTGTCTATATCTCCATCTCTCTGTCTATCTCTATCGCACTTCGATGCTAAATGCAACGAGGACCGGAAACTCTGATGCATATACCACCAGTGTTGATCTTCTCCCCCTTGATATGTGCATTGATCCTTACTACTAAATCCTGAATCATGCTGCGAACGTTACTTCCGATCGAGGTCACTGTGATCGCGACGTTAAATGACGATGCACGTTGTTCGCGTGCCTTTAAAAGAGAGAGAGAGAGAGAGAGAGATAGAGGCCAGTCTCTGGTATTTCGTAACAAGGAAAAAATTATGTTAGATTACGTGTATCGTTTCGTCATCGTCGTCTCTTTGAACATTTGTTTTCGTTACACGATCTCTAAAAATATAACCATTGGTAACGTAGTATAGTTCTTTTATTTTTTTTTTTTTTTTTTTAACGATGACGCTTCCCGTAAGACCGATTATGCGGTTAGTGGTTAACGCGTATCGTTACGTTCGTCGAGGAAAAGTATTAATCGTATTACGGAGTAACAGAGAAATTAAAATTTCAGGAATACGATCTATATGAGATTCCTACAATACGATTTCGTTACATATTTTTGATGTGGCGAGCGAGAAAGAGAAACATTCTTTGAAAACTGCCTCATTCCAAGCCAAAAGTGTGTCCTAACTAAGTTAACGCTTTTCGATTTCTCTTTGTTTCAGACAAGAGCACGTCGCGTAACAATAATCGTAGAAGACGAATCAGCGAAGGGGCAGGAGGCCGCGAGAAAACAGATAAAGACAGCGAACCGGTTTTATCGTCGACCAGACAGCAAGAGGATCGGGAGAACAAGGGCCCGTCTACAGGTAGATTCGGTGGTAATCGAATATCACGTTCTACGTTAGAGGAGTCGAACAGTGGTACCGGTGGTGGCGCTACCGCCACGAAATTACGTAAACGTGCCGTTACGCTACGTAATTTGTTGGAGAGCGTTACGAAGAGAACCGTCCGAAGGAAATTAAGACCTTGCGTACAGAAAACTAAAAGGGATTCCGAGGAACTCGATCGTAGGCGGACCGTTTTAAGATCGACTGAGAGTAGCAAAGAGGAAGAAGAGGAGGAGGAGGAGGAGGAAGAGGAAGAGGAAGACGAGGAGGAGGAGGAGGGGGAGGGGGAGGGGGTTGAACGTTTAAGAAGAGGTGGTGGTGGAAGTAAATCGGAAGAGGAAGAGGACGAGGAGGACGAGGAGGAGGAAGAGGAGGAGGCGGAACACCAGCAGCAGCAGCAGCAACAACAACAACAACAACAACAACAGCAACGGCAACAGCAACGGCAACGGCAGCATCAGGAGGAAGAGGTAGAGGGGGAAGAGAGGGAAACCGAGCATACGGAAGAGGAAGGGAAGGAAGCTCGGGAGAAACGCGAACATAACGATCCCCTTTCGAAAAGACTCAAAACAAGTCCGGTAGGTCGAAGGCTAAGATCCGATCGTAAGTCGAAGAACTTTGAGGAATCCTCGTTGGAGCATCGTGATTTTGAACTAGCGGATACTAACAAGGAGGAAGGTAAAAGGGGGGATCGGGACGGTACGAAAAGGCGACTCGACAAGTCCGAGGAGGAGGAGGAGGAGGACGAGGAGAGTCAATCGAGAGAACGAGATCAGGAACCGGAGCCTCCACCTCCTGAGAGACTCGATCCTGGGGGTAGTGGTGGTGGTGGTGGTGGTGGTGATGGTGGTGGTGGTAGTAGCAAACCTCCGCAAAATCCCGACACGTTAGATCGGGAGAAGAATAAGAAGTTTCCGGCTGAGTCGGTTCTCGTGAATGGCTCTCTCGTTGATTCGGAACTCGAGAGAAAGAAGAAGAAGAAGGAGGAGGAGGAGGAGGAGGTCGTCGTCGATGTCGTCGAGAGTAGTGGGTCGTTGTTAAAGTTGTCGCCGAGATCGTCCAGGTCGTCGACGTCGCCGCGACGTTCGAAGGCTGCGGCGAGTTTCCCGAAGGTCGAGGGACAGGAGGAGGGGGACGGGGCTGGCAAGGGAGGAGCGGGGGCGGTGGGGGAGGAGGGGAAGGAGGAGGAGGCCGAGGCCAAGGGGGAGGAATCCGATAGGAAGGACGGCGAGGAAAGACGGAAAAACGATCGCAAAAACGAGAGGAAAGAGGAGGAGGAGGGGGAGGGCAAGGGTGAGGATCGTGGCGCGCGGCACCGATCCCCTCGAGGAACCGTCGTACCGAACAACGCCGAGCTAGGCACGGAAGATAGCGTGGGTAGCGCGAGCGTCGGGTCGGTCGTCGAGCTGCTGGAGTCGAGTAGTCAGGACTCAGGCTCCGTGCTGGAGAGGCTGAGTCCACTTAGCAGCGGTGGCGGCGGCGCTGGGAGGCAGAACAATTTGCTCCTAGAACAGCAACGGGAGCAAGAACGTAGTCGGCACAACGAGAGCCCTGTCATTCTAGCCGAAAAACTAAACAAGCCTCCACCGCCGGTCGCCGGCCATCATCATCACCACCACCACCACCAACAGCAACAACAGCAGCAGCAACAGCAACAACAGCATCAACAGCAACAGCATCACCACCAACAGCAACAACAACAGCAACAACAGCACCACCATCACCATCATCAGCAGCAACACATTCAGCATCAACAGGGACAACAACAACAACAACAAACGGCGCACCAACAGCAACAACAATCTTATCACCATCATCCGACGTATCATCATCAGCAACGATACTCGGCCGATAGTCCGGTAATCCATCATCATCTCCATCACCAACATCAACAGCAGCAACAACAATCAGTTGCGAGCCAATATAGGCAACAGTTAGCTAGCAGCCCGCAACAGCTCCACCAGCAGCAGCAGCAGCAGCAGCAGCAGCAGCAGCAGCAGCATCATCATCATCATCATTTGAGCTCGGTGAGCTTACTCGAGGTGCAACAACAGTCTCACGGAATTAGAGGCGGCGATGAGTCCGGCCTCATGGAGGTGGAGACCGGGGCCGGTATACATGGAACTGGCGTACTCGGTGGTGGGATCGGCGTTAGGGGTGCAGTCGGTGTCGTCGGTGGTAGTGGTGGTGTTGCTGCTGTCGGTGGTGGTGGTATCGGTGGTGTCGGTGGTGGTGGTGGTGGTATCGGTGGTGGTATCGGTGGTGGTGGTGGTGGTGGTGGTGCGGGGTCAATCGGTGCTGGCGGTGCGGCATATGGGGACAGCGGCTCCGATAGCGGGGTAAGTTCCCTGAGGAGCGCTGGCTCGGGTGACGAGAGGAGCGGGAGCAGGAGTTCGGCCCTTAGCGTCGAAGAGACGACGACTACGAGCTCTTCGACGCCTAACGCGGCGGCCACGCCGGCCAGAGTCTGGCACGTTCAGAGCGTACAGCACACCTCTCTACTGATGGCCCATCCTCAGGGTCCGCCGAACGCCGCAGCCGCCGGTACCAGCGGTTCGGCCGCCGCGGCAGCGGCCGCGGCCGCTGCTGCCGCAGCCGCGACGGCGCCACCTGTCGCTTATCAAAATCCAACCCCACCTGGACACCATCATCCCGCCGTCGCTACGGAAATGCTATGGAGGCCACCGAGATATCCACCTTTGTCCCATGCACTTCTCGGACCAGCTCAACCAACTCCCGAGGAACTTCTCGAGAGGGATCGTCACGAGAGGATGCTCCGGTGAGTAGTCTATCTTCTTCTTCTTCCCCCTTTTTTTATTTTTTCCTACATTCGTCACATTGTCACAAGCCCCCGGAATATACGCTTTTAATTTCTTCCCCTATCGTAACCCTCTTCGCGTAGCGTCATCGATTTTTCTACGCCATAGGTATTATTAACGATGATTATCGTGTTACGAATAATGGCCGACTTTATGAATAATATTCGCACTTTCACCCCATTGAATACGTAATGAGCGCGATATCTTTCGGTATCTTTTGGAGATAACGAAATCTCGCTTTGAACGCGTCCTAAAGAAGATCTTACACCGAATCTGAATCGCTAAGAAAGTCTTTTACGGGTGGGGATAATAAACGGGTTTCGGAGGAACGATTAACTCCGACAAGTTTCTTAGTCGACGATGATGACTACCTACCTACCTACTACCTACCTACTACCTACCTACTACCTACCTACCTACCTTTCTGCCGAATTGAAAAAGATTCTTTCAACGTACAAGGACAACTCCGTAATAACATCTCTTAGTTAGTTAGTTAGTTAGTTGTTTTATGATCACCGAAATGAAAGCAAATCGTTCGGTTAACGTTTTCAATACCTCTCTGCGTTTAATATTATCGAAGAGTTCGAAAGATTCACGTTTCGGTTGGCCATGTTTCATGGTATCCATTGAAGAAAACATATACAACGAAATCTCTTCGACCGCGCCTTTCGTATTTCATGGAGGAATGATTATACGTACGATGAGATAGATAGATAGATAGATAGATAAAAAGAGAGAGAGACTGTGATGGTGGTGGTGGTGGTGGTGCTGGCGATGGCGGCTACAACCAGAACGATGAAATTGAACAGCTCGCGCGTATCGGTGCGCGCCTAGCCCGCGTTTGTTTGCGCTTTACAACGCTCACTGAGTGAAATACAGGCGCGAAACGCCACCATGCCAGATCTCTTTCTTTGAGTGGTTTATTTATTCTCCCGAAAGTAATGCGATGGAAGGCAGCTAGCACGACGTGGCGAAGAGGGGTGGGTGGGTGTTGGTAGACGGGACGGGGACGGGGAGGGGAGCCTACGGATGGCTGCATCGTCGTGCAAGAAAATAAATTCCCTCTCGCGCGAATTTTGCGGAAAATCATTTTCGAGTTTCTCCGTAGTCGCTGCTTCGTTCCTTTTTTTCTTTTTTTTTTTCCTTTCTTTATTTCTTTCCTCCTTTCTTTTACTTCTTCTTCTTCTTCTTCTTCTTCTTCTCCTTCTTCTTCTTGTTCCGTCTAAGAAAAGAAAAGAAAAAAAATATACATGTATATATTCGAAACAATTTCGTTGGGTCAACGTGTCGGGACGTTTTTACACGGAATTCTTTTTTGCTCTTTTTGTTTCGTTTTTTCTTACTCCACGTAAGTAGTAAATATCGTGCTCACATCGTATTCTCTCTTTGTAAATATCGTACGATGAACCCGTTCGAGGGGAACGAAAAAAGATTGAAAAATGTTTGTAATAAAATGTACGATTAAAGAGAAATTAAAGAATCGAATGTTAAATTTGACAAATGAAGTAACGAATAAATTCGAAAAAGAACAAAAAAAAAAAGCGCAAACGATCATATCGATTCGTTAAAGTCTCTCTCGTTAAATTTTTATTCGAGTGCGTATTGGTTCGAAATACTTTCGACGCGTTTGACCAATTTTATTCAATTTTTTCCGGGTAAAAAGTAAAAAAAAAAAAAAAAAAAGAAAAAAAGGAACGAGCGATCACGATGTGCAATAGCTGCAACAGCAGCAGCAGCAACGGAGGCGGCCGGCCCCACTGTTATTCTGCTCCAAATACGTCCAATTGCGTTACCACGAGAGAGGACTCAAGGGGCCTCGCTATGTAACGACCATGCGATTTAACGCTTATGCAAGTCCGACCTCTCTTCGATGCTAGCAAAGAGGTTAGAGAAAAAGATGGAGATAATCATTGACTGTGGCTACGGAAACTAGCATTCGAGCACAAGGTCGAATCTAGAACTGCTATACTTGCCTTCTTTCTCTCTCTCTCTCTTTTTTTTTTGTTTAATTCTTCGTTGGTAAATCTTGGACATGGATCGTGCCAGATATCTTCGCGTAAATTTCCTCCGTTTCTTTCCGTTGAAAAAAAAAAAAAAAAGAAAGAAAGAGAAGACGATAAAATGTGCGGTATTTCGGCATTTAAACTCCTTGGGGTCAGATCGAGATACGTTCGGAAACCGTACGTACAATTTTTATAGATCGAATTTATTTTCTTAACGATTAATAATTATCGCTCGTGCGCGTGTAATAAAGAAAAATAAAATAACGAAGTGTGTTACGATCTCGCGATAAAAAAAAAAAAAAAAATTAAATCGAACGAATTTCGATATTCGTTGTCCTCGATTGATCCCGCAACGGAGGTTGAGAAACTCTGTTAGAAAATTGCCGGATTGTGAGATCCTTGGTTGAAGAACGATGACGATGAGCGATTTAAAAGAAAAAAAAGAAAAAAAAAGAAAAGAAATGAAAAAAGGCAAGACAGAAAATAAAATAAGAGAGAGAGAGAGAGAGAGAGAGAAGAAGAAGAGATGTAAAAAAAATGGGGTGGGTGGGTGGGGGGAGGATGAGAAAAAATAAGACCCAACCGACGACTCGTGTCGCGAATATAATTTCTCTCCGTCGTCGTTCTTCGAGATCCAAAGCGTTACGGTTTCCGCTCGATTTATCTTGCAAACCGTTCGATTACTGACCGTGTATTCTCCCGCGAACGCGTATTTTCAGTAGTAGTGTTGCGTTTTACGTATCAAAGATATATGTATGTATGTATAAAGAGAAAGGGAGAGAGAGAGAAAGAAAGATAGCCTCGTTGTCGTTTCTCGTTACGGAACAAATAACAGATGAGAGACTTTCTTTCTTGCGGTCGATCATCGGTTCCGGACGAATATCGACGAGAGTAAGTACTTACGAGCTTCTTGTTTGTTTCTACATTATCTCTCTTTCTTTCTCTCTGTTTCTCTCTCTCTCTCTCTCTCTCTTTTCACGTAAAATGTCGATAACGTAACGAGATCTGTCGAATAGCGATATTACCCTGTTTTCTTTTTCTTTTTTTATCTTCCTCTTTTTTTTCCTTCCTTTTTTTCCACCATTTTTTCCCTCTTGCACGGCCCGATAGAGGACAAAAACGAAGAGACGAGCTTCCTGCGGTTTCAAAGAGCGTTCATGCGCCAACGTCGAAAGTAAAAACTAGTGTATCTGAATCAGTGGGTCGGTCGATTAACGTCAATGATATATATACACACACACACACACTAAGAGATATCTATGTTACATCGATTTGTAGACAAAAAGAATATGTTATTTTGTTTTCCCTTTTTGTTTTTTCACGACGTTAAATGACTCCTCTCACTCGCTCCTCTATCTCACATTTTCTCATCCTTCTATATCGAGCTCGATGTTCGTATTATTTTACGCTACTATTCTTTTTATCTTTCCCTTTTTTATTTACTTATCCTTATATTATTTATCTAATGTTATTCGTGTTTAGTATATATTCTTTTCCTTTTTAATTATCTCGATAACAGAGAATCTAGTCTCATAATACCGTTCGTGAGTGTCCTCTCTCTCTCTCTCTCTCTCTCTCTCTGTGTGTTTGGATACATTTGGGGGAAAGGGGTTGATGGAGAAGAGGGTAATAGTAGTAGGTAATAGCGGAGGGGTTGAATTTAATGGGTCGATTTCGAATACCGATCGAACGAGCTAGCATGTTTTATTCTACGAGGTCATCGCGTTATCGTGACCGACGAAAGAGAGAGAGAGAGAGAGAGAGAGAGAGAGAGAGAGATGGATGGACGCATGCCACGATGAGGGATCGGGATCGGGGTTGAGGTTGAGGTTGGTGGAGGTGAAGGAGGGTGAGAGGGAGGGTGGTGGTGGTTTGTAGAAGAGTGTCGCTCTCGATGAGCGAGTGGGCGAAAGCAGATAGTCGAGGCAATGATCGACGTTCGTTATTCCGGTCACGTGTAGTAGGCACGTCCATCACACGACCAACAGCAGGAGGAGGAGGAGGACGACGACGACGACGACGACGACGAGGACGACTGTGGATTTGCGGATGGATTCTTCGTCGGAAGAACTCGCGTCCGTTGTTCGCACATGCGTGGAAAATCTGTCAATGGTCTGCTCTCTCTTTGATATTCCAAGCGCCATAACTTTAATCGCGATCGACTATCACCGATAAATCGTTCGGACGCGTTTATCGAACAACGAAAATTAAAGTCAAGTAATAAAAGACGAAGAAGAAGAAACGATGATGATGATTAGAAAGGGGGAAAAGAAAAAAAAAAAGAACAAAAGTAAATAAATAAACAAAAGGGGGGAAAAAGGTCGATCCGCGTTGCCGCCATTGTTGTTGTTGTTGTTGTTGTTGTTGTTGTTGTTGTTGTGACGTTCGTTCCGTTGATCGATCGATGGATCTCGAAAATCTTGACCTCGTCGTAAATTAAATATTAAACTCGTATATTTATTCGACGACCGATAACCCCGGTCGTTTTATTTTCTATCATTGCAATCATAAGGGAAAAAATACTTTCAACTTGGTGGAAGGGGTGAGTGAGGGTATTAACTAACCAGACCGATCGATCGTATTTGATTGAACGAACGAAATTATTAGTACGAAGATATTTGCGAGTCAATTAATAGATTTAACCGAATCGTTTCTTTGATTAACCCTTCTAATAATGAACGTTATGTTAGTTTCGAATTAATATACTCGAAGTTAACTCTATATATATTTATTTTCTGAATCTTTGATTTCTTTCTTTTTCATCGCTCTTGTTTTTCTTTCCGTTCGTTTCCTTCTTATACTTTATATAGTATAAATATATTATAATAAAAAATTCGAAGATCCACTCTACGCAATTTCTTTATTTCTTTTTTTTTCTATCTTCTTCTTTCGCATACATACTTTTATCAATTAATTCTTTTTTATTTTTCAAGTTCTCTCTCTCTCTCTCTTTCTCTCTCTCGATGATAACCTTCTTGTTTATATTGACCGATATAGAAAGATCGTAATTCGAACGATTCACTCTTGTTTGTTATCATCGTACGGGTAGTACTAAATCTCGTCTACTCTGGCCAAATAGCCATCTTGAATTTTGTTTTCGCATACATACACACATGTATCCTCACATATCCCACGTGTCTACATATGCACGTACACGCGTATGTATTCGCGCATTTGCGCTTTTCAGAGACGCGAATGCGTGGGCCGAGTTAACGGTAAAGTCGAGAGAGAGAGAGAGAGAGAGAGAGAGAGAGAGAGAGAGATGAAAGACGTTGGCGAGGGGAGGTAAGGGCCAGGAAAAGGAGGTAAAAGTACCGTGATCCAAGTTCGATCTAACCATAGTCACGTATCATTGGACGCACCGAACTGAAAGACAAAGAAGCCTTTCTAACTGTAATAGTAAAGAACATTTTTCTTTTAGCATTTTTATATTTATCATATCAGATCGAAATATTCTTTCTTTATCGCCGACACTCGTATACGTCAGAACTGTCCAACATTTCTTTTCTTTTTTTTTAAAAACTCGCTCACGATAATATTTCAATAATTTCATTTAATACTTTAATCACTGCGGCATCTAAAATTGTTTTTAGATATAAGTATGAACAAGACTTTTATACCGTTCTTACTATATTAAAAGAAAAAGAGCGATATTATATGAAAAAGTTACACTATTCCGTTCTCAATCGTTATTAATATCGTTTAACACATCCAGAATATTCAATTAAATTTTTCGTCTCTGTATCTTTTAAAAATAACCTTTTGGAAGTATCGCTTTGAATACGATAGCATTTGAAAAAAAAAATGACGTCGACGGTAACCAACAAGCAGCTTTGATAACGTTCGTTGAAAGCGTGCTTTTACGAATTTTTCAAACGATTTTGTCAACGAAAGGAATTTTGAATTTGAGATTTGATCGGCATACGGATCTCATAAATTATTCAATGCTACGATAAATCCCCAATTACTCGTGAACATCACGAAACATCCTTGACATCGTCTCAACCATTGTTTCTCTCTGAGAGAATAAAATTAACGAAATTTGAAAGAAGCTAAAAAAAATTTAAGAAGCTTGGAAAGTTTAAAGAAAATTTTTAAAGTTAAAAAAATATGAACAACGCGTCACCAGTAGCGAAATACTTCACGATTAATGAAAAGTACAAAGAACAGCTTTCCATTTCTCGTTTTCTTCTTCCTCTTCTTTCTCATTCTTTTTTAATTCTATTTCATTCTATTTTATTCCTCTTTTCCTCTCTCTCTCTCTCTCTCTCTCTCTCTCTCTCTCTCTCTTTGTCTTTTAATCAAACGATTCCCTTAAAAAAAAAAAAAGAAAAAAGAATAAATGACTCTTTGGTACCTTCAACAAAACCCCTTTTTAAAATGAATCAAAACGAAGCTGTTCTATGTTATACGAGAGACCATTAAAAGCCTCGTTTCGACTCGACCCTTTTCGTGCTTCTCTACTTCTGTTGCTGCTGCTGCTGTTGCTCGTGCAGAGTAAAATAAAAGAAAAAGAAGAAGAAGAGGAGGAGGAGGAGGAAGAAGTAGAAGTAGAAGTAGAAGTAAAGGTAGAGGTAGAAGAAGAAGAAGAAGAAGAAGAAGCAAAAGCAGAAGTAGAAGAACGCGAATGCGAAAAGGGAGAGATAGATGGGGAAGGGTAAAGGGGGAAAGGAGGGAGGGAGGGAGGGAGGGAGGGAGACAAGGATAGGTTTGAAGCTTTTTCATGCGTGGAAGAACGCGGCAAGGAGATTTGCGTGGCCGAGGGCCATAAAGCCCTTCTGCATAAGCTTCTTGTAAAGAGAATTCCCGTCGAATGTTCGTGAATGTCTATTGCTATGCGGGAAAGTCTACGAATGTATTCACGTGAGAAGTACGAACTATGGTAGTATATACACGCGCGCGCGCGCGTACACACACACACACACACACACACACATGTATAATATCTACTACTTCGTATGTACATACAAATATATAGACTAGTGTAGTGTCGATGGTGGTAGTGAAGCGGCGAACCCATTAGCGTGGATCAT
This sequence comes from Dolichovespula saxonica, assembly GCA_911387935.1. NCBI lineage: Eukaryota > Metazoa > Arthropoda > Insecta > Hymenoptera > Vespidae > Dolichovespula > Dolichovespula saxonica. The sequence goes on along the minus strand of OU427018.1, from coordinate 363,355 downwards.
AAAGGTCCTCAACCTAGTGAGTCACTGCGGGTTAATAATTACTACCGAGGACCATACTTGCTTCTCTTTACTCTCCACTCTTCTCTCTTCTCTCTCTCTCTCTCTCTCCACTTCTCTTTTCTTCTCGGTCTCTCGGTCTCTTTCTTCTTCTTCATCTTCATCATCATCCTACCTCGTCCAACGTTCGCGAATGCATTCAAAGTACCATACGACGACTCTCTCCTTTTACCTCCCTATGTTAATAATCACTCGGTATAATCAAAGAAATATATATTCAAAGGACGGGGAAACTAATTAATTATATTTGCTTTTTGCGAATCGCGCCAGCAAGATCGTTCCGCTTATTCTTCATCTTTTCTTTCTTTTTTTTTTTTTCCTTTAACGCGACTTACTTTGTCAGTGATCGATTGATTTTTAAAAATCGAAATAGGAAACGTTCGTAAATTGTGGAGATTTTTACGGGAAGGAAAAGGAAAAGAAGAAGCGTTAAAAGGTCTCGTAAATATAAAAAGCTTCGAAAAAGATCTTACTCGAAACGCTGGATTACGCTGAATATGCGGACAGAGACGCTCTTTCAAAATATAATCATTGAAATAGCTGCGGTAATTAGCGGAATGCCAATAATAATAATAATAATAATAATAATAATAATAAACCAAATGGCGTTTGGGTCGATAGGAGGAGGAGGAGGATGACCTCATCGTACGGTTAGACAAACTAACGCCACAACCAAGATCAAAAGACAATAATAATAATAATAACAATAATGATATTAATAATAATGATGATATTAATGTAATGACAATAATAATTGTTGTTATAATAATTATAAAATATATATATACATATGAAGGCGATGATATAGTTCAACGTAATAATGTTAATAATAATTTTGATAAAGTTTATTTAATTGAAAATATCGATGAATGATTTTGGTAAGTTACGCCATTGCCAGGAATGCATAAGGCACGCCGGTATTCAACATTGCTTTGAAGAACGAGATTCAAAGAACGAGCCAGACCAGTATTAGGATAGTTCTCTTTCTGAAATGACGCGCCAGGTGCTCGTCACGCACGCGAGAACGCAGAAACTGTCTTTCGGGGACTCTCTCTCTCTCTCTCCTTCTCTTTCTCTGTGTGTGTGTGTGTGTGTTCGATGAATTATATTTATAACCGGTGTACAGTCCTCTCTCTATCTCTGTCTCCGTGTCAGTTTCTCTCTCTCTCTCTCTCTCTCTCTCTCTCTCTTACTCTTTATCTATCTATCTTTCTTCGTCCCTCGTTATAACTCAGCGAGAAAATCGTCAGCGAGATCAGAACAGAACATAGAGGAACATAGCAGAGCAGAGCAGAGCAGAGCAACTGGTTGGCGACCTTAAAAACTTTCTGTCGTAACGTCTAATAATAATACCTAATACATTTTACGCGATAACTCTAACAGATGATAAATTCCAATCTTACCATACCTCGGATTTAATTTTATGATCCATAGTACATACATATATATATATATATATATCTTTTTTTGTTTTATTAATAATTAATTCCAAGTATTTTCTTAAGTAAATGATCGATATTTGTATTCTTTTTTTTTCCTGGAAAATCGACTTGATCCTTATTACAATACAATAATCTATGAAAGCGTTATGGCGACGATCGGTTATAAAAATTATCGTTACGGTTTGTCCAAGTCGATATGTTTGTAATATTTCCATTGTATATTCGGTTCTGTGTACGATCGAGGAAATAACAAATACGACTATCTCTAAGAATAAGAGAGCAAAGGATAGATCGAGATAGAGAAAGAGAGAGAGAGAGAGAAGTATAGCAGCTCCGCTTTAAAATTTATCGAGCGCTACTATCCGCAGCTGTAAAGCGTCTACCTCCGATCTCCAGATACGATCGTTTGTTAGCTTTGCCTCTCTCTCTCTTTCTGTCTCTCTTTCATGAAGAGTTAAAAGTAGGGAGAAATGTGGAAAAGAGAGAGAAAGATAGAGAGAGAGAGAGAGAGAGAGAGAGAATAAGAGAGACAGGAAGCAGGAAAAGGGAGCCCAAGGGTTGGAAAGAAGATGTGTATGTGTGTGTGTGTGTGTGTGTGTGTGTGTGGATTCTCTACGCCATTGGGATGAGGAAGTTTGTTGCGAACTTTATGCGATTTTCGAGCGAGTCTGAAGAGAGAGATGGAATCGTGGTTGGCCGGTTTTATGGACCGTTTCGCTTTACTTTCGTCATAAAAATTCCTCGCACCCGTAGTTTCACCGCAAACTATTCCTCGAGCTGGATAAAAGGAGAAATAGAATGAGATAGATAAAGAGAGAAAGAGAGGAAGAGAGAAGATGGTGGGTGGGGAAGAAAAGGAGAACGAACGAACGAACGAACGAATTTGTGTAGTATCATAGATACGTTCTCTAAACTTCTTCTATCCTCGCATATTAAAACTCTTACAATTTTTATCGATAACCCATGCTCGCTCCGACGTCTTCTATATATCGTATTATTATCATTGCAAACGCTGGAGGAGAGAGAGAGAGAGAGGGAGGGAGGGGTAGGAAACGAGTTAAAAATAAATCCGTCCTTATCGGCGAAGAATAATTTCGTCGTACAGTTTTAATTTTGTTAACAGGGTCACAACGCGAGGGAATTAAGGATGAGATCGCACGAAAAAAAAACAACATCCATTTAGTCGCTTCTTACCTGCGTTTATTGCGCACGCGTCTCTACGTTATCTGTATCTCTCTAAGAGATGACCTTTTCGGTAAACGACAGGTGTTTCGTATTTTGATTCGTAGTTCGGCTCTACGACAGATAGAGATAGAGAGAGAGAGAGAGAGAGAGAGAAGAAAAAGAAAAATAGGAAGGCAACAAAAACAAAAGGAGAGCGAAACAAAGTGGTGTTCCCTCTTACGAGTGAAGTCACGTTCTGACAAACGGTACGGTTCGGTTAATGTTCTTATGCTGTGTCGGCTCTGTTCGGGTTAGTTCGGTTCGACTCGTTGGCAAAGTAAATATGGCGGCTTATCGCCCTTTAATACCTCGAGGTCGCCTTTAAAACTCGACGACTCGATCCATTAATAGTGCCAGCTTAAGAAACGTCACAACGGGACGAAACAAGTTGAATGGGGTTGGGAAGATGGGTGAAAATCCATGGAGAAGTTTGTTGTTCTTCTGGGTTTTTTTTTTCTTCTATTTTTTTTTTTTTTTTTTTTTTTTTTTTATATAGCGAAACAAAAATAAAAATAAAAAGATCGAGATTTTTCGTATCACCCTATCGTGTATATATTTATTAGATCGGCGACGATGATAAATCCCGCGAATATTTTCTTTGATCTTTTTTTATTTTCTCTTTTTTGAACCTTTAATCCCTTCTTCGTCGATTTACCGCAAAAATTATATGGAAGAGGATGAAGACGAAGAAGATGACGTAGTATGACGAGATGGTGACGACAAAAACGCTAAACTAAAAGACACCGGATACAACGAATATTTCAATTTCCTCTTCAGAACGACTACACCGAATAAGAATAATAATCGCGGTTTCGCTAAAATTGTCGTAATAATTTCTTCGTTACACATACACACATACGCGCGCGCGCGATTTCTTCAAACGAGATTGCGGCATTTATTTATTTATAATTCTTCGTATCGCGATAACAATTCGCAATAATTAAATCGGAACGACCATTTTATAGCGCAATCGATATGAAATAATAACGTAATATTAAAAATTTCGGAAACGATTGGGGTAGTTAAGAAATTATAAATGTGAAATTGAAATTGAAATCGACTTTGATAAAAATTTGCAATCGGTAAAATTGTCCTATTTGGAATAATTTGAGTTCGTAGAAACGTGAATACCAACGAGGAGGAAACAACTGGAATTAAATTGTTGTTGGAACGAGGAAACGTGCCCTGACGTTGTTCAGAGGTGTGCAGTTTTACCCTGGTGCGGAGATAGTTATGCAGCTTTTAATCGCTTTATAGGGTGAAAGGATATAAGAGAGTTAGTAAGAGAGAGAAAGAGAGAAGATATATATACATATATATAATATATATGTACATCTATGCTAAAGAGAGAGAAAGAGAGATACTTGTGTGCACGTAAAGGAGAGGCGTCTGGTGTTAAACGCAACGACAGAAACTGGAACAACCAGTTATTCGACTCGCATGTGGAGAACCGCCTTCATTCGTCTCTCTCTCTCTCTCTCTCTCTCTCTCTCTCTCTCTCTCTCGTTCTCTCGTGGACTTTCATCTCTCTTTGTCTTTGTCTCGCGCGAAGAAGTCTTCGCGACGAGAAGTCGCGTAGGTATTCCGGCTTCGTAAACACGAACGAAACGAAACGAATGTGAACGAGCATGCGAACGAGCAGAGTTAAGCGAGTGAACACCAACATTGGCCAGAGAACGCTTTAAAACCTCTAACAAATTTTTTTTTTTTTTTTTTTTAAGTTTCCTTCGCATCCGTCGACTCCGTGATTAACGTCGAACCCTAAGGGATTTTTCTATTTTTTTTCATTTCCTTGAAATTAGAACAGGGATTATAAGATAAGACGTTGTAACAGAATATATAGATAGATAAGATAGATGGACAGAGAGATGAGAGATTAGCCGTTTGAAAATGTGGCGCTACGAGGTCACTCTAACGAATATATTAGTATACAATTACGAATAACCAATCGACGTATTCTAAACTTAAATATGTGTCACCAATTGGTATTTACAGTCCGATCGTAAATCCGTGATTTAAACCTTGAAAGATATTAGAAACGGCTTATCGAATGATTCAAATGAAGTTATCACGGTGGAGGATCGACTGTAAGATATATAATATCCGTTGCTTGGTTTGCTTAATAGTTTTATCGAAAGATCAAAGCGTTTAAAAGCATAGAGAAATGAATGGAAATTGGAAGGAAGATGGGTTTTTAAGAATCGTCATAGTCATAATAATCGTTAGTCGTAGTCGTCGTTGTTGTTATTGTTGTCGTCGTTAGCCGGACATATCTACGAGAGAAGAAGAAGAAGAAGTAGAAGAAGAAGAAGAAGAAGATCCTCTTCGACGTCGAGTCACGCTTCGTCACCTGGAGCGCTTATAGAGGAGTGGAAGCACGCCCTTGGAATCGAGAATTTCTTCGCACAACTCTCTTTCTCTCACGTATACAAAGAAAGAAGGAGTAAGAGTACAGGAGGAGGGGGGTTTCTTAGAGGAGAAGAGCCGGAGGGTACGGAAGGGTGTCGCCAATGTGTGTGTGGAGTACGCTGAGTCCCTAGCACGATGCCTCGCACGTTCCTGTGAAATGCCTGAGCGAGAAGGTGTCGCACATGGAATACCAAATATCATCGTCTTCGATCTTCCATCTTACTCTTTTTTATATATATGTGTGTGTGTGTGTATATATGCGCAAAGAAAGAAAGAGAGAGAGAGAGAGAGAGAAAGAAAGGCCAACACGATACCTCCCAAATCCATCGGTGAATCTCATTAATTCCTAAGTCACGATGGCTAATATTAATATTAGAAAAGCCGCGGTGACTCGCGGAAGTTGCTAAGAGGGCCAACCATAAACCCCCTACTTCCTTCTCTTTCTATCTAACGTAATCCTCTCTTCGTGACATCGTTTATAGCAGGAATGAGAGGATACGTCTAAGAGAGAATAAGAGAGAAAGATATATATATATATATATACATGTATATATATATATATATATATATATATATATATATATAGAGAGAGAGAGAGAGAGAGAGAGAGAGAGAGAAAGAAGAGATTGCGCTAAATTACAGAGCACGCTACGGATTCAGTAATTGGAGTAAGACCTAGCCCCTAACCGATCTTATCTTCACGAGGTAAATTAATCTTGAAACGTAACACTCCTACTTCGCGAGAGGCCTCGTCGACCAATTATAACGGTGAATTATCACGACCGCTGGATCTTCGGCTTTTCTTCTTCGTCCCTGATCGAGGTTGAACATCTTTTTTCTTTCTCTCTTCTTTTTAGCGCTCGTTAATTTTCTTTCATCTTTCTTTTCATTTTTCCTTATTCTTTCTTTCATGTTCTTTTTTCGCTTCCTCCGACTTTTTTTTTTCCATTAGAATTTGAAATCATCGTCGATAACGATAAGACTAGAGACAGAGATACGCGTTAAGAGGACAAGAAAATATTTTAGAAACGAAAGACGTCATCGTTTGTGTGTGTGTGTGTGTGTGTGTACGTATACGTGATATGTATAATTAACGAGTTAGATAGGATCGTATGGTATTAACAAGTAAATGTAGTTTTATTTGAGAATAAAGAGGAATAAAAGATAGAACAAGAAAGGATAAGGAAAAGGAGAATACGTGCGTATGACCGTGTACGACGAGATCAAATCTCGAATAATATTCGTCATCGTCGTCATCGTGTTCGACAAATGTTTTTCAACGATATTATCTATCAGATCGATAAAAAATTGATTACGGTTATCAATTTTTTTCTTCCACTTCGATCGAGAATAAACTTTATCGATCGATATAAGAGCAATCGAGATCATCTAAACATTTTTTTGTCGAGGAAAAATAAGTTAGTCGATACGCAACAGCACAGATCTTTTTTTATTTCTTCGGGTCTGCTTGAATTCCGAAAAAAGATCTTTCGGTTTTCAGCCCGACGATTGATTTCTTTTTTTTTTTTTTCGACATCTCTTCCCTCGCAAAAAAGAAATGCGTTTCGAGGAAGCGCCAATCCGTTCTCGATAGATTTTGAAAGTATAATGAATTACGTGGCACGCTACGGATTCGGTAATTGGATTTATTTAAGGGGAAAAAAGGGAAAGAAAAAAGTTAGCAAAAAGGTATACACGCGTATGACTATTTATGAAGAGATTAAATCGTCGATAAATTTAGTAACAAAACAAAAGTTTCTTACCGAACTAACACCGACGCAATATAATGCATGCTAACAAATAAATCGTAACAAAAAGAGAAAAAAAAAAGGAACAAGTACATTTTTCGTCGGGAATTAAATCGGATTTTTAAAAATCGCACTTTCATCGTCCCTCCCGTCGGAGCTTTATAACAAAACTTTCAATGGTCGCTTTGCAAAAACGAAAAAAAAAAAAAGAGAGAGAGACAGAGATAGATTGACGTAACGTAAACCGCATTAGATTTAACGCGTATGTCGCCAATAGTAAACTAATGGCAATGTCGAGAATCGTGATGAGAAATTCAAGGGGAATGTTCGTTATGCATAATGCACTATTGGTGGCACGCACCCGACCCGTGTAATACCGAACGAGCTTGTTCTCGAGTTTGCAAGATGGTGGTGAAGGTAGTAACAGCGAATGGACGCGGATAAGGGGGGTAAATAAGGGCTGACGAGGAGGATGGAGAATGAGGGAGGAGAGACCACCGGACATTTATCTCTCCGTTAGGAAGTTCATCGAATATGTTCGTCCCTACGTCCTTACCATCAACCCGATATTGTCCCCCTTAAAGCACGATATCTCCGAGCAAAAAAAAACAGAGGATAAAATTGTTTTCTTTCTTTTTTCAATTTTTTTTATATTTTTACGAACTGTGTATAATACAGAGAGAGAGAGAGAGAGAAACACAATTTTTTGAACGAACCGTATAATATGTAAACAATGATGAAATCAATTCGTTGTTATGTCTTTTATTTTGTTGCATTTTTCGTTTCATTGGAAAAAAAAAGAGAGAGAGAGAACACGCTGTACGATGTACGAACGTTGGTAGAATCAATTTTTCTTTTTCTTTTTTTTTTATTATATTTTTTTTTTTTTTATTTCAACGAACCGTATAATATGCAAACAATAAAAACGTATCGCTTAATCCCTATGATAAATGATTTTTTTTTTTTTTTTTGTGTGTTCGTTAAATAAATAAACAGAGACATTCGTCGGACTGGACGAATTATCATGTTACGAAATCAAAAAATAGAAAGTGCGTTACGCTTTGATTCGAACGAACCAGACACAACTCTTGGTCGTAGTAATTCTCTATCTCTGTATCTCTATTTCTGTATCCCTCTTTTTTTTTTTTTTTTTTTTTTTCTTAATACGTGATTCACCGTGTTTACGTCGAGGGAAGAAGAAGCAGGTAATAACGAAAGTCGAAAAGTTCGACCTGCCCCGAGGCATTCTTCTGCGAAAAATAAAGATAGAAAGAGATAAAAAGAGAGAGAGAGAGAAGGGTATAAGAGAGGTCCCATTATACGAGAGAGACCTCCTTTCGATTGCTTAGAGAGGTGGGCCTTATTCGAACGAAAGGGAGAGAAACAAGGACTCGAATTCGGCAGCTTAGGGCGTCGTAATCTCGGCTATTGTGCCATTCCGAAGCTTCGTCACGCGTATAACGAGAATTGGTTCTACCGGAGTACAATACAACGATCTCACACACTAAGCTATCGATGTTTTGTTGTGTGTTGCGTTGTGTGTTGTGTTGTGTGTTGTGCGTTTATGTACGGCGAGATTGAGAGAGAGTCATCTAACTTTGTAATCTCGATCGGTTGATTAAACACAGGAAAATCACTCGAACGGATACGTCAATGTATGTATGTACTTATGTATTTTCTCTCTCTCTCTCTCTCTCTCTCTCTCTCTCTCTCTCGCTCTTTTTTTTCTGTTTAGGTATACCTTGATTAGATAACGTTATCATATGTTTTTTTTTCTTCTTTTGCTTTTGGCAAATGCCTCCAATAATTATACTGTTTGGCGATACGAAACGTTCTTAATGAACGTAATTACCAACCGTGTGTTAGATCTAATTATATACCTGCCGTACCTCCTTCCAACTAATTCTCGATATCCAGTCGATCTTTCTGGTCTTCTAAAAACACATTGAAATTTTGTCCTTTCTCCAACCTTATCCCGCGATGAAACGCGTCGAGTTTATCATCGGCTAAGATTAACGATTCCAGCGCAATAAAACGTAATCGTTATGATTGTTACGTTACTTTAACGGCACGTTAATACTAGGGAATGATGATAATACTCCATATTCTAATCTGTGACTAATCGTACGATCTTCGAAGAAAAAGGAAAAATAGAAAAGAAATGAAAAGAAAAGACGTATATCTTTCACCGGGGAATTAAATCGCTTGCGTAATAATCCCACGTTGTGTATTCTTATCGACGCAACGATAAACACAACGAAAGCCAGATTCTTACTTTCTTTTTACTTTTTTCCTTTCTTTCTTTGTTTCTTTTCTTTTCTTTTCTTTTTTTTTTTTGTTTGTTTTAATTTCGATAAGATACACGCTCTCGATGAGAGAAAAGAGTACCGCTTATCGAACGTTCTCACCTCTCTTCCGCATTTCTCACCGACCAACCAGATAATAAATAATGATAAATAAGATAAAAAAAGAAAAGATAGAAAGAAGGAGAAAAAGAAAACTATAATATCGCGGATAATGAAAAGGAAGAAAAGAAAAATTTCGTATATATATATACACACGTATATACGTATGTATACGTACGTTTGTACGTATGTGTGTGTATATACACACACATATATATATATCGGAGTCATCCTCCCCCGCGTTTCCCGGAAGTCCTCGTGTCACGTTCCCGACAGTCAGACACGCCGCCGACGTTATCACGGACCTACTACCAACCCGATACGATAAAGGAACACGCGAGAGAAGGATAGAAACGGAAAGGGAGACGCGCGTCGCGGGTATTTACGAAGTAGTCTGCAACAAAATGCGACGCTCTCGGTGATAAGAATTTCCGAGTGGTGTGTAACGATCATGTTCCAATATATATATATATATATAAGTATATTACGAATAACTGGTTGATCGGGAATTTATTGGCCCGATCGAATGTCTCCTTTGTTAGAGACGATAGAAAGAAAAAAAAAAAAATATACATATATCTGTTAATAATAACAACCGTAATAATAACAAGAATGTAACTCGCCCTTAGAAACCATTGAAGGATTTAAATGAAGTCTAACGTAAACCGCACGTGTAGAAATATCTCGATCCAAAAGAATTCGCAAAGAAAAGGAAAATAAGAAAGGGTTGGTATATAACTAGGAGGGGTGGAATCGAGATAGAGAATGAAAATCGAAAATTGATAATTTAACGAAAAAGGAGAGAAATCGGAGAAATGAAAGAGGTACCGACTCCCTTGGCAATTCTTAATAAGAACATGAACAAGAAGAAGAGAAGAAGAAGAAGAGAAGAAGAAGAAGAAGAAGAAGAAGAAGAAGAAGAAGAAGAAGGAAGTTCTCAGGCAGGATCAAATAACGTTGGACGAGAGTGAAGATCTCTCTGTAGAAAAAGAGAGAAAGAGAGAAAGAGACGGAGGTCAGGAACGGTGTTGGTCCCAGCTTTCATCCTTGCTCTGCGGTCTGGGTCTTACTGCTCTTATATATATACATACATACATATATCTTTTTTCTCTCTCTCTCTCTCTCTCTCTCTCTCTGTCCCTATCTGTCTATCCATCCATCTGTCTCTTTCTCTCTGAGGAACACGCGAGCGAGAGGAGCATACACGTCGTAGTTATGCGTTACACATGCGCGAACGGACAGGACACATGGCATAATACATAATATCCAAACGTAGGTAGGCGCTACATGTCCGAGTAAATGGGACCTCGAACCTGTCGAACCGGTTTCCTCCTCCTCCTCCTCCTCCTCCTCATCCTCCTCATCCTCCTGCTCTTTTACTTCTGCACCACCTTCTTCTTCTTCTTCCTCTTCTTCTTCTGTCGATGTTGGTGAGCCGGTCGACCGGTGGTTTCTCTACCTCTCTCTATATTCCTCTCTTTCTTTCTTTTTCTTTCTTTCTTTCTTTCTTTTTCTCTCTCATCGGTCGTTTCTTTACCGCTTCGACGACGGTTCTCTCTACCATCGACCATCGGCATCGACCATCGGCATCGACCATCACCCTCTTCCCTGCCCACGGCTGTTACTCGAAAGAACTCTCTGCAAGCTGACTCCAAGATCCAACACAGGGATATATATCCCTACCTTTATTCAGGGACGCACCCTTCGATTCTTGATCTTTACAAATCTTTTCCTCGATCGTACCTGCCAATTTATGATTGTTTTGTCGTAAAAACGTTTGAAAATTCAATCGTTTCGACGGAATTAGAATTATCGACGATTATTATTTTTCTATATACGCGTAAGGTATAATCCTCCATGTATATATATATATCAATAATAACAAATGAGATATATGTTACGATATTTTTAAGAAGAGATATAACGCAGATTATAACATCGGGATCGTCAACATTTATTGCAATATATTAAAGTATATATTTAATGTAATATAAATTTCGAAAAGGTATTTAAGAAGGGAAATATTTTTTGCAAAATAACGTTACAACTATTGACTATTATTATCCAGTATATTGTAATATACTTAGTTATATATGAAAGAGAAAAAAAAGACGAAAGGAGAGACAAAAAAGAAGAAGTGGTAATTTATAAAATCAATCATAATTCATATCCACGTATATACCCAATAAAAAAAAAAAAAGTCAAAACGTGCCTTGAGAGAACGTGCTGTGGCATTTGAAATTAGACGTTTTAAATAAAAACCGATCGATCATTTTAACTGCTTGATAAATCTAGTGTTTAATTAGTTGTATCTCTTGAATATTTGTTTATTACGTTACATCGTCGCGTTCATGTCACAATGTTATTTCGCAACATAAAATAAATTTAAGAGACAAAGATAAAGAAAAAGAAAAAGAGAAAGAGAGAGAGGAGGGAAAGAGTCACAAAACATCAGAGAGTAAAAATATCAAAAGTTATAACAAACAGGTACTCCGCAATAATTAATTACAATTTCTCGAACAAAGACATTCAAACGTGAACTTGTCTCAGCATTTACATTTAACCAAGGTATTGTAAATGTAAATTCGTTGTTATCGTCGTTCGTACTGCTACATTATTTCCATAAAATAAATTCAAAGAAGAGAAATAGAGATGAGCAGAGAGACAGAGAGAGAGAGAGAGAGAGATAAAAAGGAAAAATATCAAAGTACAAATATCAAAAGTTATATCCATAAGTCGACTCAATAATTAATTACAAAACGTCACGAGTTAGAGACATTCAACCGGGTCAACTTGGTTGAACGATTCCAACATCCACGATTCGACCGAAAAGGTATTTTCAGGTCGTTCGCAAAGGTTCGACTAATTTCGATTACACCCTATAATCTCATCTTCTGCAGTGAGCGTTGACTGACCGAGGCTAAACTTTCTGGTTACGCGTCTCTGCTATATCCTCTATTTCTCTCTCTCTATTTTACTCTCCGTCTCTCTATCTTCCTCCTTCTCACTATGGACGTCGATTCATCCGCCCCTGAAGGTTCTCTCCACAGTACATTTCTTGTCCCGTACAGTCTGCCTGCGGGAACACAGAGACCCCCTTTTCCGCTTATATATAAGACCGTCTGTTGTATATGTGCGAATATATACACATACATACATATATATATATATATATATATATATGCACATACATATACGGAAATGTGTACTACGGAAGATGGGACAAAGCGCACGAAACTCGGAGGATCGTTTCCGTGTGTGTTCGTACGATTCGACGTTTCCTCTCCTTTGTACACAGCAACTCTCCTTATTTGGTCCTCCAATCCCTCTTCCTATCCCTTCTCCCTCCTCTTTCTTTTCGTGGTCAACCCTTTTCGTACTTTACAACTTTTCTCTCTTTCTCTTTCTATGTACGCGTGTATATAAATATATATATATATATATATATATATATATATATCGCTCTCGTTTTCTATACCACAGCTTTGTCTCTCTCTCTCTCTCTCTCTCTCTCTCTCTCTCTCTCTCTCTCTCTCTCTCTCTCTCCCTTTTTTTCTTTTTTTCTTTTTTTTAACCGCTCGTTTCTCGTTTTGCCGCGCATATATCCCAGCGGACACGAGTTACTCTTAAAATGTTAGTGAGCAAGCAGCAGCTACCGGGATTGTAAATGAAAAAGAAAGAAGAGAGAGAGAGAGTAAAAGAGAGATCAATGAACGTGGTACTCGAAAGAAGAGCGAAACATTTTCTCTCTTTTTCTTTTTTCTTTTTGTTCCTTTTTTTCCTGAAAGATTTATTTCTATTTTTATCTCTTTCCTACTCTCTTTTCTTTTTTTTTTTTTTGTCTCGTTATTTCGTTTAAAAACGTTCAATTTATATTTTTAATTTATACTATATTTATTAGCGTATTTATGATATGAGAGGGATATGCGAGTTATTAATCTAATTAAATTAATACTTATTAATCCGGATTGAAAAACAAAGAGAGAGTATAAATTCTACTTGAAAAAAAAAAGAAAAACGTTAAAAACTTTTGATATGAGGCAAACGATCAATTTTGCGTCAATAAAATGAAATAAAACGTAGAAAAAAGATAAAGATGCACGATATGTATTATATCATTCAAAATAAATGGTCAGATTTATACGTAATGCATATGTATATATATATATATACATATAAATATATATTTCTTCTTATGCTTAATTTCATTTTATTACGCAAAATCATAAAGAATCCAACTATTTTTATCCAAGTAATTTTATCCATTTTACGTAGACGCAATAAATCTTATCTGTCTGTTTGTTTGTCCGTCTTTTTCTTTTTCTTTATCTCTCTCTCTCTCTCTCTCTCTCTCTCTCTCTCTCTCTCTCTCTCTCTCTCTCTCTCTCTCTTTCTTATTTATTTCTCAACATTAATTATAGAAACACTATGTTAACCGAACAAAACTTTCCAAGTTAATCTAAGTCATTTGCCAATGTTAATTATACACAAATCTTATCTTTTATTACTTACTCGAGTATGATTTACACAAAATAAATTTTTATCGAAGGAATTAACGACGAATGGAAAATAAGGCGAAAGGGGGAGGGGGCACCACGAGGCAGGAAAAAAACAAGAAAAAGAAAGAACAAAAGATAGAATTATCTAGTCTAGTTCGACTTATCGTAAATAGCTTTATCGGGCATATCCCCGAAGTTGAATTCATTAGGAGGATTAGCTGTTAAAAATTATTTATCGTCGTAAAAATTCCGATAGTAAAGAAATCTAACGATGAGTCATCATCGTTGAAGAGGATACAACAAAAAACAGGATAAGTAACAGCAGCAGGTCGTAAATGTTGTTTTGTAAAAGAAAGATAGACGGATGGATGGATAGATAAATAGATAAATAGATAGAAAGTAATAGTAGTAGTATTATAGGCAATGTTCATTTCATTATCGAATCTCTCTTTCTCTTTCTCTCTTCCATGAACGATTACGTTGAAATAATTAGTTCGTTGGTTTCTTTACTATGCTCATCATGGTGTTCACCCTTCGTTGAATTTTCTTCTCCACTTCAGCATCATCATCATCATCATCATCATCATCATCATCATCATCGAGAGAGAGATCAACGATGCTTTTTCTTTTTCCCTCTCTCTCTTTCAATCTCTCACTCTCTTGACCTTGAACGATACTCCAGAAGAAAGTATCCGACGCGACAACGCTAAATTGGAATTTTATTGGCTCTTAATGATACATCATTCCCCCTCTCCGCTCTTCTATTTTTATCTCCTCGTTTCTCGGCTATCATTTCTTCGATCCCGATGGATCGTCGCTGCTTGCTTACGATACACTTACATAATATCTCGATCCGAGTTTCTTACGATCCATTCTTTCGTGAAACAAGAAATTATTGACGTAATTTGAGACCTCGATGGTCAGAGATCTCGTCTTATAATTTCATTACTTATTAATAAATTAAAGCGATTAAGCGTATCGAGAAAAAAAAAAAAAGAGAGTTTCTTTTTGCGTGTCGCGATGTGTCTATATGTGTCACCTGTCGAGTTAGCGTTTTGTTTGATTCTTTTCTTTTTTTTTTTTTTTTTTAATACTTAAGCCAACGACATACTTATGTATATCTACGTGTACATTTAAATGATTTATTAACTTCACTCAAAGGCTTCGTTAGCATAATAGATGTCTATAATATTTTAATAATACAAGAACACATTATAACGCGAAGCACGACGGATTTATGCATGTATAATTACAATGTGACAAAGTTGATTTTTTATAATCCGGTTTATCTTGTTTTCGAGTCGTGTCGGAGTCAACAAAATTTGTTTAATAATTGACGCACTTACATATACACATTTTCTTTTTTTTTTATGTACACTTATTACGTACATGCATCTACGTATTTATAATTTAATAGATTATATCGAAATGCATGATAAACATCTGTGATATTTTAATAATACGAGAATATTATTATATCGAAGGGACCCGTCCGACATTATATATGCGTATAATTATAGTAGTAAAATGACTTTTATTTTGCTTCTTGAATTGAGTTAAGGTTAGGTAGGTATTTTCTTTTATTTTCTTTTTTTCGTTTTTTTTTTTTTCTTTGCAATACTCCCAATACATTCGCCGTTTACTCGTATAAATAATTTACTAGCTTGTCTCGAGAAAGATTCGTTAGCATAAACATCTGTTCTTTTCTTTCTTATTTCTTTTTCGATCTAATGTATCAGGCTCATTGGACAGCCAGTAATGATCTCGAATTAAATATATTCAAAGAACGAGCAAGGTACTTTTTCTATAACACCGATTCCGGAATTAATTAAACATGGCCGACCGACTCGAACGACCCTTGTCAACCTTCTACGGAGAGACGTTCATTCTCTCCTTTGTATTTATTTACTTTTTTATTTATTTATACGTTCTCTCTCTCTCTCCTTACTCCTCGTTCTCATTTTTCTCTTTTTTAAACAGTCGAGGAGCTTGCCTTGGCCTTTTACCGATTACGTTTTTACGATTGTTGTTGAGCATCGTCGTCATTCTGAATCACACTTTGAAGAACTCACACGTATAAACGTATAAATATAAACTTGTGTTGTTACGTTTACTTATTCTCTCTCTCTCTCTCTCTCTCTCTCTATATATATATATATATATATATATATATATATATATGCGTGTGTATGCGTAAGTATATACATACATGTACGAAATATAGAGCAGTGAATTCCTACATTTGCCTTTCGACGATACTAACCAGTTTTCGATTTCGTTTGAATCGATGACTCATTCGATTCTTCCTCGTCTCTCTCTCTCTCTCTCTCTCTCTTTAGCGTAAAGGTCTCGTTAAAAGTTATATTTACCAGGTATGGTAACTCATGATTTCGCTATCCCGAGGCATACTACTTCAAAGCCACATACCTATCCTCGTTGAGAAGGATAGATGTTGTATTCTTGTGTTGTTGTGTTGTTATGATAGTAGTAATAGTGGTGGTATTAGTAGTAGTAGCAGCAACGTTCATCGTGCAGCGAGTTGCACGTTACGGTAGAACGACCGAGACGAGTTTCTATTCTTCTCATAGCTACGAGGAGAGGAATAAGGATAAAAATGAAAAGAAATAAGGAAATAGAATAAAAAGAGTGCCATAGACTTGTGCGCTATTTTTCTGCTTGCTTTCTTTCTTTTTTTTTTTTGTCATTCCTTAGTTTTGAGGATCGTTTCTTTTACCGTTAGTTTCATCCTAATAGAGCAACCACTTAATTAAATATATTGCCGCGAAACAATTTCGAGAAATATATGATAATATAGAAAATTATGATTATTTGGATATAAATGCCGCGACAGGTGTTTTATTGTACGTATATACATATTATATATATGTATACATACACACACGTTACGCTATACACATATATATGTATATATTATTTCAAGGATATTCACTGTAGGAGAGGATAAGGAGGGTGGACTTAATGGGCTAAATAATTCGAGTAGATGCACTCGAGATAGAAGCTTCTACGGACAGCTCGAGGGACGGTAATATATCGTTTCTCTAGCAACGCGTTCGATTCGATCTCGATGAAGGGGAAGACACCTTGGATACGAGTAGAACAAGCTTGATATCTCTCTCTTTCTCATTCTCTCTCGTTTTCTCGTTTTCTTTCATTCTCTCTCTTTCTCTTCTTGCGTGCCGAGCCATCTCAACGTGATTTATGGTAGAAACGGATGCCAGCCGACCCCCTTTTCAGAAAACCAACTCTGAAGGATTCTCTTTGGACTTTCAGTATTACACACATCCCACTCTACTTTACTCGACTCTACTCTACTCTACTCTACTCTACTCTTTACCCTTCTCGTTTCAACCAAGAACCACCATTCGTCGTTTCGCGTGGTCGATTCTCTTAATTAACCAGCCCGAGATAATCGGACTGATTTCGCGTTCTACGAAACGATCCGATTATTTTCGGAGACGTTAACGCGTACCTTCTTCGCGTGTGTATATATATATATATAAATATACATTGGTTGATTGAATTTAATATATATATATACATATAATATCAAATTCATATAAGTATATCTTGTAATAATAAATACAATGTATACAATATTAATACATATTTGATATTAAATATAATTATCGCAGTATCATTATTATTGCAATATCGTTTAATACAAATTTACGATATAATATATCTATCAATTTAAAGTTTGATAAACGCACGTGCAGTTTAATAAACATATTTAACAATATAATTGATCTAATGTATTAATAATACGATTCGGTGAATTGTTTTGAAATTATAGCGCAAAACGTTCCAACGAACAAAATATCATAGGTTTGTATTTATTATCCCTTTTTTAACGTCTGATTTTATCGAATAATCATACAATATGTACACGATATTCATATTAATAATAATAATATATATATATATATATATATATACACACATATGAGATTCATGAAAAAGAAACATTTCAAGCTTATTCTACGTATCTATGAATTTATACCAAGGTCGATAGAGCAATTTCTTTACCGAATCCTTTTACCCAATAATAGCATACGAGAATTATTACGTTCCTGTACCTTCTTCTCCGACAACTTGGAAGGTTCACGATCCAAAGATATCGCGTTCGTGACGATAAAAACTAGCATTGAGTCATCGTAGCCAATCGTGTCGGAGGAGAGAAAGGAGGAGGGCGAATGAAAAAAAAAGAAAGAGAGAGAGAGAGAGAGAGAGAGGGAGAAAAAGAAAAAGAAAAAGAAGAACAAAAGTTGGTCGAGTAGGGTGGAATGGGTAGGGGTGATGATGAGGGGAAGGGGTTAGGACAGACCACAGGCAATAAAATCGTTGCTGATGTAGAGCTTGGTATTGCTGGTGTTGCTGGTGTTGCTGGTGTTCGCTGGTGTTTGCCGGTTGTACCAGCTTCTCTTCGAAGGTTCCACGACTTGCGCAACATAGCTGCCGTTCTTTTTTCTTCCCCTCTTTTCCTCCTCCTCCTCCTCCTCACTCTCGTTCTCCTCTTCTTCTATTTTATCTCTCTTTTCCTCTTTCTCGTGGCTCGTTTTATAACGTGTAAACCCGTTTTAAAGAAGGCGGAACAGAGTCAACGACTACGACAACGGGGAGAACGACGAGCGAGTCCGGTTCGATTGGGAGCGATCGTAAAGAATGATTTGTCGACGATTCCATAGATTCTCCTTGGGAATTCCTCTCGGATCGATCTCGATTTTGCTTACTCGACGCGACGCTTTACTATTTTTATCTCTATCTTTTTCTATCAATCAAATCTCTCCTCTCCGTTCCCTCCTTCTACCCTAATCCCCCCCCCCTCCCCGCACAGCCCAGATTCTCGTCTAAATTATGGCCGATAAACGTTCGCTCGTTTAATTTTTTTCGTTCCCCGAATTCGTGCGATATAAATCGATTTCTCGATATTAATCGATTTTTCTAAGAGTTCTCTACGCCGTAATCCCCGATGAAAATATTTTTTTTTTCGTTTGTATCTTATCTAACGGTACTCCTTTAAACGTAAACACTCGTTTGAATTGCCATTGATAAATATATATATATTCGAGTTAGTTATTCGTATAATCATCGGACGATGACGAATTTTCTTGTAATCGGTGGTCGTTGTTAATTAGTCCACCGATAATATTGATAATCTGATACGATATTTTATTTTACGCTTCAACGAATCATCTCTCTTGTTCTAGATTCTAGTTTCTACGAGATCAATAATGAATCTATTTATATTGTTCGTTAAATCGATTCGATACGAATGCATGAACGATCGTCGCCATTTAATTCTTTTAATAATTTTCATAATTTAGTACGATATTCCAATTTATGTTTCATCCAATCGTCGAGAATGTGTACGTACAGGTGTTACGTCAGGTTTTCTAAAGCATCCCTTTATTGTTCGAAAGCAGGTAGCTAAATAAGAAAAAGAAAAAGAGGACATGGACGGGATAGACATACGTACAGACAAATATATATATATATTTATAGAGAGAGAGAGAGAGAGAGAGAGAGAGAGTGAAATAGAAAGAGGGTGAAACTCCAAGTTCTTGGACAAGTACACAAGATCTTTTCGTGACGTTGTAAGAGAAAGATGAGACTTCTCTGCAAGAGGTCTCCATCCCTTCGAAGAAAAAGAAAAACGATTCACGGGTGCCACGTGAATCTCCCCCTTTGGAATGCATCGAACCCGTCCTTCGTCCTGACCCTTCGGGGTTGTCGAAACACACCCACGCACACAGAGATCTTCCTTTTGCCCTTTTATCATTCCTCTGTTCGCCCTCTCTCTCTCTCTCTCTCTCTCTCTCACACACACACACACGCTCTCTATCACTTTCTCTCTCTCTTTCTGTCCTTCGTCTATCTGTCGTGGAGTCGTGTGTTTGTGCATGCGCGCGTGCGTATGCGTGCCTTCGTTTCGCACCCTCAACCTTCCTCTTCCATTGTGTACACAGCTTTGGTTCAGCTGACACAGCTGCTCCCTTCCCTCCCTTCCTCCCGTCTCGGCTTCGTTCATAGAAAATTATACGATATCTCTCTGTCCTTTTCCATTCTCGGTAACATTATATTTTTCCTTGTCGATCGAATTAAATCGCTGGTGGGGACAGGGCCATTTAAAGGGAACGATTTTCTTTTTCCTTTCCTTCCCTTTCTCTTTTTTCTTTTCTTTTTTTTTTCATATTTATCGTTATTATTATTATTATTATTACTATTTATTATTTATAATTTATTATTATTATTTGTTCGTTGTAGCAATTAATTAACCAATGTTAATTGAAGTCGAACGGAGAAAGTCCCGACGAATGGAAATTGACTAATTAATACGAATATTATTCCCAACGAATCGACGTTTTATATTTGAGTTATTCGTATTTATTATTTACTAAAACGCTCTCGAGTTTCTACCTCGTAATGTTAATTTAACGATGTATAACTTTATTATTTTTATCGAATGACATTCTCTCTCTCTCTCTCTCTCTCTCTCTCTCTCTCCCTCTTTATTGAAATAAAGTTTGACCTTTTTCTCGTTCGATAGAAATAACAGAGTTTTACAATCACGAAAAAAATACGAGTCATTTAGTCGACGATGGTTTTATACGGGCGCCAGCATTATTCCTACAAGCACACATATATATACTTGTACGTCGAAATCATACGCGCGTTTACATGGAGAACGCACACATATTCATGCATAGCCTCGCACAATAACATGGATTTAACTTTAATTGAGAATGCATTAACATGAACGAAGTTAAACAATGAACTATCTTCTGCTATTGGAAAACAATTTTCTCTCCCCATCTATCTCTATCTCCCTGTGTCTCTCTCGTTCTCTTATTGGTGGAAGAATATCGGTCAAAGGTCAAATAAAACACCCAAGTTACGTTAACGTACACTTTTTATCTAGTTAGTTGATGCGACCTGGTAACGTAAGTCTTTTTTTATATCGAGTCTCTTTAATCAATCGTTAACAAACGACGTCGTCGTTACAAGAAGAAGAAGAAGAAGAAGAAAGAAGTTAATTCAAAGAATAAAATA
>OU427018.1:30000-340000 GCA_911387935.1 Dolichovespula saxonica | reverse complement strand
AAAAAAAAATGAAGGACGTCGGCTCTGAATTAAAGGCTAAGCTTATTTTTACGACACCCTATACGTGTTTATATATATATATATCCCCGTACAAAACGATCGAATCGATACGACTGTGAATGGAAATAAATAAATAAAAAAAAGAAAAAAAAAACGAGAGAAAAGGATAAATCGAGATCTCGTGGGAGAGATAAAAACGATGGAAATAGTTAAACGATTCGTGGGTATTCATCGGAAGTTACGATTTTAGAGATCGATTTTAAAGAAAAAGTTTGTTTTTAAAATCTCCCTAGAGATTTAAATAGAGAAGGTGGTAGGTGTATCGTCGGTTTGAATCTCTCTCTTTCTCTCTCTTTATAAAAATGGATGCCATCGAGGAAAGGAAGATGAGAAAAATTTGCTAAGAGACCGTAGAGACGAGCGAAACGATTAAAAAAAAACCCGTTTTGCTGAGAGACGAAGAGACACAACAGGTTTCCCTTCGATCGAGTTCCTCCTAATTCAACGATTCGTGGTTGTGTCGTCGCGATGTTTAAACGAGTCGTAAGTCCTGTTCTTCGTGCGATCGCCCGAATGAAAGAGATATCTATATTTAAAAAAAGAAAAAAAAATAATAATAAAAGGAAAATGGGAAGAAGAAATGTCATAAAGAATCGTAACGATCGTACGTTACAAAAAGAAAGAAAGAAAGAGAGAGAGAGAGAGAGAAAAATTCTAACTCGAGAGATTAAGAAAATAAAGTAATATTCCCCATTGGTTTCGTTTATATCCTCTCAGTAATTCTTCGCAGTGAAACAACAAACGCGTCTTTTCGTTATACTTTTTCTTTCTTTTTCATTTTTATTGCGAAAGCTTGGTCAAGTTTCGTTGCAAAAAAGCATATCCTTTCTTTTGGGTTAAGTTGAGAGATAAGAGTAAAGAGCTACGTTCTTTTCTAAGGATTCGAGTTATCCTCTTATCCTAGCTACACATACACATACCCATAGGTGTGTGTATATATATATATATATATTTCTATTTATTATGGTGCACACAGGAAAAAGTATGGGAGAAACGTTCCACGAATACTACGCATACTTTATACATGTGAAAAAGGATAATAGAATGGAAGGAGGAAAAGAAAGGATTTGCGGAAAAGATATGCAATCTTCATTTTCGTGAAAGAACGGAAACAAAAAAAAACACAGAAAGAATAATAATAATAATAATAATAATAATAATAAGACCAGAATGTCTCGGAGATTAATTTCATTTATTCTCGAAAAAGAAGCGAACGGAGTATACCTTTATCCCTCGGTTACATCGATCATAACGATCGTTTGTTAAAAATTCTTTCAGACCGCTTGTACAATTGCTATCATTTATGCGAGTCTCCGACTGTTTCTTTCTCGAGAATTATCACGAACAATCGTTAAAAAAAAAAAAAAAAGAAGCAAAAAGGAAACAAGAAAAAAAAGCAGAGAAATCCTTTACGACGTTCCGACAAAACACCCACGCGTTTTAACGAACGAAAGATGATGATAATCGGCATCGATCGGTTTGTGCAAGAACCGATTATGTATTCGTCAGGGACGCGCCATTGACTTCCTTAAACGTATGCTAATGCCGCACGCATTTCCCTTCGAAGCGGGTTTCACGGTAATTAACGAGGTGGTACCGCCTCGTGGATAAATAAACCCCATGGTTTCAACATTTTTCCTTCGGAACGCGCGTATCAAAGAGCCTATCTATTTCTATAAGGTTACTTGGGTAAAGTGGGTCAGTGCATTAACCGAAGAGAGACGAGAATGCAACGAAGGAGAGGAAAAGGAGGAGGATGAAGAGGGGAAGGAGGAGGAGGAGGATGAAGAGGAGAAGGAGGAGGAGGAGGACTTTACGTGTCGAAAGCATCCTCCGGAACCACTCGACGCCATTACTCATTCCCATCAGCTCCCCTTTCCCCCAACCTATCCCACCCCACTCTTTACTACCACAGAGCCCCCAGACCGGTACTAACACCAACACACCAACGCACCACCACCAACAACAACGCAACGTCATCCTCGTTCTTGCTTGCTCGATACGTTGACCTTCTCCAGAAAACACTCTTGCCTTCATTCTTGTCCGTTGGCTCGAGATATGCATTATTTTCCCGACCCTCCTCTTCCTCCTTCTACTCCTACTACACGCGCGCACACACACACACACACACACACATCAAAGACCCTAACCAGATATCGCACGACTCGAAACGGACGACGAAAACGAAGAGAGACACGCGCGCGCGCGCGCTCGAACGTAGTTACATACATAGGAGAGAAGCGCGCGATGACTGTTATATGCATGCATGCATGCATGCATGCATGTATGTATGTGTGTGTGTACGTACGTACCGATATCACAGATGGGCGCAGTACATGCACGTTCCCCGCGTCGACGTGTTGTAATAGGTACATATAAGAACGCACTGGCACAACTATAGGATTATAACCAGGGGAGACGGTTTAAATGCGTTCCCGAACGTGCAAAACACGCATGCGTTTCAAAGAGCTAGCTCTCTCTCTCTCTCTCTCTCTCTCGCTCTTTCGTGTGCGTGAATGCGCGCGTGCGCTCACGGAATATATTATCGACGCGCAGGAGGAGCTTGCTTGCCCCTATCTTTTTAAACGTGTATTGGGTAGTGTACTGCCGGTTGGTTGGGTTGGAGACGCAACCCATAGGATACGCACACGCACACACATATGTACGAACGTACGCACGCACGCACGCACTCATATACGCTAACGTCACGAGAGGGAACATGCAGAGGGAAAAGCGGGAGAGACAAGAGCATGAGATAGTGGTGGTAGTAGTGAGTTTGATGGCGCTGGTGTAACAGCTCAGCCGGTGGTTACTCGTCGGGCACATCGGAGTTCCGCACGAAGGCCTTTGACCTCTCGTTTCTTTCTCTCTTTCTCTCTCTCTCTCTCTCGCTCGCTCGCTCTCTCACTGGGAGCAAGGCACAAACTTCCCCTCTCTCGTATCTCTATCTTTATTGCTCGAACTTCTTCGTGGTGTAACTATGTTCCTATTCCCTCTCTCTCTCTCTCTCTCTCTCTCGCTATGTACATACATACACACATACAGATACCTACATACATACACATATATATATATATATAGCTCTGTCTCATTCGGTCCAACTGCAGCCGTCTATACAGCCATCTTTGTCTACCTCACGGGCAGACACGGTCATGCGCGGATCCAGCTCGTCTCGCGTTTCCAACATCTTCTCTCTCTCTCTGCGTTCAGCTCCTCCCTTCACCTTCCCTCCCCCATTCTACAGCCACGTCTCATCAGTACACCGCGTGCCTGTTACGACTTGCATTCATCCCTAAGCAAGAAAAGCAATGCGACAAAAAAAGAGGGAGAGGGAGAAAGAGAAAGAGAAAGATAAAGTGGGTGAGAGAGATGGCGAGGGATAGGAGGAAGGGGAAGAGGGAAGAGTGTAGGAAAGGGAATGAGAGAGAGAGAGAGAGAGAGCTGTGTGCGCGCGCGGCGATAAACGAAAGCGTGCACTAAGTGTATTATAACCTCCCACGTTCCGTTCCCGCCAGTAAAGGTCATGCTTTAACGAGCTACTTTTTTTTTCTTCTTCTTCTTCTTCTCCTCCTTCTTCTTTTTATTTTTCTCTCTCTTTCTCTTTCTCCTCCTTCGCCCTCCCTTCATCCTCCCTTTTTTCCTTCCTCTTCCTCTTCTTCTTCTTCTTCTTCTGCTGTTGCTGATGCTGATACTCGTGCTAGTACCCTTTCGATACTTTTCTGCAGACCGGCAATCTCTTTTTTCTTTTTTTTTTTTTTTTTTTTTTTTTAAATAAGGTTATCTTGTAAGGGATCCGTTGAAGAGGAAAAACCCTTAGCCAAACATCGTTGATTCTTGTCTACTTCTCGACTAGCTTTATCTTTTATCTTCTCTTTTTTTCGTGGCCGAGGAGACGAGGGTAAGGGGGGAATTCTTTTTTTAGTCTTTTTTCTGCTTTCTTCCGAGACCGCTCTTCCTCCTCTCCTCATCCTCATCTTCTTCGTTTTTGTCGTGGAGAATTATCGAGATACCGACTTCCGGTGTATACGTGTATAAAAGGGGGGAAAAAAATGAAAGAAAACAAAAATAAAGTTGCCGGTAAAATAAGAAGCTTAAAAATGTCAATAAGGGAAAGGACGATAAAAGGTACTCTCCTTTTCTTTTTTCCTCCCTGTCTTCGTTACTCGATGGATGTAATTAATTCGCATAGTTCGTCGTTCGGCAAAAAGTCACCCCGCCCATCCCGCTAAATCCCCCTCCTTGCGATCGACGAACATATATTTTTGCTCGATTAGAAAGAAAATAAAGAATACATTTCGAGTTATCTTTCCCGCTAGTTTCTTTTTTTATATATATATATATATATATATATATATATATATATATATATATATATATATATATCGATAATACGATTAATTGAGGAAGGAAGAAAATCTACGCAAGGGATGGAAAGAGAAGAAAGAGAAGAGAGAGAGAGAGAGAGAGAGAGAAAAATGAGAGAAAAGAAGAAGAAAGAAAAAGGTTTGGTCGTTTATTAAACGAGAAAAGGTCGCAAGGTCGGCCATGTTCGTCGAACTCCGCCATTTCTCTTTTCTTCTCCGTCTAGCCAACCGGTTAATTCCAGACGTTCTTGGTAATACTATCGAGGACGTCGCACCGAAGAAAACACCGTGTTTCCTCTTTTCTCTTCTTTCTTCCTACTGGCTAGGAAGGAAGCACCGCCTCGTACTTTTTCAATGGCGCATATCCGCATGTTGGAATTCTTTTGTTCAGTCCGTTCTTCGCGCCCAAGAGAAAGAAAGAAAGAAAGAGAGAGAGAGTTCGTGTATTATGTAATCTCGTAGCGAACGAACGACACATGACGTGTGTATTTGTACGCGCCTAGACAAAAGAGAGAGAGAGAGAGAGAGAGAGAGAGAGAGAGAGAGAGAGAGAGAGAGAAAGGATAGAGACATCTTATCTATCGATTGTAACTTGAAAAGAATTTCAACTAAAAATTTTTTAACAGTTTCGTGTTCCATTTATTGACCCAGATAACTCTGTTACGGTGCATAGAAAATATCATTGCGTAGTCAATACACATACATATACATACGCGATGAATAATTTCATTAATAATATACAGGTATCTCGCGTACGGTATGCTCATGAATATTTCTATTAGAACTATTCGAACAATGATGCCGCTTTTACATTTGCGAGCTCGTCAACTCTAACGAACGAAATGTGTCTATATTAAATTAATTCGTTCGATAAAAATATTGTTATCTTGTGGTAAAAGAGCGTCTTGTAGAAAAAAAAAAAGAAAAAAGAATTGTTGACCATTGATATCGTGAGAAAGAAGAAACCGAAGGGACTCGCAATCGTTGCACGAGACAATTAATAAAAAAAGAAATAAATAAATAAAAGTATAGTAACGTAAGTATCGAGAGAGAAAGAACACAAAGTGAACGACGATAAGTGCGGGGATATGACACGCCTATAACGGAAACAATAAAGCGTATCAGCGATATATATGCGACTACTTTATTGCAGCCAACGAATATATTATGGAATCAAACATGATAATGTCCGAGAAACGGATCCATCCATCGACGATAGTACATAATGCATGTAAACACGCATCGTTTATAAATAGAAACCAGAAGAATTTATTGAACACGTAATAATGAAAATATATTGAAACAGGAATACGTATTAATCGTGTGTATTAAACTATCGCGACAGACGAGATATCTAGCGTCGATAGATAAAATGAGGAAAATTATATATCTAATCGGTATGTTGAAATAACAGGCGCGAGTTAATCTAGAAAAGAAAAAGGATTAAAAGATCAGGAAGTATATACCATTGGTGGAACAAAAAAATTAAACTGATAGGAGAACAAATATAACGATAATAATAATAATAATAATAATAATAATAGATAATGATAACGATGACGATGATAATATGTGGACAAGCACTTTATAATTACTAATATGATCCTTTGAGCTCGGTTTTTCTTTTTCTTTTTTTTTCTCGTTTGGCTTTTTTTCTCTCTCTCTCTCTCTCTCTCTCTCTTCTCGTTTTCCTCCTCTATATTATTGCGTACGAGTTTGGCCGCGTGAAGGAGAAAGGAAAAGATAATTTAATTCTTCTCTCAGTTGATACATACGATAACGATAATAAATAAAAATAATCGATTGAGAGATATAATTTGTCACGATAACGAACGATCATTGTTCTCTCCCGTCCGAGAGATGACATAAAAGTTTTATAAGACATTTCTATCGTCGCCTTCGGTGTGACGTACGAGTTGAAAGGGTTAAAACGATACGTTCCTAAAAAAAGGTTTAACCTTTAAAACTCGGATAGACTATCAGAGTCTATAAGAGACATATTTCAATTTCGATCCGAGGTTCGAATTAATCCGAACATCTTTCTCGTGTATACGTTTTAAATAGTCCATATAAAGTTCACAACTCGATAGTTCTGAGAGACGATGCACGGTCGAAGGATAAACAATTTCGAAGAGACAACCTGCCCGCATTCTCATAATTACAAATTTTTCATAAAAAAAAAAACTCGCTCGTCTCGAGTCCCTCGACGATAAAAAAAAAAAAAAGAAACGTATACATTGCACAAACGTAATACGTTTATGTACGTAGATAGACGTGTAACCATAAATTTAAACTCTAAACCTGTTGTATGTAGGATGTCGGTGAATAAGTCGACAAACTTTGCCTCGATATATCGAAGAAAGTACTTTTTTAAAGTTTATCGAGTAATGTAGGTCATTCAATGATACACGACGCCTTTGGATCGACATTCGCTTATAGCGTCACTCTTTCTTGTTATCGACGCAACAATGGCTCTGCGATATATATAATATATATATAAAAAATGGAGAAAAAAATAGAGACGGAGAGGAGAGGAGGTTTCAAAGAAGGGGAAGAAGAGAGAGAGAGAGAGAGAGAGAGAGAGAGAGGAAGAAAGAAGCGCGAAGGTCATAAGGGACAAGCATGCACGGACTCAAAGGGGGAATTGATAGAAGCGTGTATTCGTCTTGCCAACGCAACAGGAAACACGTACGCGACAACGAATGGTAATAATAAAGGGGTATATTCGTTCTAGCAACAACGATCCATTATATTACTTTGCCAAGTTAATATTCTATCCTTATCTTTTCTCTTAGAAAACTCTCAATAAGGCGTTCCTCTCTCTCTCTCTCTCTCTCTCTCTCTCTCTCTCTCTCTCTCTCTCTATCTTTCTTCTCTTTCAAGAGCCCGTGATATCACGTAATCGTAATTTCCCTTCTAATTTAATCCCGACGATCGTTTTGACCTTTTTGAACACAGGAAAAGTCGTATTTCCGATAGAAAAAGGAACATAAAAGGAGACGAAGAGAGAGAGAGAGAAAAAAAACACAGAAAAAAAAGGGAAAAATAAGTAGAATTCTCGTTAACGTTCCTCGAACGTAATCAAAAGCATTTTAAGTTTCCTGTCACGTGCCAAAACGTAGTTAACGTTGCTCGCGAAATGTATGTATGTGTGCGCGCATACTGGGTGTCCCGTTTGAAATTTCTCACGCAATTGTTTCCCAAATTGCAAGATCGTTTTGATTTTTTTTTTTTTTTTCCGTATAAAACTTGACTCGTTTCCGGGAGGAGGGTGCTGGAGGGGCCATCTTACGATGGTCACGCGTTTTCTCGTGCTCTCAAGGTGACCTTTGTCTTCCTTTTTTTTAATTTTTGATCTCTTATACGGAATCTTCGACTACAAAACCTTAAAAAATCAAAGTGGCGTTATGGTGTCGACGAACCGTGTTTCGAAATAATAATGATAATAATAAGAATAATAATAATGAACTTACAAGCTTAAATAAATGCAAATCGTCGCTTAAAAAAAAGAAGGAAAAGAATAGGTCTGCTCGAAATTATCTTAAATTATTATTAATCGAGACACGTTCTTCACCTAGAGAAGATTCGTCATCGCCGCAAGTTGCGTCCCACATTTACCCCTTCACAATCACCATCCCAATACAAGATAAGTTAATTATTTCAAACGAATTTCTTCGAACTATTTATAGCATTATATAATCGTCTGCGAAACGTCGAACGATGGACGGACACCCTGTATATACGTACTTCCCTACGCGTATATACATAAATCGAACGTTAGAAATTCGTTCCTTTTCTTCAAATAACAGTAGTTTACAAGGCACGTTTTCTACATACACACACATATATATATATATATATACACAGAGAGAGACAGGTACTACATACATGTGTTGTGTAGTTTAAAACGTCGCGTCGGCTATCCTACCAAATACTTTTACCAATCGCGTTCGACAAAAATGCTTAGGAAAGATCGATTCGTTTGTTTTCTTCCTCGAACTCGCGTTCCCATTCACGCGCCACATGCACGCACGTACTCACGCACGTACTCACGCACGTACTCACGCACGTACTCACGCACGCACTCACGTAACCACCCACATGCAAGCACGGAACAAGAGGACGTAACGAGTTTTTTTGTCTTTC
Source organism: Dolichovespula saxonica (assembly GCA_911387935.1). Lineage (NCBI taxonomy): Eukaryota > Metazoa > Arthropoda > Insecta > Hymenoptera > Vespidae > Dolichovespula > Dolichovespula saxonica. Next base: position 331,430 of record OU427018.1, on the reverse strand, counting down.
TTTCTTTTTACGCGTGTACGTTCGTACGTGTGTGCGCGCATACGCACGTACTTGCGCGTTGTGTTTTTTCTTTTTTTTTTGTTTGTTCTTTCTCTCTCTCTCTCTCTCTTTTTCTTTCTATTACGCATCCCATGTACGCGATGTCACGTTATGGTCGACACCATCTTGCAAATAACGATCCATCCGTCCCTCCGTCCGTCCCTCCGTCCGTCCGTCCATCTGCCTCGCCTTATTTTTGTTTTTCCTTTTTTTTTTCTCCCCCTCGAGAAAAGAGACACGAATATTCCGTGTCGTTATGAATTATCGTAAAGAAAAAGGAAAACACAAATGATACGAGAAGAGAGAGAAAAAAAAAGGTTCGTAAAGGTTATCATCGCGCGTTTAACGTTAAACGAAGAAACTCGACGCGTCAGATCGTGCCAATTTTAACGAGCAATTCGATTTTGATAAATACACGCACACACACACACACACACACACACATATATATATAGGCGATACGAGCTTTGTTTCGATGAAAAACGACATGTTTTATTGATATAAACGTATAACGATAAAATATTGAGTAATATGTTTTAATAGGACCATATCCTTATCAATTCTTATCGAAATAATAACGTTTATCTTGCCTTCATAAAATCCAATTGGTTACGTTTATACGCAAATATCGTCATGATATAGGAATGATCACATAAATATTTTAGAAATCGCTAATCCAGAGTATGTACCGTGATATCGAATTTTTTTTTTTTTAAATTCTATCGTTACGATTAAGTGGACGAATTAATTTTTAATTGTGCGTGCCTCACGTTTTACGAATGTTATGTTTAATTATTTGAATCGTTAACAATTGTACGGCCGACAAACGATCGCGATCTTTCTTTCGACTTATTCGCCGAGACAAATATAAATCTCGAATTCGGATTAAAGGAAAATCGTCGATGACAAGTGGTCGAGGAGCGTACGATATCGATCAACTCGTTAATAAACTTTATAACTTTCTAAATAATACATCAAGACCTTTCTACGGCAGTAGTAGTTTAAATATGTATGTAATAGTTAGGTTAGGTCACGAAACCGAATATGCTGGGTATAGAAAAGCACCGGAAGCACGATGGGGAACTCAGAGAATGAACTTTCAACCTAGAAATCGGGCTTCTCTTACAACGAACGAAGTTATGTTATCCAACTTTGATAATGGTTAACGTCAAGTAGTCGGAAATTCATAGTGATTCTTCGGAAAACTCGAAAATTTCTTCGAATAAGTACGTACTCCGATCGATTAGAAGTATTCGACGATAAGACACGTGCTGCAGTTCGTTTAAGAACGAAGAAACGAACGAACGAACGGACGAACGAAAGCTATTACATCGAGTATCGTGACGGAACGACCTTGAATGAGGAGAAACCGTCGAAAGTCGAAAGCTATTAATTGCTGACTCAGAGCTCGGACTATCGTCGTTCCGATATACATGTGTATACGTTTGCACACGCGTTATACGATACGAACGAACGAATATGCGAATTCGAGTATGCTTCCATATGTATGTGTGTGTGGGTGGGTGGGTGGGTGGGTGGTTGATGGCGCGCGTTGTATCTCGTGGGAAGTGGAATTCGTGGAAGACGAGTAATGAGAATCTTTCTCTCTTTCTCCCTGTCGTATATTGAAAAGTATTTCACTTAAGTAGAAAAGAAGAACTCGCGCTAAGGCGGCGGCGGCGGCGGTGGTCTGAATTCTTGGAAATTCAAAGAACTACCTCGAAATTCCTTAAGCGAAGTACATACATACGACCTTGAGAGAAGTCGGTGGAACCTTCTCGAGAGCGAAGTTTCCATGAAAGTTATACGAGACAAGCGGGTGAGGAGTTAAGCGAATAGGGTGGGGGTAACGGTGAATGAGGAGTGGGGTGGAGGGGGCGGTGAGGGGTGGGGAGGGGAGGGACGAAGAAGAGGGGAGGTTCTGCGCGCTCGAGTTATATACCTCGGTCGTTGTATCGTTGCCCGGGACCGTGCCATGACCTCACCAACACATCGTGCTAGTTTCGTGTCGAGCTAAGTTCGGAGAACGAGCCACGAGAGAGAGAGAGAGAGAGAGAGAGAGAGAGAGAGAGATAGAGAGATAGAGAGAGAGATTGAGAGGGAGAGTCTGAGGGAGGGACAGCTTCCCTCGCAACCTCTATCTCCTCTCGTGTTTCATCAACCTCACGTTCGTTCGCTTTCCTCCTCTATCTCTCTCTCTCTCTCTCTCTCTCTTCCCGTGATACAACTTCAGATAAAAGCTTAGACTCTCGATCGAGTCAATAAGTCAAGCACGAGACTACCATTATCTCGATTATTTCGTCCACTTTTGATCTCGATCGTTAATAGACGGAATCACGAGGCTTTGGGTAAAAATAAGAATAAGGCTATATATTGTAAGAGGAAATAACGTTTGGTTATTTCAAGATGACGATTAAAAACGACCGAAAAAGTATTTCTTATTATTAAAAAAAAAAAAAAGAAAAAAGATTATTGTAACCGCAGTTAATAATCCGAAACCAAGTATGAGTTATCTTACCGTTATAATTATGTACTACGTCGAATCGCTAGCCTATCGCCTTATATTAAAAGGTGTAATAATCGATCTTGCCCGAGGAAAATAAATAATAAAAGAAAAAAAAAAAAAAAAGAGGAACACGCGCGTTCGTCGTACGAATTAGATATACGTATCAGCGATCCTTACTATCAAATTTTATTTTACCTCGGCGTAGTTCGAAATAACAATAAAAGGATACGCGTTTACGTTGGAGAATATAACAGGAAATTCGCTACGAATGTCGAACTAGAAACGGGGTAAAGTCCTGGTATGCGACGACTACTACCCTCCACTTCCGCCCTTCTCGAAAGGGGGATGGAATGCGTTTACCAGCATACGAGAGAGGGGTGGCTTGCACGTTGAATACAGGGTGAGAGACAGAACGAGGGAGGGAGAGAGCGAGGGAGGCTGACACCGGATAGAATCGATAGTAACTTTGTACGGACACAAGAGCTTCCACCACCTCCTCCTATTTTCAAGGGAGGGTGGAAACTCATCGCAAGTATACACACGTATACATGACGCTCACATAGATAGAGGGACGTGCATACATACATGCGATTCGATGAAAACGTGTGGCAAGTTGGAACGAAAGGGGACAGAGGACGATCGCACGTTTGTGTGTCTGTGTGTGTGTGTGTTTATGCGCGCGCGAGTACGTGTACGTGTATGTGTGTACTTTAGCCCCGATCAAGGCCGTTCGTTCGCTCACCGCGACTGCGATCGACGTGATTCCAATTTACTCCTTCTCCCTCCTCTCCTCTTTCCACCCTTACCTTTCCGCTCCGCTCCGCCCTCTCTGCCCACCTATCCAAATCCTTCTCACCGAACGATAGTTTCGATCCACGTGCCAAATTCCACGCGTAGAGAGAGAGAAAGAGAGAGAAAGAGAGAGACAGAGAGAGAGAGAGAGAGAGAATCGTCTCAACGATTATTATAACCGGTTGCGAATAGTGCGAGGTCATGTCGTCGAATAGATGAAAATACACAACGAAAGAGAAACTATCGGCGAGCTAAACGCGAAATGCGTAATATAGTTGAGTAAATATTAATCTTTCGTATCTACCCGTTTCCAAACGATATCGCTGTCGTCGTTGTCGTTGTCGTTGTTGTCGTTGTCGTTGTCGTTGTCGTTGTCGTTGTCGTTGTCTTTGTCATTGTAGTCGTACGATCACAACCTTCACTGTTTCTCGATTGGTTCACCGAGAGCAAACGTAATCTCAAATAGAAATGGGAGGAAACAAACCGGTTTATTTTCTATCATGGAAGCGTATTATCTTATGGAAAAAAAAAAGAAATAAATAAATAACTAAAATAAATAAAATCGAACCAAGTGTGAATAGTGAGAAAAATAAATAAATGAATAAATGCAAAATAAAATAAGAAAATGGAAAAGGAGAAAAAGCAAAAGTACGGGGATCGACCGTCAAAAAAATAGACGCTGCGAAGAAAGAAAATAACGGAACTGAAGACTGGAGATAGATAATAGATGCGTGCACGCGCGTACACCCCTCCTCCTCCACCTCCTCCCACCTTCCCACGCTCCGTCACATACGTAAATGTGGAAAATCATTGTCGGCTTGATCACAAAGTGTATCGAGTTTCGAGACTCTCGAGGATACCGCTATTTGGAAAACGATCCGGATAAGGCAGGCAAGCAAGCAAGCAAGCAAGCAAGCAAGCAAGCAAGCAAGCAGCAAGCAAGCAAGCAGCTCCTACAAGAGAGCCACTCGTGTGCAGATCTCTGTCCTTGAATACGAAGGAGGATGAAGTTGGTGTATTCCTGTGTGTGTGTGTGTGTGTGTTGTACGCGTTCACGCACCGTGGGACGACGCAACGTACGATATCCTGTTCTGCTTAGTATGTATATATGTACGTTTATATATATATATATATATATATATATATATATATATATATACACACGTATGTGTATTCGTATGTGCTTGAGCGCGAGCACACCTATTTCCATGTGTTTGTGCTTGGTCGTAACGCATGTAAGCAGAATGCAAACAGCTGCCGGGAATGCGGGAGACAGCAGGCACTCGAAACGAGCATTAATGTCCCTCTTCGTCCATGTTACATAAACCGAGTGGACTTTTCTCTCTCTCTCTCTCTCTCTCTCTCTCTCTCTCTCTCTCTCACTCCCTCCATCTCTGTTTCTCTTCGTCTTTCTCTTTTCAACCGATTCGTTACGAAGAATATCAAACGCAAATGCGGCGACGACGACGACGACGAAGACGACGGCGATTAGCTTTCAAAGAAATTATCACTAAGCATTTCCCTATGACTTCCGTTTCTTGCGCAACACGCGTTCTATATGTATGACGTTAACAAAATCGAACGAACAGTTCGTTATAATCCGTTTATCCTTCTTCTGTTCTTTCCTTTCTTTTCGTTATTTATTTTATTATATTTATATTACGTCTACATGTGCGTTCTTAATTACTTGACTACAAAAGAAACTGAATTAAGCGCATCTTTTTTTAAAACGCTTTATCGTTAGGTTAAATATCGCTTGTTAAACTCTTATCGTCGTTACACTTTTATTGATATATTCCGTATTTATCAAATAAGGCAGCCATGTTCCTCTGTATACTCGCTAAAAATATTACGTTATTGCTTGAAGTCACGTGGAACGCAATACTCAAAAGTCGATTGGCCCTGTTCTTCTTAAAGCGGGAGATACAAAGGAAAACACACACACACACACACACATATATATATATATTTGTCTCTCACTCTCTCTCTCTCTCTCTCTCCCTCTAATTTTTTTTCCTCACTTTCAAGAGGGAGAAATGTTATCGGGTATAGCATTTTCCATTCGAGAGCGTTACGTCAGTCGTGTAATCGAACACGATAAGGGAATGAGATATATCGGGGATGTGGTGGTGTGGTGGTGGTGGTGGTGGTGGTGGTGGTGTGGTGGTGCTTGTTTGCGTGCGCGCGCGTATATGTGCGTGTGTCGCGTGTTTCTCTCTCTTTCTCTCTGTCTGTGCGCGAGCGCGAATGCTCAGCGAAATGAAATTATTATTCGCTTCGGTGCCGGCGACGATTGCGTAGATTTGCGTGCACGTGTGCCGCATGTTTTCGCGCGTCGTCGGCCGTCACCGTCGTCGTCGTCGTCGTCGTCGTCGCCGTCGCCGCCATGATTGCCGGCGTGGCCACGTCGCGTATACTCGAATGACTAATCGCTTACGAATCGCTCCATACGTTCGAGTTATCCACGCGAGGAACTTTTATGATCGTCGATTGGAATATAAAATTCGTCGTATTCGCGACATTCTCACGACTTTCCCATCGAATCGTATTCGGGACGGTAGGGACTCGCGAATATAGAACTCAAAAAGTGAAGAAGCCTAACTAAGGATCCTTATGTATCTATCTTATGTATATCGTATTATTTTTCGGTCATTTTTGTAAATAAATAGAACGTATTTTTTTTCTGTTTTATTTACGAAAGAAACAAAAACATTGGATCGACCTAATGTACCGTGTATTGTTACGCTATAGCAATCCCACACGCAACTATGTTACATCATATATATATGTATATATGTTCTTGGTTTATCTAATACATCGAATGTTTCGATAAAGAATACGTTCGTTACTTATCGATACATAAAATACTAAAAATATCAAAATTACATCGGCCGATGCAATGTACCGTTTATACTTATTACATTTTAATTTCACACGTCGGGCACGAATAAAAGATATTTTAGTCGAGTGTGTCTTGTATTTGGCAACATTGGGATGGGACACAGACATTTAATTATCACGAAACAATCGACTATAAACAAAACGTATTAGCATTTATAGATACGACGGAGTGTTTCCGATTCGATGGGTAATGCCGGAAGGAGGGTGATTTCGCGTGAACAAATAAGTCGATACCGTAGATCGACGTTTTTACGGTTAAGATAGGAGAACACGTATTTGAATAAATCGATACCGAATATTCGTCAATTACGAACAATTTCGACGATATCATTCGATACCGTGCGTAAACGATACGTATCATCTCGATCGCGATATATCAAAAATAATGCGTCTACGACATTCGAGATATATATATATATATATGCATACCTGCGTAGTTAGGGTCATATATATTTTTTACAACGTTCAAAGGGGGCGATTATCTATCTATTCGGACGTGCCATTATCGCATAAAAATACCTGCCTGCCAAACGCAACAGGCAACTTTACTATCCTCTTAATCCTCTTGTAGCAACCGATGATACCTTTGACCCGTACCCACCCGCGGTCGTATATTTCCGATCATATCTTTCGAGATAATTACGATATTGTATTCCATCTTGACCAGCAACTTCGTAGAAATGACCATTCTAAACAGGAACACGTACGAACATAATAATGCCGTAAACTAATCGACGGGCTACTACTCTCTAACGAAAACAAAATCCTTGTCATTTCGTTCTCTCAACCGGGTCTTATGTACGAACTTCGCGAAATAAACACGAGCCAATTTGGCCTTCTTTCGAAACGAATAAAAAGAAACGGATTGCTCTTGAATCGACCGGTAAGGTTATATAGACGCACGGAATCTCCTAGCGGAGAGAAGTTTGGTTGTTTTCTCAAAGTCGCACGAGGTCAAAGAGACGGAAACGGATAGATGTATACATATATATACAGAGAGCGAGAGAGAGAGAGAGAGAGAGAGAGTAAATGAAACTTCTTGTAATCAATCGAATGACACAGCGCGTAGTTTCCCGTTACGAAAAAGATTCTCAAAGAATAAATAGATGTTTGCGAAATTGTAGCTCGTTCTTTCGATCGTTCCAAGTCTCTCTCTCTCTCGCCTTCATTTTTACCGTGTTGGAAGTTACGAGATCTTATCTAGAACTACGCGATTTTATTTGCCATGCGTAAACTCTCCCACGTATCTCTCCTTTAACGATTCACGATTCGATCGTTTGATACCCGCTCTCGAAGGATTGCTCGTGGAAAAATAAATAGAGACGCAAACAAAAAACAGTAATTTCCTCGTTACGTAACAGTGTTCTCCTTAGAAAACATATATTCCTAAGAATTCAAGATACATATACGTGTGTGAGCGCGCGTGGGTATAGATCGCATAATACTTACGGAGTATTAAGAAAGAGAGAGAGAGAGAGGGAGAGAGAGAGAGAGAAAGAGAGCATGTAGAAATATCGTTTTGAGCGGAAAAAGATGTGCCAGTCGCTATCGTCGGAATTAACTTCTTAGACGTATACCGGTATTGGCTTTTCCGTTCGCCTCGTAAAGGGATCAAGGCCAGGAGGCAGAAACCGTAGAGTAGTCGATTCCAATGACTCCGAATGCCGGTGAGACCTGACGGTGCTACGGTACATATTTCCTTCTTCGTTCCGATTAAAAGAGAAAGAAAGAAAGAAAGAGAGGATAAGGAAAGAAAAATAAAGAAGGAAGAAGAGAGAAGAGAAAAGAGATAGAGAGAGAGAGGGGTGGGGAAAGGTAAAAAAATGTTAAAAAGATAAAAAAGAAGCAGAACACTTCGGTGGAACGACGATATATCCGTAGAAGCAAGGCAATGCACGGAGGAGCAGGAGGAGGAGGAGGAGGCAAGGCACAAGCAAGCGAGCGAGCGGGCACACGCGCGAGCACGTGTGCGTGAATGCACAGGGAATTTTTTTTTTGTGCCAGCCAGGCAGCAGCAGCAGCAGCAACCAGCAACCAGCAGCAGCAGCAGCAGCAGCAGCAGCAACAGCAGCAGCAGCAGCGGAGAGTAATCGTGCCTCGAGACTCGACCGCTCGCTCCGTTCGCCTCGGTCATGGGTGGAGGTATGGTAGGGGGAGAGCTGCATCGCTGTTCGGGGTCGGAGCGAACGAACCGGACCGAACGAAGGTGTGTGAGAGAGTGAGAGAAGAGCCGGCGGCGTGGCGCGGCACGGTATGGAAGACCGGTGGTGGGGAGTCGAGCCGCCTAGCGGTGGTGGGGAGAAGAACGGGTCGTTGGGTGTCGGCGACGTTCGTAGAGTGTCGTCGTCGTCGTGGTGTTCGTAGTCGGTGGTGGGGGAAGTCTGGCTCGAGCAACGACGCGCCGTTCGTGGTGGGGGGCGAGTTCTCCCGACTGCCGCAGTAGAGTAGCGGCCTTCGACGCGATCTGATCTTGGTTCTCTTCGAGAAAGTGTGCGCGCGCGCACACGCACACACGCTACATACATACATACATACATACATATATATATATATATGTATATGTATATGTACTTTAACGTCCTACTCTCCCCTAAATACGGTGCTGCGCCGAGAACTTAACGCACTGCGCAGACCACTTTTCTTCTATCTCTCTCTCTAACCGTTCTCATCTCAATCTCATCTCGCATAATGCCGCCGGCCCTTTCTCTTTGTATACTCCTCCTGCGTCCCAGCTGAAACACGAATTTTCTTTCTCGAACGAGCGAAGACTGACCTGAGAAAGGGAGACGGAGATAGAGATAAATACATAGAGATAGAGATAGAGAGAGAGAGAGACCGATTGGCTGGTGTTTTCTTCGTGAAAGGACAAGTTACAATTTTTTGTTTCTTCCTTTTTCTCAAATATATTTCTTTTCAAATATCATCTAGCGAAGCTACGTTATTAGTGGGGGAGTGCGTATCCAACGGATTTACAGTGAATCAGTGAATCAGTTTCGTTCTTTTTTTTTGGTTTCTTTTTTTTTTTACGTATTGTTTCTTCTCTCTCTCTCTCTCTCTGCAAAATATAATCAGTGCAGAGTGCTATTGCGCGTAATTTTCCGTAAATTTCCTGCTTCTTCTCTCACATTCTCGTTGCGAGGGACCTTTCCAACCCCCCTCTCTCTCTCCTTTCGCCAGGTCGTTCCGTTAAACGCTCGAGTTCGTCCGACACGTCGCAAGGGATCACCTTCTTATATATACATACATACGTACACGCAACACGCGTACATACATAGAATACCTATGTAATCTCTTATACTTTGTCGGTGTGTATGTGTTTGCCGTAAAAAAAGTACAGTGGAAGAGTGAAGAAGGAAGCGGTGCATCGGTCGTGGCGCGAAAGGAAAAAACGAGAGACAGTAAGAGAGAGAGAGAGAGAGAGAGAGAAAAGTAGAGTTGGCGAGACATCGAGAGCCAACGAGGAAGAAAGAGAGAGAGGAGAGTGTGTCTGCTGCTGCTGTGTGCGTGTATGTGTGTGGTAGTGGTGTGAGAGAGTGAGAGAGAGGAGAGAGAAAGAAGCCGGGGAGATCGACCATTGTTCGTCGGTCGATCGACGACTAGCAGGAGTCGCTTCGTGCACGGTCGGCAATCTTCGTGGCTGATCGTCGACGCGTAGCTCTCTTCTCTCTTGCCGCACGCCGTGCAGATCTCTCAACGTCGCACGCAGTAGTGCTCGCGACAGAGTTAATCCGAACGAGAGGAGTCAGTGGTGTTCTCGTTTCTTCTTCTTCTTCTTCTTCTACAATATTGTTATTATTTCCTTCGGAACGGTGATAGCGTGATACACGTATTGCATACACATGTACATATATATATATAGAGAGAGATACATGCACGTATTATATATATATATATATCTTCGTTTCATCGTTCTCAACTGACGTGCCTCTTTAAGTTCTCCTTTTAATTTCTTTTTTTTTTTTTTTGTGCATTGGTAGTGGTCGTCCGCCGCGCTACGTCCTCTTTCGATCTGTGTATTATTTTTTTCTCGTCGACGCGTGTGGTATTATCGAGAGAAAAAAGTTAATATATATACATACACATAGAGATATATATATATATATATACAAGTCTAAGAGAATTCGTGGCACGTTTGGAGGAGAAAGAAATTGTCGAGACGTCGCTTTCTAAATAGTAGCGGCAGTAGTAATAGTAGTAATAATAATAATAATAATAATACGTAAAGTGTCGCGAGGAAGGGAAAAGTTATTTGGGAAAACTCGAGACGGTTCGCGAGAAGCCGTCTCGAGAGATGAACCTTCGCGGTGGGGCGAAGAGTAATTTGGTGATTCGTACGATGATTACGAAGAGTGATAAAAAGGTGTTGGTGAATATAACGAATACGGAGGCGAGGTCGGCGATAATAATTAACGGATTAACGGTAAGAATAATAGTGCCGAGAACGTGCGGAGATAAGAGAGGAAGAAGGACGACGAGGACGAAGAGGATAGAATACGTAAAAGCAGCATGCCACCGGTGTTAGGAGGCGCGGCAATGGCGGTCCTTCCGGTAAGCCCGCAGACGGCTACGCAGGGTAACCCGCACCACCACCACCATCACGGTCATCACGTACACCAAGGGCAAACGCAGGTTTTGATCGCGGCCGCCGGCGCAGGCACGCAGGCTCAGCCGCAGCTGCTTTATCAGCCTTATAATCTGATGCCGGCGACTGGTTCGCCGTCGCATCAGCCACCCTTTCAGCAACATCATCATCAGTATCAACATCATCAACATCAACAGCAACAACAAGCCCAACAGCAGCAACAACAACACTCCCCACCCCCACCGACCCAACACCCACAACAACAACAACAACAGCAACAGCATCAACATCATCCGGGTGCCGCCCAACAACAGACCAGTTTTCTCACGAACGACGTTGGAAACGCCGTAACCACAGCTGCGTTGGCCTTGTAAGTTCCTTCTACGACCAAAACTTATCTTATTCCCGTTTCAGAGATTATTTTCTCAAGGTCTTTCGATATGTATATACGTGCGCGAGAGCGCGTGTATCTATGTGTGCGTGCGTGCATCGAAAAAAGTTACGTATTCCGTTTTTAAAGCTCCGCGTACGAAACTCGCGTTGTCGCGTTTCTTTCTAACCTTGACTCAAGGTCGTTGTTCGTACTCCCAAATACTTGCACCATTGTTTGTCTTCCTTCGTTTTGTTTTTCCTTTTTTCTCCCCCCCCCCACACACTATTTTTCTTTAGCTCTCTCTCCTCTCCTCCTACGCTCCCTCGCCCCCTAAAATGACGACCGATTTACACGTTCGACGCATACGATATATGAAAAAAAAAAAAAAAAAAAGAGTACAAACATAAATAAAAGAATTTAACGAGCGAAGAAGAATTTAAAAGAAACTTTGGAATCAAGGTCGATACTTTTCGAGCCGACTGTAGGATACGCTCGAACGTTCTTTTTATTACATTCTAACGATCGTTGAAATCCTTTCGAAAAGAAAAACCTGTCTTTTCTTTTTTAATTTAATATAATTTAATTTTAAATACCTGCGTCATTATCCAGTCTGTAAGATTGGGGAAGGACGATAATACATACGTATATTATAATTATTATTATTATTATTATTATTTTTCTCGTGGATATATTTCATGGCGAACGATCGCCGAAGTATTTTCGAGGAAAAACTTCTTCTTTTTTTTAAATATCGACTATATATATTTATATAAAGTTATTATTTTCTTTTCTTTTCCTTTCCATGGCATATTCATGGCAAGATCTAAGCTATACGTTAGCGATCTCGTCGTTCCAACGTAAGCGTACACCTTTTACGCGGTCAGAATGAGTCGGATCGCAACCGAGACTGGATCTTCGCGAAACTGGTTTTCTTCTTGGTAGTTGCGCAACTGGTCTCTCTTTCTTTCTTTCCTTCTTTCTTTCGTGAATGCGCCGATCGTCTTTTAAAAAGAAAAAAAAAAGAAAAAGAAGAAAGAGAAATAAAAAAGAATTGTTGAAAACTCAACCCTCCCACTTATCCTCGTTTCCCGTTCTCCAGTTCGATATTTTCCGTTAAACGCTATATGTATATTTGTACACACACACACATGTATATATATATTCGTACTCCATTTAACAAGCGAGTCCTTTTTAAAAACTCATACGGCCGTGCAGGAGGAGATTCAACGGCGTTCGAAAAGAGTGTATCGTTACCCTTGGTAATAAGCTCGAAGTTACGACAACTATTACCATAAATATGATAATCGTATTCGGAAATCGACCTCCATTTCGACTAAACCGCAACGTAATTTATGATAATTTTGATCGTAGATAAACGACGAGAAGAGCGCGTTGTTACATTCCCGACCGTACCGGGTGATGTCCGTAGTACTATTATTCCGGCGTGCCATAAAATATTGCTCTCTTACGTGCGGAACAAAAATTTTACGACCGGTGTGACTCCTCGCACTCGAACGTACGATATATAATATATATCGTTCCGATCGAAAAGGTATCCCTAAGATCAAGAGAAAGAGAGAGAGAGAGAGAGAGAGAGAGAGAGGCAGAGAGAAAGCAGCGATACTTGCGAACGAAATCGATATTGTACAAACAAAACTTGCTAATCGATTCGAACGACCGAATGATTTTTGCGAGAGTCCCGGACAGGTTTCACTCGAGTGAAACTCTCTCGACGGAATTACGATTGGATATTATATTTCGAAAACGACCTTTCGTTTTTATACGTTGCCTTTAATTAATCCCCTATAACCATCGAATATATCGATTCCAATTTTGGAATTCCTATAATTCCTGATTGCGTAAAGGGATACAAAGTAAGAGAGCGTTGCGAGCGAAGCTTTATGAATGAAGAATATTCTATATGCGAAAAGGTGATTCGATGACCTGTAATAGCACTTATATAAATCGAAATTACCATCTTTACCTTTCTTTTCTTTCTTTTTTTGTTTTTTTAATCAGCGGCAAGACACGAACGGTAGTTGTTGTTAACAACGACGTTAACAAAAGTTACATAGAGTTTACTTTATATTGAAGTCGATTCGCGCCCATCGCTGAATTTTTATTTGGGATTCATCGGGAAACGGAAGATAATTGTAAGGGAGTAAGAATAAAGGGCAGGGTAAGAGAGAAAGAGATAAAGAATAATAGTGGCATAAACTAAGCGATATAATCGGGGGAGGAGGAGGAGGAGGAGGATGAGTAAGGATGGAGAAAGGGCAGAGGAGGAGGAGGAGGAGGAGGAGGATGGCGAAGGTAGGGCCCTGGGAAAATGTAACAATGCGGTTAATCGGGCGCCTGGCTGGATCTTCGACCTAAAGGCAACAACGAGAGGGGCACTTGGGTTTTGTGTGGTGGTGGGGGAGGGGGAGAAGAATCGAGGGGTGCTGGGTATAGTATATACGTAAGCCTACCGATGGTAGATGGTCGATGGTCGATGATGGTGTATGGTAGCAATGTGGTGGTGGTGATGGTGGTGTTCTCTCGAGCTCTTCGACCTGGTAAGAAGGTGGGGAGGAGGGTCCGAGGTTTGCTGAAAAAAGTTTTGAGACGCCAGGCATCGTTGCTCTCTCTCTCTCTCTCTCTCTCTCTCTCTTCTTGCTTCTCCCTTTTGTTAACTTGGCCTCGGGTTGAAGAAGAGAGAGAGAGAGAGAGAGAGAGAGAGAGAGAAATCACGAAAGTCCGGCACATTCTATGGAAACACACAAAGGCACTGCTGGTCCCTTTGTTATCCTAGAGGGTTTCTACCTGCTCTTTCTCTCTCTCTCTCTCTCTCTCCCTCTCTCTATTCCTTTACCGGTGTGGATCGCGAACAATGTAACGTTCCACCGAACAAAATCGTGATGTTGAGAGGAACGAAGGAGGGTGAAAATGAAAGAGGTAAAAGATATATATATATATATATATATATATATATATATATCCGGGTGATGGTGAGGGGCGAGAAGGAGAGCAGAGGGGGAAGGGTCGTCGTAAAAAAAGGGGGGAAAGAAGAAAGAAAAAGGTAACAATTTCTCTTCGATGACGAGTTACGAAAGAAGAGAGTCTCGCCATAGCCTGGTTGTTGGTATGTACGAGTCGAGGTCGTTCAAGGTCGTTCGATCGAGTTAATCGTTGTTGCACATCCGTGCCGACGAATAAGTAAGAAATTTAAGTAAATAACTATCGCGCTACAATCGATAATTATAATAGATCGATCGATGAACTCTCGAGTGGGGTTTGTTGGAAGGGATATCTCGAATCTCTTATCGAATGTTTCGTTGAAATTGAACGTTTAGTCGACGTTATTTGATAATCTACGATGGCAGGCAGACCCGAGAAAACGATCGTTCTTATCGTCGTCGTTGATTAAACGAATAAACCTTTTTATCAATCCTATATTATCCTAAAGTTTAGATATACGACTCTCACGTTATATAAATTATTCTATATTTTTACGTATTCGCGAGATACATCTTCGTTGTCGTATCGGAGTATGGACGACGATCGTAAAAGAAATATATGGCTGAGAAATGTGTTCTTACTTATTCCAAAAATTATATCTCATAGATAATATTGAAGTAACGTTAACTATCGTCGTCTAAACGTAAGGGTGCCATTTTATTGAATTTTATTTGGTAACTTTGGCAACTTGAGGACACCTTACGTAAGGTCCGTTGTTGTGTACGATTTTTTCTTTTTCTTTTTTTTTTTTTTTTTTTTACCAACGTTAAATACCACCCAAATTAAATTAGTTTGTAATTAATTTATTATGATTTTTATGCGCGCGCGCAATTTTGGATTACGCAAAAATGAAACGTAACTAAATCAAGAAACGGTTCCTCGCGTTATTGGCTCGTCAATGATACTTTTATCGCTCTACCAGTTAGTAACTGAGCTTAAGATTGAGAGATAGAAAGAAAGAAAGAGAAAGAGAGAGAGAGAGAGACGGGAGAGAGAGAGTTTATATTCGCAAAGCGCCCCTCATAAAGAGCGTTTATTTATGTACGTCGGACTTTCGTTGTCGTCGACGACGTCCGTCGGCAAATGGCGGACGTTAGACTCGAGATTATTCGATCTTTGTCATAGACTAGCGATCTTCGTCGGGACAGACGTCTTTAAAAAAAAAAAAAAAAAAAATACAAGTGAAAGATAAAAGTAAAAATAAAAAGACAAAAAACAGACTAATAAAATATAATAAAAAGAAAAGAAGAAAAAGACAAGAATTCAATTTTGAATATCGTCGTAGCCACGTTTTGTATAGATATACTTTCTATCTGGCCGTCCACTTTTCTTTTTTCTTTTTTTTTTTTTTTCGAAAGATCACAACAATTTGTAATACGTATATACACAGACAATTACACAAATATATAATATATCAACACAAATATATAATATATACAATACGCTCTATTTATATACATACACACTACATTTTATTATATAGTTTAGATATATAAACAGTGCTTCTTGCAATCTTTGCAATACTCTCTCGCACGTCCTCTTGGAATAATTCGCGCGAGAGAGAGAGAGAGAGAGAGAGAGAGCGAGAAAGAAGGAGAAAGACGAGACTCGGGGTTAGTCTCGGGCCTTGCAAATGGCTTCGCCGGTATATATCTGCTCGGTCATTGCGGTCGGCTTCTCTTTCTCGATTTATTGCCCTTCTCTCTCTCTCTCTCCCTCTCTCTCTTTCTCTCTTCCCTTCCCTTCTCTCTCTCTCTCTCTCTCTCTCTCTCCTCTCTGGGAGCAGCGCTGAATCACAACCGCAAATATCCTCTCCGGTAACTGGCTCTACCGGTTGCCGTCGCTGCGTCGTGTCTCTTCGAGTCCGAAGAAGCAAAAGAGAGAGAGAGAAAGAGAAGGAAGTAGAAGTTTGCACGCGAGAAAGAGAGATACAAGAGAAGTAAGATGGTAATGTAGTAGTAGTAGTAGTAGTAGTAGTTGTAGTCGTTGGTATTGGTAGTGGTGGAGAAGAGAGTCCACACATATTTTACAATCGGCTAGTTGCACGCAACGTGGCCGACTACGACGACTACGACGACTACGACGACTACAACGACAACGACGAAGAGACGACGACGACGACGACGACGACGACTACGACTACGACGGACGGGGCCACGATCTAGGTCAATAGAGAGGTTTCTCTCGCTTTGTCCTCCGTACGTATCTTTCGCTTGCGTAATCTATGAATTCATTAACGCGCCGGATCGCCACCGACGACGACGGCTGTGTACTACCGTTGCGCCCTGTTCGCGTGAATGTTGATGTAGATGTGGATGTCGCTTGGAATGTTAACCTCAGGACGACGACGACGACGACGACTTCGACGACGACGACGACAACGACGACGACGAAGACGACGACTGTTTCTCGTGGAAAATTTTTTTAACCCGTCGTCTTGTCCTTGCTCTATTTTTTTCATTTTTTTTTTTTATATATATATATATTTATTATCATTCTTTTCGATAAGGACCGAACAACGGAGAATGGACAGGTTAAGAAATATAATTGTGAAATAAATATTGATATATATATATATATATTTTTTTTTTTTTTTAAGGATCAGCTATGATCTTTATACCGATATAATCGTGAAACGGATGAAAGAAAATATTTGTGATACTTTGGCCCATCTGTACATATCAAAATGATGATCCTTTTAATAGTTTTATCGTCGTTGCTCTCTGCCTTCTTTTTTCTTTTCTTTTGTGAAATTTTTTCAGTGTAAGATGAAAAGATTAAAGATTCACAAAAAAAAAAAAGAAAAAATAAACGAGAATATTTATGGTACTTTGGCCTCTATATATATATGTATATATGTATCAATGATGATCCTTTTAATGTTTTTATCGTCGTTGCTCTCCGACTTCTTTTTTTTTTTTTTTTCTTTTTTCTTCAAGAGAAGATGAACGAGAATTTTTTTTATCCTGCTCGAATCATATATCAATGATCCTTTCAACGTTTTTATCATCCTTTCTCTTCTTCTTTCGTTAAATTAACAATAAGAATAAACGAAAAAATAGAATACATCGTAATAATAATGTTAAGGGACTATAGAAAGTCCACGAAGAAGATAAAAACACGATTTTTTTTTTTTTTTCTTTTCTTTTCTTTTATTCCCGATACTTCGATCGTATATGTTATAACAAGCGACGATCCACTCAAACGTTTTTCTTTCTTTCTTTCTTCATTTCTTTCTTTTTTTTTTCCTGGATAATTAAGAAGCGGAATAAGAGAGAGAGAGAGAAATAAAGTCGATGTTTCGCGTACGTTAAAGTCGTACACCAAAATGGCGACTAGCGTACTTTCTCTAACGGCTCTTCGTCTCTCTCTTTCTCTCTCGTGATATTAATCGGCGCGTTACGCGACGTGTGTCTTGTTTCGCCGAGCAGCCAGGAGCAGCAGCAGCACCACGTGTATGCACGAACGTAATTTGTTCTGGGAGTTACCGCGAGAGGCTAACATGTGAAAGTAATTATCCAGTCCGCGTTGATCGTTTGGAGAATTCACGCGGCATATATGCATATAGGATACGCATTCGCGTACGTGCCACGGTTTCACGGAGTTACAAACACATAACACCTATATAAGTATTTTACGTACGTACGTACGTGTGTTGTATGCGTGCGCGCGCGTGTGTGTGTGTGTGTATAAGTACGTGTGTTACCACGGTGGAGATCGGTTTCTCTCTATATAAACCCAGACGAAACCACGACCTAG
Organism: Dolichovespula saxonica; assembly: GCA_911387935.1. Lineage (NCBI taxonomy): Eukaryota > Metazoa > Arthropoda > Insecta > Hymenoptera > Vespidae > Dolichovespula > Dolichovespula saxonica. The sequence continues at coordinate 313,478 of OU427018.1, read as the reverse complement.
GAGCAGTCAGCGAACGGATCTTCGTTTCCTCGTCGAGTAATTACAGAGAAAGAGAAAGAGAGAAAAAGAGATACAGAGAGAACGAGAACGTTACTTGATTCTCATATACCATCTGCCTTCTCTCCTCTCTCTCTCTCTCTCTCTCTCTCTCTCTCTCTCTCTCTCTTATATATTATATACATACACGTACAGATACACCTACAAGTGCTCGCGCGTACATACGTATTAAGAAATATATGGTATCTCTCGACTCTCGAAGCGTCGGCCTCGTGACTCGAGTCCGAAGGTCGAAGGAGTCATCTCTCCTCCGTACGTCTCTTTCTCTTTCTTCTCTCTTTTGCTCTCTCTCTCTCACATTCCTCACGCGAATCTCTTATCCGTCTGATCGTTCCGCATAAAAATTGATATCTCTCGACTTGTCACTCTTTTCTCTCTCTCTCTCTCTCTCTCTCTCTCTCTCTCTCTCTCTCTCTCTCTCTCTCTCCCTCGCTTCATTCTTTTATCTTATCGTCGTTATCAAAGGAGGGAGAAAGACAGATGCAGTGGGTCGTCGCGTTATCGTAAAAAATTCGTCTCCTCCTCCTCTCTCTCTCTCTCTCTTTCTATCTTTCTCCTCTCATATCGGCTATCTTCAAACACATCCGACTAAAATAAAGCAGCCGTCGTTCGTTCGTTCGTTCGTTCGTTGGTCGCTGGTACAAAAAAAAAAATAAATAAAAAAAGAAAAGCCGGTTATACGCGTTCTCTTCGACTCGTCGTCGTCGTCTTCGTCGTGGTCTTCGTGGTCGTCGTCGTCGTCGTCGTCGTGTACGAACTCGTCGTATATATAACGAGAAGTCCGGCTTATCGTGATACTCTCTTATAAGCAATGCCATTGAAGAAACGGGTCATAAAACCGCTGTAGGCTGAGCGTTCTCAATGCGCGTGTATGTGTGCGCGCGTGTACGTACGTTGTTACGTATATGCATAAAAACGCGTAATGCCGCTCACTATGTATCTTCTTCTCCTCCTCCTCTTCTTCATTCGTATTACTTTAACTTTACGTATATGTGCATATATATATATATGCGCGTGCGAGAGGAAAGGATTATATTTGTTCGTTGATTCGGTCGGTACGAGTAACACGATTTGTATCGGGTAAATATGAAATTGCGTAATCCCTGTAATATATATATATCTCTCTCTCCTTCCCTCTATCTCTATCCACATCTCTCTATTTCTCTCTATTTCTCTCACTTACTCTATTTCTTGCATCTCTTTGTATAGGATATGCATATATATATGTTATGTATATATGTGTGTGTGTGTGTGTCTCTACTTCGTCTCGCTCTTTAAAACGTCCAAAAGTAAATTATGCAAGACTAAATGGATAGATACATTACGTACGTATGTAAATACTTGGGTTAATCACGAAATCAGGAAAACATTCTATGTATGTATATATTTATGTATGTGCATATACTTGGTTACCTTTCGGAAAAGAAACGACGTCTGTTTGTTTAACGTTTGTTGAATGCGAACCGTGAACTTTGACGTGAGTTAGATGTATTGTATACAAATTTATACGACTTTCGAAGATGCACTATATATTTATGTTCCTTCGTAGAGAATCGTTACGAATAAACATAGCTTTTCTTGTCGATCTAAGTTAAGTATGTTTCACTTTTCTTTTTCTCCTCTCTTTCTCTCTTTCTCTCTGTCTCTCTCTATTTTCGCACAAACATATACATGCGCTTTCTATTGTCTGTCGGACGTTGTAAATTTGTCGAGAAACATACTTTATTTTCGTCGCGTCGTTACCGTCCGCGATATTTCACGAAGTATACAAAAATGTCTTTCCCCTTTCGATTTATATATGCACATATACAATATCAACGTTCGAACGTTTATTATATTATAGAAACTTTTTCTATCGTCGGAGAAAGAGAGAGAGAGAGAGAGAGAAATAGATAAAGTGAGAGAAATAGAGATAGGTATAGACGGAAAGAGGAGACAAGATCTATATAATCTATTTCTGTGAGAGTTGAGAAAACGAGTACTAGAAATAAAACGAAATGAGATTGAATTAGATAAATGAATAATAAAGAGGGGAAGAAAAAAAAAGAAAGATATAAAATAATGCACACTTCGGTGATAGAAGAAAAAAAAAAGTATATATATATATATATAGGTAAAAAAAAAAAAAAGAAAGAGAAAAAGAACAAAAGTAAAAGCAACGCTGTAACGGGATGGACGTGGCATAAAAATACGTATATAGCCAGGGGAAAGACCGATAAAAAGTTAATAATGAAATGAAAATAAACCCGAGAGATTTTACTACGGTATGTAATAATTGGTTATAGTCGTAACTCGTTTATAAATGGGCGCTCTCTAAAGCGGAATGTCTCTGTGTGTATATATATATATGTGTGTGTGTGTGTGTGTGTGTGTATGTGCGCGTGTGTGCGTGCATGCGCTCGCGCTCGCATGGATCGCGCGGAATTCGTGGTGGAAGATGAAAGAGAGAAATCTCACTTGGCTGCGATCCCGAGCTGACGAGAGTGAAATAATTTCGCATTTGGAATATCCCTAACTAATTTGCATGTGTATATGTTATGTACGTACGAAAGACTGAGAGATATACGTACGGATAAAAGAAATAGAGATAGGGATGGATAAAACAAGAAACGAGATAATTGTTGTAAATTTATTATCATCGTCGAGTTTTGTTGTTATTTATTTAGACAATTTTTCAAACGTCTTTCGATCGATATTTGAAAGCTCCCTATCGCTAAGTATATAACGTCTCTCTTTCTCTCTCTCTCTCTCTCTCTCTCTTTTCCCTTCGTGCTTTGCATTTGTTAGCCGCGTGTCTTTTTCGACCGTCAACGATATTCTTGTCGTCGTTGGCGACGGTGGCCTTACGCAAGTAGTCTTTCATCGTGCGTACAACGAGCGAGAGATAAGTAAAATCCAAAGTCGAACGAACAAATAATCTATCTCTATCCTTTTCTCTCCCTTCTTTCTATCGTATATTTTTATGGCTTTTAATAATATACGCAAAATTGTAACTGCGATTGTAATCGCCGAAGACTGCTGTTTTCTTTCTTTTTTTTTTTTTTTTTATTTTATGCAAAAACGTGTACGTATCTATGTATCGTAGAAATACGATTGAATGTCGACGCCGTGTGTTTTCGATCGTTTAAAATATAAAAATAAAAATAAAAGAAAATGAACTTTCTTACAGAAATAAAGAAAGAAAGAAAGAAACGTTCTACTTCGTGAAACCGATTCGACCCATCCGGAGCGAGATATAAAAAGATAGTAGAAATGAAAGTTTCGGATAAACGAGCCAAATTTCTTTTTTGGAGCAAGGTCTTGTTGTTGTTCTCCATCGAAATAGTTTCTAAAGGCAAGGAAGAGAGTACACGAGTGAGAAAGAGAGAGAGAGAGAGAGAGAGAGAGAAAGAGAGTAGAAACATCAGATTCTATCATCCATCTTTCTCCTTTCTCTGTCTTTGTCGTTCGCGTTTCTTTGCCCATCGCGATTTGGTGAATAATGTGCATCCATTTTCCGATTGGACGGTAGCCAAGTGCGTGTTTACGGAAATCTCGGGGGAAAAGGGAACAAAACGATAAGAACGAAGGCAAAAGGAAGAAGAGAAACCAAGAACAAAGATGGAGAATGAAAGAGAGAGAGAGAGAGAGAGAGAGAGAGAGAGAGAGAGAGAGAGAGAGAGAGAGAGAGAGAGAGGAGAATGAGAGTCAGAGTCAGTCTCCTATTGGAGGATTTTATACTGTGTTACAAACAAGCGAAAGAGAGAGAAAGAGAGAGACAAAGGAAAATCGACAGAGTTATCTTCCGTAGAATAAACGGCGCGAGTTGTTTATGGATTTACGATACATATATATATATATATATATATATATATATATATATATCTATGCGTTAAACTCGCGGAATAAGAAAAGGAAGGAGGAAGGCTTTTGCGAAAGCGAATATCTCGATGGCTCTTTCGACCTCCGTTAAAGAACGGACGCCTTTCTTCTCTTCTTCCCCTCGATAAAACTCGCGAATTTTATGGAAATTCAACTCCGATTATGCGACGTCGCGGCGTTACGTCAATCTTTACCCGATTCTTTTCGATTTCGAATAATAGAATTTTGTTTCGTACTTATCTTGGAATAATATTAATTCCGTTTTGGATTTGGTGACACATGTAAAGAGAATTGGAATAATAAAGTATTATATACGTAAGTACGTAACAACGCGCCTATCGGATAAGATTATCGATATTGTGAAATTTGCGATTTGGGTTCAAATTCCGACGTGTCGTCATAAGTTTGTTTTTTTTCTTTTATTTTTTTTTTCTTTTCCTTTACATATGTATATATCTATTATCGCAAGAAATTCTTATTAATCGGCGGAAATAATCTCTGAATTTGAAAGTTTCTATAATTGGTCGTTATCTTTCGTACGTATAGATATATCTAACGAGTACGTGCAAGTATAAAAATATATATTTCAAGAGTATATATAATGATAATAACAATTATAGTTATTTGAAACGTTTACAGAAAAGTTTAGCGACCAAAAAAAGAGGGAGGGAGAGTGACTACGAATTGTCGAGAAAATAAAATTATTAACGTTGATATATGCTCGCTTACATAAACATAATATAAAATTTCATTGTAAATAAAACGAATTGTATACATGGTCCGTACGATTTTCCGTTAGCCTTTTGATCGCCCGTAAAAATCTAACAAATTTGTATACAACTTGCACACCCTTGTTTATTCGAATGATATTTTTAAAAGTACCCCTTAATCTTTAAACGCGTAAAGAGATAAACGAAAACAAAAAATACGTTGGCCGAAAAACGAGGTTTTTAATAACACTTAACTTCTATTAACGCATTAATCGATATATTATATATTTCTTAGAGAGATATACACACGCACACACCAATCGTAAAATATATTCTAACCGTAAAGTAACAAACTAATCGTTTCTTCTAATTTTTTACGAGACTTGGAACTAACGGCTTATTTATCGGCAAACTAGAATTCCCACCGTGTTGGGATAGACTATTTCCAAGGACTTTTATTCGCGTCAGAAGAGAGAGAGAAGACTTGGCTTCCCGGAAGCCATGCCCGTTCCACGCGCTTTCGTAAACCGGACCGACTTAGAAACGATTAGGACTATTTTTAAAGGCTGTTCCTTCTCTCTCTTTCTCTCTCTCTCTCTCTCTCTCTCTCTCTCTCTCTCTCTCTCTCTCTCTCTCTCTCTCTCTCTCTCTCTGGTCGTACATACTAACCCGCACACGCCATGTTTAACCGGCTAAACTCACGCGCGTTGCCACGAGTTGCTTCCGAACGAGTTCGCTAACCTGCTATTTCTCGTTCTTTGATCTTTATTATTCGGGCCAGACTGAACGATTTCTCGCACGGCAGTGCAAGAAATCGACATTATTGCTGATCTCTTTCTTTCTCTCTTTCTCACACAAACACGCACACTTCAGTTTTATCCCACGCTATTTGTACCTGTTGTGTTGTTATCCTCGTTATTATCATAATCGTCTTAACTCACTTTACCATTGTTTTTTCCCCGCCCCTCGTCTCTTTTCCTTTTCTTTCTTCTTCTTTTTTTATTTTCTATTTCTTTTTCTTTTCTTTTCTAACGTCGATCGGAAACTTTCTTAATGGTATATAGGAACAATTGTTTCGAGAACCACAGAGAGATATATTTTTTATTATCTATGAAAAATTGGATACATAACTTTTATAGAATCTTCTACGCGAGCAATCATCATCATCATCATCATCATCATCATCATTATTATAATTCATCTTTTCATCTAAGGAAATATTTGTCTTCGAGTTTCCCGAGCGAGAAATCTCTCTTTCGATGCAAGAACGTTCGATATTAATCAGCCGGAACAAACAAGAGGAGAAAAATATTCGCTATCGAAAAAAAAAAAGAAAGAGAGAGAGGAGAGAGGAGAGGAGAGATAGGAGAGAGGGAGGGAGGAACGAACGAACGAAAGAGTCTCAAAGTTAGACGATAGTTCAGAGAGAAACTTTTTTTCTTTTTCTTTACTTCGCTTTCCTCTCTTCCCCATCTCACCACCCTTACTTTTTCCTCCCCTCTGCAACTACCCAGCCCCTTTCTCCTCCTCCTCCCCTCCTTCTCTTTCTTTCTTTCTTTCACTTTTTCCCCTCGACGCGAAACGATCACGTTCTCGACCTTTTACTCTCGTCCATTATTCGTTTTCGCGTCCTTTACGGTTTTTCATTCAGAGTAGTCGGTTAAATATAACGCGTATATATATCTATACAGAGAAGGAAACTTTGGCGAAACTACCCTTTCATCGATCAGCCATATCGAGTACTACCCCCTTCCCCTTCACCCCTTCACCTCCCACCCCGACTCCTCTCCTCTCCCCTTCTTCTCGATACACACCTCCGCTCTTTCTCTTTTTCATTTTCCTTTTCTCTCTCTTTTTCTTTCTCTTTCTCTTTCTCACCCTCTCTCGCTTTGGGTCGTTCGACCTTTTATACGTCGGCTTTCACTTTGATTATCGATCGATCGATCGATCGATCGATCGACGGTTCTTTTACCGCGTTCATTTTTTCCCCCTCTCCCTCCCCCTCCCTACGCCTGCACATACGTACGTATATCCCCACGTACTACGTATGCTCAAAGGAAATATCAAGGGATGGATGAAGATGGAAAAATGAAATCGAGTCTGTATCCCCCCTTTGAACTTTTCACGTGCATCTTAAATTTTTTTCTTCTTCCTCTTTTTTTCTTTTTTTGTTTCACTTTCTACATTACTGTTTCATTCGCTACTTTTCTCTCTTCTCTGTCTCTCCTTTTTTTTTTTCAATTTTTAATTCCTTCTTCTTATTGTCCGATATTGAAGAGTAAAAGTTCGGGAAGACCGAGGAACGAAATAGGATGATTTTCGTAAAGGAATAGGAAGTATTATTATCGAGATCTCGAAAGGAACGGAAGTGGATATCGACGTTTTCAGATAAGCGAGAAACTTGACATTTGAAGTTCAACTTTTTGCCAAAAGTCGAATATATCTCGACCAATGAAGATAGATAAATAAATAAAGAGAGAAAGAGAGAGGATAGTAGAGTCATTGACCAAAATAGAGTCACGATAGTAAGAACATTTTTGGCACGTCGATGCTGCATCTCGATTCTCGCGACGCGATCCAATCTCCGTTTCCGTTTTCAACTCGACGATCGCGAATCTATTTCCTGAAAAAAAAAAAAAAAAAGAAAATACATATGTATATATACATCTAATAATAAAAGAAAAAGTAAATCTTGCGGCAATCTTACCGGTCGAAAAATGGATCGTCTCCGGTAATAGATCTCTTACGATTTATTCAAGAGCGAACGTTAAACGTGTACGTACGATTATTTTGGTTCTTGCTGAAATAATTCGTTTAAATTATTCTTAATAATTTCGTTTGGATTATATCCATATTTCATCTTGCATACGGAAATTTATTATTTCATTATTTATATATAGAAATTATTTATCCGAGGTGTCGGTAGACGCATTATATTTAATAACGAAGCACTTTATTCCTTTTATTTTTTATTTTTATTTTTATTTTTAATAGATATATATATATATATATATATGTCTGTCGTTTGCGTAGCCCCATCAATGTTATAGATTTTGGTACAAAACGATCTGTCGAGTGTGATACTCGTTGTTTCCGTTCAAGGGGTTTAATTACGTCCGAGAGAAGGCACGCGGGTGAGGGTGCGGGTACGGGGATAATAGAAAAAAAAACAAACAAGAGCGAGAGAGAGAGGGGGGAGAGAAGGGAGGGAGAAAAAAATAAAACGAACGACCATCGCGTTCGTATACATACATGCATGCATGCATGCATATGCGTGTGTATATATACATATATATATATATATATATATATATATATATATATATTATATTCTCATTTCCCGTCCTCCCGAGTTTTCTATCGTCTATCGCAAGGTTAGTGACATTTACCGACTCGCTTTTATGCTTTCTACAAACCTCTGACGGACGGTTTTACCACGTTCGCAGAAACTCGTCTACCGCTGCCATAGCGAAAGTCATAAAAGCGTGACACAGTTCTCTCTCTCTCTCTCTCTCTCTCTCTCTCTCTCTCACACACACACATACACACAGTGTGTTCTCTTGTATCAAGTTTATTTGTGTGTCTGGGTTGTGTGTATATAACTTTGAGAGAAAAAGAGAGAGAAAGAAAGAGAGAAAAGTTTATAAACTATGACGTAGTCGTCCAAATAATGCTTCCATTCATATTAGATCGATGCACTCTTACATTAATATACGTTTTACGTAGTTCACGCGTACACTTACTTTCCTTTTCTATTATGCTAAACTACATTCTCTTTTTTCCTTTTACTCCTATTCTGTCGTATATTTTATATTTTGTGTTTGTACGTATTCCTATGAAATTAGTCTCCTTTTCTTTTTCTTTCTCCATCGTTACTGCATTTATAAATGTTGAAGGCTAACGAGATAACGAGTAAATATGTATGACTATGCAGAGAAGAAGAAGAAGAGGAGGAGGAGGAGGAGGAGGAGGAAGAAAAAGAGGAAGGAAGATATTAGATAACATATAAACTATGAAGAATTTATTATGCGTTTACTCGCGATGACATCAATTGGCAGTAGTATGCGGAGTATCTAATACAAATTCATTCGTCTCCGGTCGTGTGAGTGGTAAATGAGCCACGTAGAGCGTAATAAAATACCAACTTGCTCGTAAAACTATTCTGTCTCTCTCTCTCTCTCTCTCTCTATCCATCTATCTATCCATCCATCTATCTCTATCCGTCTGTCTATCTATTTCTCTTTCTCTCTTTCCTTTTCTACCCACGTATCGTGCGAGTTTAAATACACCTGGCTGGCGATAATGAAGCGGCAATTAAATTACCATTCGGTTCATCCTCGCGTAGGATCAAGAAAGTTTCCTCGTGTGCATCGATAAATATAAATTTTTAACGTCGATTATTTCTGCGTCACTCGGTAGACACGTGCCCGTTATATGCACGACGTATATCTATGTCTCTCTTTCTCTCTTCTTTAAGGAGTACGGGGAACTTACGTACGTGTGTGCAGCGTTCTGTCTGTAGTTTAATCGTCATCTATGTCTCTCTCTTTCTCTGTCCTATGCATTTGAGCGTTTGAATATGTATATACTCAACCTAACTTAAACGGTATATCTATATCGGTAATGGATGGGTTCTTGCACACGGAGGAGACTGATTCTCTTACGTTTGTATTTGTACTAGCATGAATCTCGTATCGTTTTTCTCTCTCTCTCTCTCTCTCTCTCTCTCTCTCTCTCTCTCTCTCTCTCTGACGCGATCTATCTCCATCTTGGCGGTAAAATTACGTCACGTAGAAATCACGGTAATCATGCGGCGATGGCGGCGGCGGCGGCGGGTGCAGAAAGCGTAGTAATGCAAGTGCTAATTTGCCGTGCGAGAAACGCGCAAAGCCAGACGAATGCGAACGAAGGAACGGAATGAGAAAGACAGAAGTGAATCAATGTGAGAATCTTAGAGAGAAACTATAGTAGAAGAGGAAGAGGTTTATCGATCGAAACCGACAAAAGTCGTAACCTATAAATATATATATATATATATATATAGAGAGAGAGAGAGGTGTATACGTATATATACATATTATACATACATGTCTCTTTCTATTTGGCGTGTGTATGTGTCTACATGCGTATTCCGAAAGAGACAAATTCAATTCCGTTCACGTGATTCCACTTGCTCGATGATATCGGTCGATGTCCTTTCATCCTTGTTAATCATCGTCTCACGATTTTCGTCGTACAACGTCGTACAACTCTCGGTTTGTATTATTCTTATTTTACACGCGTAAACGTTTCATTTATTCATCATTTTCTTTTTTTTTCCATATTTTAAACGTTTAATTCAGCCAAGTTAGAGTTCCAATTTGGTAATTCATTGTTTCAAGATCGATGCGAAGGAATTATTTTTATGATCTGACGTTATTAAAGGTAGGGTCAAAGTGTGATGGGTTGAAGTTAAAGTAAAAAATTATAAGTTGTATCGAGTATAGCGATATTTTTCTTTCCTTTTCTTCTGTTTTTCGTTTTTTCTTTTTAGAAGTTTTAACACGTTATTGCCAGGGGGGGGGGAAACGTGAGTCAGCGTGTTTTTAATCTTTTAAACGTCAAAGACGATAGACTGGGGCTATTCGCGCATCTCCTGCACGGCATAACCGTTATAGCGTGAAAAATGATCATTAAATTTGTATAATTTTCTGCTGGTTCGTTCGAATATTCTCGTATCATGGGCCAACTGTCCGTCAATTTCGAGCTACTTGCCGGGGGCACCTTGTCGATGACGTGTACGACTATCAGACGACGTGGTATACACGTTGTTTACATATTTACAATATGAATGAGGTTTACCTGGCCAGAAATCAATTTCTTTTTCCTTTTTTTTTTTTTCACACTAGACATCATATAATTTTTGTTCGAAAACGTTTTTATTTATTTCTTCGGCTCCCGCGTTCTCTCTCTGTGGGTTATGGTTTAGATTCAAAAAGTTTTTCAAGGAAATAGAGAAGAGAGAGAAAGAGATATACACAAAAGACGAGACTTCTTCAACGAACGAACGAGAGAGAGAGAGAGAGAGAGAGAGAGAGAGAGAGAGAGAGAGAGAGAGAGAGAGAGAGAGAGAGAGAGAGAGTAATGGAGCCTTCGGGGCTTCGACGTTATTATTCGGTGCCGTAGTCCGCGTTGGATGTTCGTTCACCCGCAAATGCGTCTGGCAAAATCGGTAGGCCGTTTGCAAGAAAGAAAGATAGATAGATAGAGAGAGAGAAAGAGGAAGAGACAGACTGTGAGATAAAGAGAGAGAGAGAGAGAGAGAGAAGGGAATGGGAACAAAGACGTGACGAAGAATGAAGAAGGAGCGTGAGACTGACAGGTGTTTGTCTGCCTTTGCTCTACTAGTCGTAAGCGTGAGCCATTTTTAAACCGGCCACCCGGTATATGTATATATATATACACAGTCGAACCTCTTCTCTGACGCAAGAAAAACATTTTTTTTCTTCCCTCTCTGTATCTCTCCTCCTTCTCTTTAGAGATTAAAGATAAAGCGTGTGAAAGACGATTAATTTTTAACGAGAGTTAGATAGTATCCCATCGTCATTGTGTTAACGCGATTAAACCGAGAGATAATATTTATTTATTTATTTATTTATTCATTTGTATCTATCTATTTCTCTTTTTTGCATATCCCATCGTTAACTTTATTGTTCGGTATTTAAGAAAAAATATTCTATCTATAGGTAATTTGAAAATCAACATTAGATGTCTTACGCTTATAATCGCGTATTATACTAATTGTAAATATAACATACATATTTAGAGAATATTAACTCTCGAGAAGAAAATAAGTGAAGGAAAACATATTAAAAAAAAAAAAAGAAAAAAGAAACATATACACATACAATGTGAGTTGAAAGTTATACGATGGTTATATAGAGAGTTAAATTAATTTCTCAATCGACCAGTTCCCGAGAATTGAACTAAGCTAATATCGGTGTCGACCTTGAAACATTCTCTCTCTCTCTCTCTTTCTCTCTCTCTTAATCTCAGATCGAAAGATTTACGATCTTGAAATACTCGAGCGAGCGAGCGAGCAAGCTAGCGCAGACAAACAACAAGCGTCGTCGTCGATTAGAGTAAACATAATATCTAACGCACCATCGAAAATTCGTCGTGTGTGTAAACAATTTGAATGTTCCTCTTCTAGACGGATTTCAAGGAAACTTTTTTGAAAAAGTCCAACTTTTTCTCTCTTCTTTTACATTTAACAGCTAACCTTGCCTCTCTCTCTCTCTCTCTCTCTCTCTCTCTCTCGACGTCGTCTTCTTCCTATTTTCCATATATACACGGGGGAAAAAGAGAAAGAAGGAGAACCGAGAGATGACGAAGGTCACGAAAAAAGAGAGACCGAAATAGGAAAGGAACTGAACTGGTCCAATGGCGCTACTTTGAAAGGAAAGGAAATTGGAAAAAAAGAAGAAATAAATAAATAAATAAGAAAAAGAAAAATAAAGAATAAAGAAAAAGTAGTCTCGCGGTACAATAGTGTGTAGTCTTCGTCGTCGTCGTCGCCGCCGTCTTCGTTCGGAGCTTGGCCGGTTTGTCCTGAGTTCTCTGACGCAAGTATACAGACACGCACACACACACACACACACACACACACCAGAGAAAAAGAAAGAGAGAAAGATAGTCGGACATATACATAGAACCGGTATATATAGTGTGAATCTGGTTGGTGAAGTAGAAGAGCATGTTGGTCGAGATCTCTCGATGAGCAAAAGAAAGGAGACTGGAGGCAGACCTGCCCGTAGGAAGGATGCATAAGTCCTTTTTTGGTGATATTCGCCGCGTGTTGCTTCGTTCGAGTGAGTAAGAGAGTCTTTCTCTCTCTCTCTCTCTCTCTCTCTCTTTCTTCCTCCCTTCCTCTCTTCCTCTCCCCTCTCTCTCTTTCTTTCTCTTTCTCCGGTTTGTCCGGTCTGCTGCAAGAGCGACCGGATTTTTCAAAGGTTTACCCGCAGGCCGAACCTGTCCTTTTCCCATAGCAGACTGGTTTATCGACTGGCATGCAAGCACTGCCGGTCTCTGCTCGATTTCTGAGCGAGCTCACACACATACACACACACACACACACACACACACACACACACCCACAAACGCATTCATATGCACCTACACAGGGACGGACATACTTGTTTGTATAAGATTATACGCGAAGTTTGTCGGAAAAGTATGTGTATGCCAGCCAGCCAACCAACCAACCAACCAACCCAACCAGCTTGCCCATGTGGTATATGTATATGTATATGTATGTATGTATGTATGTTGGTATATAAAAGAAAGAAAGAGAGAAACGAGGGATATACGAAGAAGAGGCGTGGAATTCCTGTCCGGTCGGCCTTCGACCATCTTGACTGGCGATTAACCTTACTAAGGAAACTAGTAATTTTGCGTCCTGCTGGACGCATTTAGGGTCACGTTGACCCCCATGTGATGCAGCGTGCTCGCATCGGTATTTTCGAGAAAAAGAAAGAGGGATTAAAAAAGTTTTCTTCTCGTGCTTTCCCTTTTCTTTTTTCTTTTTCTTTTCGTTTCTTTTCTTTTTCTTTTGTGCAAATAACAGAACGAGGATTTTTGACAGAAGGAAAATTTCTTTCATCTTTTTTCGATTATATCTATAATATCGTTTTTACCTCGAAATTATTATATTTGTCCCGCTAATACTATAATTACGCCGTTGAGAATGAATCGTTCGAAAAAAATTAAATATCGGACCTAAAAGATTCGGGCGGACATACGCGTAACACAGGCGCGCGTAATCGTGTGCGATTTAAAAAATTACAGGAATCAAATTAAAGGGCGTTAACTTCATCATCGAGCTCTGATAAATAAAAGAGGGGAAGGGGGGAAAGAATTAGAAGGAAGAGAAAAAGAACGAACGATTTTTTCCGAGTAATCGATTCCCCCATCTCCTCCTATTTCAATTTTATCGCTCGTCAAAGTCAATTTTTTCTTTGTCTCTTTTTCCTTATTGTTAGAAAAACACGTCTCTCATTGTTGTTACGCGATAGATAACGTGGTTGAATAATGCGATGACGTTAATTAATTAAGTATGACTTGTATAGCTCACATGTGTAGATAGGTTTTCCCGTTCATGTTGTGTTTCAAGAAACGAAATCGAGATAAGCGAATATAATGAATCTACTTGTCTCTATTTCTCTCTCTTTCTCTCTTTATCAATCGCTGTTCCCTTAATGCACACATAACGCAGACAATCTAACGTAACGTGAGCAAGGTCCACGAAGAGAGTTTACTAAGAAAGGAAAAATAAAAAATAAAAAAATAAAGAAGAAAATCATATCGCCGACTCGCATAAGTTTTCCGAGATATTGCAAGAGAGCCCAGAGAGCTCCGGAAAGTGAGGTACGCTTTCTTGGAACGCGAAAGCCGATGTAACACGGAGGCGAAGAAGCAGTAACTCGCATTTGCGGAACGCCATCTTCCTCTCCCTTCCCTTCCCTTCCCTTCCCTTCCCCTCCCCTCTCTCTCTGTTTCTCGTCCTCTCCAACGCTTGCACTCCCCCATACCACCAACTCGTGCATTCTATGGTCGGTCATGAGAAGCTCTCTCGGAGCAGGAAATAACGCGGTGAACGTGTGCGTCTCCTTCCTTAATGCCACCAACGAGCGTGCGAATCTTCTCTTTCACTTTTATCGAATTAGAGTAGAATGATGATGATGATGATGATGATGATGACGATAATGATGATGACGAGGACGAGAACGAGGACGACGACGATTATATTTGTTTTCTCTTCAATATTTTTAACTAATCGGAAGATGACAGAATTTTCAATGACCCTACAGTGATATTTTCAATGACGTTACAGGGAATCGCTTAAATTTGTGTTATCACAATTTATTTTTCATCTTTATTTCGTATCAAGAAAAAAATTATATAAACGTGAAAGTTATAGTATTACTTTTACCAGTACAAATACGGTATAGTAATTATTACTTGTACTCTATAGTATACAATTATATTGTACAAAGTATTAATTTATATGTACTGGTAGTTTAAACGTTGCAAGTTGTTGGTATAAATATTATATGTTATAAAGTAACAATAAATAAATAAATAAATATCGTCATTTAATGTATCCGTATGAACACATGCCCACACACACACGCGCGCGCACCTTTACATATATTTTATAATAAAATTAGTTCGTATAATGCTTTAGAAAAGCTGGTCACGTAAAACGTAAATAATACATAATACATCCCATACGATTCTTTTATACGTCAACGAGAATCTGGTTTTTCTGAATAATGTCTATTTGTATTTCTCTCTGTCTCTCTCTCTCTCTCTTTCTTTTTTGTGCATGCGTTACACACGAAAGTCGCGTTATGCGCTCACATTATTAGCTGTTATCGCGGCGCGAATTCCGCGCGCGTGCATTGTAAGGTCCGCCGACCGAGAATGGAGATAAACACGCGCCTTGTGCGCTCTCAGCGTAGTAGTACATATAAATAACTTGCGCAAGCGTTAATGAATGCTTATCTCCTTCTCGCGCCTGTTAAAAAGTCACAACGTTTGTGTATTCGTGTGTGTGTGTGTGTGTGTGTGTGTGTGTGTCTGCGTGTATGCCAACGTATGGAGGAGGCACACTTACTCACCAGTTTTGCGTTTATTATTATCGTCTCTACTATTTCTTGTGAGAACACTACTGGACAAAGAAAAGAATGAAAGATGAGGCCCGTCGATCGTTTGAAACAACAAATTTTTGCAATCCCGTTTTCGGATCATATTTATTTTTCTTTTTTGCTTGTTTACGTTGAATTTTAACGAACGAACAAATATTATACACGCGTGTGTGTGCGCGTCGGAGGAGAGAGAGTTAAGTGTACGTAAAATATTAGGTTTTCTTCTTCTTTTCTTTCCTCCTTAAGGGTCAAAGTCAGTTCAATAAAAAAAAAAAAAAATATATATATATATATAGTTAAATCGTATTAACCTATCTTCGATATATTCTTAAATTATAAATTTCTTAAATGATATTAGATACATAAATCAATGTATATGCCCTTTATATAAATCCTATTCCTAACGTTTATTTATTTTATGTAGAAATTATAAAACCATTGGAACGTAATTAACCTAACGTTTCCTTTTTTTTTTCTTTTGCTTTCAGGGAACGACGCGAAGCGGAAGTCCGCGAGTTAGAGAAACGCGAACGCGAGGCGAAGATGGAACGAGAGAGGCTGGAGAAGCAAAGAGCCGCCGAGCAAGCGGTTCACAAACATTTCGAGGAGTCCCTTAGGTTGGCACAGCAAAAGGTGAGTTCTCAATGCCATCGTCGATCGTTAAAAAAATTCGTTAGAGATTAACGAGCCGATTCGTTCCACGTTCGTTGTAAAATATATTCGTTCTATCGAACAATAGACCATCGGGAAATTATAAAATTCGGAACTTTGAAAATGAGTAAGAGCCGACAACGGGTAATAAATAAAATGAAGTAAAAAAAGAAGAGGGAGAGAGAGAAAGAGAGAAATGGAGAGATAAAAGAACACATACGTACGTGTCATTGAGAGAGTATATTTCTTTCATCTTCTTCTTCTTCTTCTTCTTCTTCTTCTTCTTCTTCTTCTTCTTTCTCCTTCGATAACCCCCAGAAAACACGACGATAACATTTCGACTTTAAGCGACGGCCCGATACGCAATAATAGTTGTTAAACGCCTTGGATTCATTTAACGTATCGATTAAATCCGATCGGAATGAGCGTCGAAAGTGTGCGCTCGATTCTTTTTTTTTTCCGCTGACGTTACGAAAAGGGAAGAAAGGAAGAAAAAAATCCAGAAAGAAAGAAAAGGAGAGGAAAAAAGGAATAAGGAAGGGGAGAAAGAGATCCTTTATCCTCATCATAAAGCATTTAAAAATCACGGACCTTGCTCGTTAACGAGCGTTAAGTTTAACAGATTATACCGCATCGTCGAATATCATGAATTATACTTGCTAGTACTCTCTCTCTCTCTCTCTCTCTCTCTCTCTCTTTCCCTCCCTCTTTCTCTCTCTCTCTCTCTGTTTCTCTCCTTTTGTTCCCTTGAAAGAACGAGTAGGAAACGACGAGTTTTAACGGGCGGTGTGCCGTTTTCCTTCGCTAATTATCCCATCCATCGTTCCTCGGTCCCTTCGTGAAAGGAGCTGAGTACAGTGACGTATAACGGGTTAATGACGAGCGGCTCGGTATTACTCTCTTTCTCTTTCTCTCTCTTTCTCTCTTTCTCTCTCTCTCTCTCGGGATCCACCCACACACACGTACGCACTCATACGAACGCATGGACCCTTCTTCCCCATCAACGATAGTTACTTTTCAATTCGTCCGGGGAAAATTATTCGAAGGGATCGATTCGATTAACATTCGCGAAGAAAAGGGGGAGTCCTGTTTGAGTCACCCTTATGTTTAGAAACGAGAGTTAGAGAGAGGGAGAGAATAGGGACTGGAAAAGATCCTAACACATTCTTACATACACGTACACACGCGCGCGCGCATATACACACATCGATAGCTTTCTTTTTCTTCTTTCTATGCTCCGGTTGTTGACGCAGAGTAGAAAGAAATAGGGGGAGGGGAAGATAAGGGTGGTTCCCAGACATTAGATACTAACGTGAAAGCAGGTAGGTTTAGCGGTGGGACCAGTGAGAGAGGAGGAGGAAGAGGAGGGGGAGGAGGAGGAGGTAATCGATGCATTCCAGCACCTGCCCTTTGTGCGCGTTACGCTCCTGACAGCCGGCCAAAACCTGCCTCCGACTGTGCCTGCACCGGGTCTCCCCCTTTATATCCCTCTCTCTTCATCCTGCCCCCTGCTCATTCCCACCACTCCTCTCCTCTCCTCTCCTCTCCTCTCTTCTCCGCACGTACATATATATATGTTTATACGAACAGCCGTTCTCAACCTAGAGCAGCGTGTGTATCCCTTTTCGATCGTAGGTGTCGTCGTCAAGGATGAAGACAAGAAATAAAATAATTCCTCGTACTTGTTTCGTTTGATATCACCCGTTATACTAATTTTCATGATAGATAAAGATAAAAAACGAATTGTGTTTTTTATAAAATAAGATAGAGGAAAGGAACAAATTATCACCGGGTTTAGTTACGTTTGTATCCGATATGCTCTCCCGATAACGAAATTTTCGATATTGAAACGAAGTGATCGTGCTACTTGTAGGGGATATAAAACAGAAAGGAATAAAAAGAGAAAGAAAGAAGAAATATTGGAGAAAAGATAAGAACGCGTAGGTATAAAAATCTGTGTGTAGGATAGAGATGAGAGACCCTGTTCGCCGAATAACTGCGTGCTGGTACACCTTGCGAGTGTACCAAGAGAGGGAGAGAAAGATCCTTTCAGGTTGCAGCAGCCAACCAAACAGGACTCTCTACCTACCTACCTACCTACCTACCTACCTACCTACCTACCTATCTCTCTACCTACCTGAGCCTTCTTACAAAAAATGTCCTGCAGTCGGTCTGGAACTTTCGAGTCGAGCTCTTTTACCAAAGTTAAACGTAATAATCGTTATTATTATTATCATAATCATCATCCTCGTCGTCCTCGTCGTCGCAGACTCGATATTCTCGCCTCGATGAAATAGCGAATAAACGCGCGATTATTACGAACGCAACAACGATAATTCCGATAGCGCGTCTCTTATCAGCGAATGTTTGTCGTTTCTTCGTTTTAGATAAGCGACGTTCCGTATATAATATGTGCGTACGTGCGTGCGTGCGTGGATAACTTGGGTGCGTGTGCGCGTGCCTTTTTACGCTTCTCCCGTTATAACTTCTTCCCTTGTGCTCTCGAGAGTGTCTCGGCCATTGATTATTGAGAGAACTCGACGAGTGTCGCGCTGAAAGATCGAGCTTAACTTGTTTTTCTCTTATTTTCTTCTGATTTCGTTTTTTGTTTTTATTTCGTTCGTTTTTGTTTTTCTTTTTTTTTTTTTTTTACACTTTATTCGTCCGACGTACGGGGTATCGTCGTTGTTCGACGATGGTTCTTCTTCGGCGATTATTTTTTGATCTTTGAAAAAAAAAGAGTGTACGGGAAAGGGACAGAGGGAGATTGAAAATTGTGATTGTGGTGTTCTACTACGAGATAGATAGAGAGAGAATGCATCGGAGATAATCGCGAGTGCTGCGTTGCGTGTAAAATTTTATACCGACTAACGGATTTGATCCGAGATGGTTCGTAATTATCTTCTCGTTTCAAACTACGAATGTATATTTTCACGAAGAGAGAAGTTTCTGGAGGAAGAACGATCGTAAAGTTGACTTTTTAGAAGATTGATATCGAAGAAACGTCGTGTCAAATATTTTTTGGTAAGTTTAACTCGCGTTATGGAACGTTCACGCATTTAACTTTGAAAGCTTCTTCCTGTTCTTCGTACCATGTTTTCTTTTATTCTTTTTTTTTTTCTTTTTTTACAAGTGTATTTGCGCGTTATTTTTATCCTTTTGAAGAAATTGCGATCAACGTTCAACGTGTGACCGTTGAGTCATTATCGTCTTGCGTCTTACAATTTTCTTCTTCTTCTTTTTCTTTTTTTTTTTAATATTATCTCCTCTTATCTTTCTCTTACTCTTTTGAATATATTTACTAAAGTTTCTAGTATCTATATAGGATGAGTCAACGACATAGCATTAGAAATTCCATTATAATTCCGTTCATTCGAACAGTGTCAGGGACAAATTATTTCGAGTTGGGTTTGTTCGATCGATTAATTAAAATTTACGAAGTAATTAGTTTTGAACGATCGATCGTTCGGTGTTTTGGTGTCATCTAGAAAGTATAAGTGTCTTGGAATTTTGGATAAGTTTGGAAAAATAACAACAAATGATTTATTACCGTATTGAAGTAAAATAATGACCCGGAAACGTATTTCTTCGGTATCCTTTTAACCAAGTCGAATGCATTTACAATTATGCTTTTATTATATAAGACGGAGTCAATGACGACGTAGTATTAGAAATACATTATAATCCTATTTATCCGTAGGAAGAAAACGCGTCGAGTAGGTTCGTTTGAATAATTAAAAAATTCACCATTCGATCGGTTGTACGATAGCGGAAGTAAATACCAAAGATTTGAAATACCTCGAAAGGGTGGAGTAGCTCGTAATTACCTTGACGAATCGTTTTAAACGATTAATCGATCAACGTTGAGTCATCTAGAAAGTAAGTACGCGCGCGTCAAGTATTTCTTTATACGTTTGAGAGAGAAAAAAAGAAGAAGAAGAAGAAGAAAAGAAAAGAGAGGAAAAAAGGAAAGTTCATTAACGTGTTATCCACGTGAAATAATGATGCGGAAAACATTTGTCTCCTTATCTTTTCCTCAACTCCGTCGATTATATTTTCCCACAGAGCCCCTTCCGATTATTACGTAAAACGAGTCAACGACGTAGTATTAGAAACACGTTATAATTCTTTTTATTCGAAGTAACAAAAACATTTCGTGTTTGAATTCGTTCGAATAATTAAAAATTCATTACTCGTCGATAACAACTCGGCTTCAATGGTGCAGGGAAGGAGGGTGGGGAGGGTGTGGTTAGTAAGATGGCTCGTAATTGTGGAATCTCGTTCGAGCAAAAGACGATTAACGATACGAAGAGGAAGAAGAGGAAGAAGAAGAAGAAGAAAAAGAAAAAGAAAAGAAAAAAGGAGGTCGGGCGATAGTGTAAGTGGCACGCGGAGTTATGCGATCGTCTACGTTGATCCCGAAACTTTCTCGTTGTTCATCGTCCCGAAGCTCTGCATGGTATTTCTCTACCCCTCTTTCTCCCCCTTCCTGCTTCCCCTCACCCCCACTCCACTCCACTCCACTCCCTCTCTTTCTTTCTCTCAGTTAAACAACGGTTCGTCCTTTCCGCATGCACGCCCGTTTATATAGTGGGTGCGCGAGCGCGCCTTCCAGGCGCCATTTGCAATGCAAAACTTGGCAGCACGAAGGTCATTAATTATGCACTCCACGCCGCGACGGGTACGCAACAATGGGCTCGACTGTTTTCGTTTCATGGTACGACATAAGAGAGCACCGGCTCGCTTCGATGTTCTATGAGAGAGAGAAAGAAAGAGAGAGAGAGAGAGAGAGAGAGACCCTCTGCCATCTTCCCCTTTTCTTTTCTTTTCTTCGACGTCCTTTCCATCTATTATATTATGTTTTCCTTTTCATAAATATTCCCTACGTCGAGAGCGAGTCTCTCCTTTATTAATCAATTTCATTCATTTTTCGTTTCGTTTTTTTGATTTTTGAAAAGAACAAAATCTTATCGAAGTTTTTAATCATCGGGCCGTACAATAACGACTAATCGATAGGACTTTTCATTTCGATTAAAGTCCCCTCAAAATGATCAACGTTTTAAGTAATCCGTATTTTCTTTGACAAAGGATCTCCAACCTCCGTTACATTTTCATTAAAATAAGAAGACATGAAAAGCATTCTTGGGTTCCTTGGATCTCTTTGGTATGCCCTTTTATTGATAGGATCAAAGGGAGAAATCCTCTTTCTTTTCTCTCTTCTTTTTTTCTTTTTTCTCTTTTTTTTTTTTTTTTTTTGTAGGTTCGGACTAAGTAAGGGATGAGTTTCCGAAAAGTTTTTATTTCGGGATGACTCAAGAACGACCGTTAGGTCCCTTTCAATGGTTTTTGTTGTCTATCGAGTTCGAAGAAAAGGCAAGTTCTTCGTTGACATCTGATGTATAGATTCTCCTGATACATGGTCCTATATAACCGATATTTAAAACCTTCAGGAATTCTTTTTCTTTCCTCTTCCTCCTCCTCCTCCTCCTCCTCCTCCTCCACCAATTGATCTTCGAACACGACAAGCAAGTTCCGTGGAGTCTTCCTTCCTTTTTTTTTGTTTCTTTCATTCTTTTTTATTCTTTTTTTTTTTTTTTTACAACTCGTACTCTGTAGTCCACGCCTTCTATAATCCTTAGCGCGCAAAGTTAATTACCGAGTCTAATCCTCTCTTGGCAAGCCAGCCGATGCTTTTACGAGCATAACTCGTCTCTCTGTTCGTGACCAACACGCCTCCTCTCTTTCTTTCCAGCCTCTCGTGAACTCCTCTTTGCAACGCTCTGAGACACGCTACACACACACACGCACACACACGCACGGACACACACTGTACATACGTATTCACAGTTATCCGTGACGTAATGTAAGCACTAGCAAACCTCTCGAGTGTGGTAGAAGAAGTAAGTACAGCGTGAGATTCGACATTCACTACTTCGAAAGAGCGAACGATACGAGGAAGACTACTACTCATCATCATTTGTATTACAAAATTACTTATCGGCTTTGTAACTGTTTCAAAGCACCCCCCCCCCAAACGAAAAAAAAAAAGAAGAAAGAAAATGATTTTGCCCTTTTGAACGTGACGTAATGACGAACACGATCAACTCAACCAACTCAAATTTATTAACGTAGTTTAGTACGTATGAATCAGGGGAATAACCTAAACGCACATATCACGTTTGATCATTTTTGTTCTCGCAAATTTTCCGATCACCCTCTAATGCGCGTTATAATACGTAAATTAAATGTGACCCGTTGGACGCACGTTATAGTTCTCCGAACAAATCATCGGAATCACCGAACATCACCAAGCATTCCAAGGACGTAGCGAGCCTATTCAAAGGTTAGACGACGGGTTATTCCAGTTCAAGTTCACGTACAAAGGATTACGTAAATGCAAAGCGAGAAAAAAAGAATTTTTTCTCTCATTCTCATTCCGTCGTCCTTGTTCCTGTTAGATCCTTTTCGACGATTTTTCAACGAGTTCTCCCTAACAAATATCTCTTTCTATTCTAACGGAGGGTAGGGTGATTCCGGTCTCCCTAATATCCCTTCCAAGAAAGTTGGACCCCAAACGGCTCGACATTGCCCTCCTTTCGTTCCTTTTTCACCTGCCTATCTTTCGAATCTTACACATGCACACATACAAAGCACCAAAAGAAAGAGAGAGAGAGAGAGAGAGAGAGAGAGAGAGAGAGAGAGAGAGAGAGAGAGAGAGAGAGAGAGAGAGAGAAAGAGAGTACATGACGTATCCTCGTAATTGGGAAATAAATTGTCGTGCGAGAGAACAGAGAAAGACAAAGTGGGGGTAAGCAGATAGGGTATGTTGGTAGGTAGGTAGGTAGGTAGGTAGGTAGGTAGGTTGGTTGGTTGGTAGGTAGGCAAGGAGGAAGGGGAGGGTGAGGGGTAGCCATTCTCGAGAACGTTTATCCAACGAACGTGTAATAACGAGCGGCTGAAAGTCCGAGAATGAGAAGGAGAAGGACAACGAAAAGAGAAGTATGTAAACGAGCGCATTCTAAGAATGTATAGGTACAAACGTGTATAACTTTCCGTCCGTATGTCACTATATTCATGTTCCCAATGTGTGCGCGTGTGTGTGTGTGTGTGTGTGCGTGTGTGCGTGTTATACGAGAGTATAAATAATTCATGACTTAGTAACGGTGGCGATGCAAATGAAGGAAAATGATGTGCTGCTGGCCCCTACGATCTTCGAGGAACCAACTACGAATGTAACGTACCTCCTTGCCATCTCTCTCGAGATGGCCTTCGATAAAGTATTTCTTCTTCGAACGACTACTGAAAATCTTTGGAAGTCCTTTTTACGGGAAAGGGCAAATTACTTTTTTTTCCTTTCTCTATTATATCTAGAAAATTAATATTCCTAACTAATGTAATACGTTATCTATAATAATTTAAATCGTATATAGGTATATAAATTTTATATGTATATATATATATATATATAATCATTCGCTATGTATAATTTATATCGGTATCGTATTATATCGTCGGCCATTTACGGGTAATAACTTAACTGTTCGAAATTTCAATTCTATTCTAAATTTCGTATTGAAATATTTTTTGTTAGACACAAACGAAAATTATACGATGGTCGGTTATAACAGCTGTTACTGCCGTATTTCGTAGAAGGCCAGATTAATGATCCTTCTTCCAAAAAGCTGGCCCCGCTTAAAAGTCTAACTTCTATCGTAAATCTTAAAGTTGGCTTTAGGAGTCACCGAGGATAGGTCAAGTTTCACGTCAATTAACGAAAGACAAATTCACCCCGATGGATGGTATATCCTCATCTTACAACTTATGTCTTCGTCCTGTTCCTTTTTCTTTTTTTTTTTTTGTTTTTCTTTCAAATGTCTTACGCAATCGTCATCTTGAAGAGCGTTAGATAGGAATCAAACTTTTTTTCATTCCGTTTAAAATCATGCACGATCGTTATCCGATTGTAAAATATAATTTGCCTAACGATTAACTGCAACGATCAACGAAATTGTACACACATCGTTACATTTACATACACCATTATTCCATGGTAAATTACGAAAAGCATTACTTCTCTCTCTCTCTCTTTTATTTTTCTTACGAATAGTTCAAGTCTCAGCAGGTATTATCTTTCAATTCGATGAGACGAAGCGCGTGACGAGGAACGAAAATACGGAAAAGTCAGCAGATCTCTTTCTTTCTTTCCTTCTCTCTTTTTTGCTTTTTGCTGACTGTGCAGCGACGTTACATGCACGTAAAAAGAAGAGAGGAGGAGGAGGAGGAGGAGGAAGATGCTCCAGGAATATAGCGCGAGAGCTGCTTTGTCAGCACAACTTTGCTCTTGGTTTTCCTCTTAATCTCTCTCTCTCTCTCTCTCTAACTCTCTCGTTCTCTCTTTCTCATATTTTCAATATTTTTTATGAAATTCAATACTATCTCATTTTAAATGCAAAAAAATAAAAATAGAAACGAAAAGACAGGGGGTGGAAGGAGAAAGAGAGAAAAGTAGAGAACGTTTCCTTTTGCAAAAAATTTCTTTTCATTGTAAAATCTTTCGCCGTACGTGTCATTTTGTTCAAAACGAACAGACGCGAGTTTAATCAAAAATTCGTCTTCCTAAGCGATTAGACCCGTGTAAATACCAGTCGCTCTTTTTATCGTTAATAGACTATATCTACTCAGCTGGAAAGAGAGAGTGTGTGTATGTGAGAGAGACGAATGCGGCCCAATTCCACTCGTTCCTCGTTTCTTATCGCATATTATCGTATTCGCTATCTGTTTGCCCGTGACAATAATACGTTTAACTCTTCGATATAAGTAAATGGGTGCTTGTACATATTTATATATGTATATAAATATATATATGATATATTCGTATATAGCGATGAAGTATCCCCAGCTTAGCTTCATTTTTGCGATTCAGTGACGAATATATAGGACACCTGTTTTGTCTTTCATTTCTTTTTGCTTTTTCTTTCTTTTTGTTTTTTTTTTTTTTTTTTTATTTTTATCGTTACAATTATCACCTCTTATTCTTTTCTTTTCCTTTCTTTTTTATCGTTTTTAAATTCCTCAGTCTTTTTCCTCGAAGAGAAAAATTCATGGAAGAGGAAATTCTTCCTATTCGTAATCTAAGAAACAAATGAACGAACGAGTGCATATATATATATATATATATATATATATATATATATGTATGTATATGAATATGTATTCAAGGATGGCAAGAACAAGATCGCAAAATACGTTTCTTATAACGCGAGCGACTATACGAAGCGGTTGCGAAGGTATGCATAATTAATATCTCTCTTACGTCTTATTATCCGCGCTTTTCGCTGATTATCACTAACGATATCGCACGGCACGTTGTTCTAGATTTTCTCGTTAGAACGTCTACATACTTCCCTTTTAAAAGCGTACCGTTAATCATCCTATTGTATCGAATTTCCTTTTACAGTTTTATTTCCCTCCATTTTCCTTTCTTACTTTTTCTTCCTTTTTTCTTCCGTTCTTTATGGTAGAAAGTATTATATTAAAAACGATTACGATTGAATGGATAAAATAAAACATTAAAGTATTTCCGTCCGTAAGAATTTTCTTTTACGAATTCATTTTGTCTGATAAGTATTAAAAACGATTGCGATCAAACGGAATATAATGGAATTTTAGAAACGTGAAAAATAATTCTCACGAGTTAAAATGACGTTTCGATAATTTTGTATCAGTCGATAAAACTCTCTATCTCTCTATCTCTCTTTCCTTTTATATAAGAATCGATTTGCGATTTAAAAGAAGAGAAATGTCATTGGAAGAAGGTGGTAGGAAAGCGATCGATGATCGTCGATTATATATATCGTTGTTTACTCGATAGCAACAAAGGGAATTGCGAGAAGTTGAGACGATGTATCGCGTTTCTACAATATCGCTTGCGATCTATGTCACATTGCGAGTGTACACGTACGTGCACGCCTGGCAGAAAGGCTTGTGGATCCGGTTATAAATCAGTACGATAACGGCTGCTCGGTCTCTCTACCGCTCTTATTACTCGCGATAAAGGCTTGTTTCCCTATCGGCAAATAAAGCTTTTATCTCGCTTTCCAATAACGCGGAGCCTCCTCCGCCGTTCGATGACCGATTAATCGAAATTCTGATCTCTCCTCTCTCTCTCTCTCTCTCTATTCGTCGTTCGAATGAAAGATTTTTGTCGTTAGATTTGTTTTCTTTTCTTTCCCCTCCCCCCCCCCATATTACCGATTCGTCATCTTCCTCGGAAAACGATATCACGACCAAAGAAAAATCGTTGTTAAAAAAAAAGAAAAGCAAAGACGCAAGTTCGTTTAGTTATTATTTTCGTTTAATCGATCGGCAATACAATTTTCTTCGTGAAATATAAATCTCGCATTAATCGCGAACATTTGTTGTTCGATTGATGCGAAGTGGAATGAAAGAAAAAGAAACGTTAAATATCGTAGAACGTCCACTCGCGTTTCTAATCGAATAAAAATACTTTTCAATGGTAAACTTCTGATTTCGTCGAAATCAGTTTTTTTATAACGAGATACTCTCGCGCGTATCGTCGTTCCCTCTTCCTCTGTCCCTCCTCCCTCTACCGCTTAACAGGCCTATAAAAATTCCTTGATATTTGAATCGTTGGATCGTGTCACGAGCATTTAACCGTCATATACCGTATATAGCCGTGCGATTACGAGGCACTCGAGGACTTTACTCGAATGACTCAGACACCACCGACTGGTCTCGGAGTAATCGATGCCGAGCGAGTCGTGCTTTACCCTTTTCCCGCACTCCTACTATATTTCGCAGTCGAATTCATAAAAAGTGATATAAAGAGAGTGAGAGAGAGAGAGAGAGAGAGAGAGATAAAGGGAGAAAGAGAATAAACCCAGTTCAGAGTCATTATTTATCAACCGGAAGCGTCCGTTCCCGCGAGGGTATATATCCTCCCTGATGAATATAAAAGAAGAAGAAGAAGAAGAAAAAGAAAAAAAATTTTATTTTTGACCTCGCTGAAAAGACGAAGAAGAGGAGGAGGAGGAGGAGGAGGAGGAGGAGGAGGAGGATAGGAGAAAAATGCGACCGACATTAATGTTAATTAAGTGAGAACTATTTTTCTATGTAATCGACTAGATACATCTTCTTCCGCTTCGTTCGGCAGCATTAACGAGCACCTTATATAGCCTTCTTTGTGTTCGGACTCTTTTTCACTCTGGAGAGCTCGGCATTTTTTTTTTTTTCTTTTCTTTTTCATCATCTCTCTCTTTCTCTTTCTCTGTGCGCGCGCACGCGCGTATATGGCGTCGTGGAGTTCTCATATATTTACTCGTCTCTCTACGTAGCATTCGACGATGATGAACGGTGACGCGGCAGCGAGGTAAACAAAACGTGGGTTGACACTTACTCGCGGTTCGATTAGCATAGTAAGCCTTCGTTGAGGTTATAATTAGATTTACGCTTTTGTATAAGCGTAAGTCTAGAGCATCCTTCTTATGCTGTTTTTCTCTTCGAGCTTTTCTTAACAATTAGTAACCGTCGTCTCCTCCCATCCATCCGCTCCCTCTTTCAGCCCATAGAAATTCTCTTCGACCTTGAAACGTGAAAAATTAGCATGGCGTTTCTAACGTCCAAACGCGTTAAAATAGCGCGCCCAAAAAGGTACGTTCACCTGTGAAATTCAAAGTTACCACGAAGTCCTTGAATTCGTACGGTCGCGCTCGTTTGCATAATCTTTTCTTATGAGGAGCGATAACTATGCGAAAAGAATAAAACGTGCGAGAATGTTAGTGAGAGAGGGAGAGAGAGAGAGAGAGAGAGAGAGAGAGCGAGAGAGAGAGTTCTCGTTAATCTCTTTTTCTCAACTCGTTGCGAGCGCCTTGTGCAAGAGGAGAACGGGTTTTGCGCGTATAGATGGGCATATTAAAGAACTTAACGATCACGATGACACGCGTGTAGAGAGACTTATATACGAACGCGTAAACGTCTCCCAAAGTTGCAAGTTTTTGACGGCTATGTAAGCGCGTATAAATTTGATAAAATCGGCATATAAATTGATCTACGGTATCGATTAACAGTAGTAGTAGTAGTGGTAGGGAAGATCGATCGTTACGATCGATCGCAGGAACGAATCGTTCTCGTCCACTCCGCGTAATTCGCTTTTGCCAATGAAGATGAAAGTGATTGGCAGTATTGATTGAAGTAGGTGTCTTATATTCCGCAGAGAAATTTGCAGTCGGCCTCGATGGCGTGGAACACTTTCATACCTCTACCACCGCACGGAAGTAGAAGCCACGGCGGTCCGCATTCGGGAATGACGGCCCACGGCGGTCACCATCATCCTGGTGGTCCCGGTGCGACTGCGGCGCATCCGGTAACGGTGGCGCAACAGCAACAACGTGAACGCGAGGAACGCGAAGCGAGGGAACGAGAACGGGATGCAAGGGAGAGGGAACGGGAAAGGGAGCACCTGGTAGTCGCGGAGAGATTGCACAGGCAAGCCGAGGCTAGAGATCACGTGGCTGCTCAACAAAGGGCGGCTTATTATGCCGCCACAGCGCCACCGGCTCAACAGGTACTTTTCTCCTCCTCTATTTTTTTTTTCTTCTTCCTCTTTTCCCTCGCTTTTAATCCTGCTCGAGAGAACACGTTCCTTCTAATCCATATCTCGAGGGATAATTTAAAATCGTTGATCGCGCTTCGTTTTTTCTACATTACCCCTATCCATCTCAGGTGTCCCGACCATCGAGCGTACCTGGAAAAGTCGAGTACCCACCACCACCGGCGCACTCTAGGACGTCGAAGTCGTCGTTGCCGGTCGGTAGTCTTCACGAAAAGGCACCGTCGGTGGTGGGTGGTCCTCCCTCGCACAGTTCGCTTCCAAAGGCTGAGCCTAACGTGAGTCTATTCAGTTATTCGACGTATCAGCCGCAGCCGTCGTACATGCACGATATCAAGGTAAAGAGCGAACAGCTAGGACAATCGGCGCACAAAACGTTACCGAGCAAGAGCGGCTTGGCCGGTGGACTCGAAAGGGATCACCATGGTAGGGAGGTATTGCAAAACCCACCTTCCTTGTTGTCCGATCACAAGAGTTCCGTTATCGTGAAGAACGAAGGCAGAGAGTTACCGAAGGGTCCACCACCGCAACAACACTCGCCGAGTCCGAAGATGATGCCGTACATGAACGTACAGCCGGTAACGCCGCAGCACAAGCAGGCCAGTTACGAGTACAGGAGTCCAACGCAAAGCCCTCATCACCTTCATCACCTCGACGGTCTGCAAGGGGCAAAGAGCATACCGCAAAGCCACCACAGAAGTGGCGGCGGCGGTGGTGGCGGTGGTGGTGGTGGTGGTGGTGGTGGTGGTGGTGGTGGCGGTGGGAGTAGCGGCGGAGGAGGTTCGACAACGACGTCGCAACTGGCGAGCTCCTCTCACGGTCATCCGGCACCGCATTCGCACAATCGACAGTCGCCTCACGCTCAACAACATCCTCATCAACAACCGCCGCACCCATCCCCACCGGAGCCGCGTTATCTGAGCAGGCCCGAGCCCGGTCTACCGTACGGCACGTCGAAATCGTCCTATCCTTATCCGCATCCACACCCACCGACGGCTTCGCCGACTTCCCATTACGCCGCTCCTCCTCCGGCGGTCTCGAAGCCAAAAGTCAGCAGTCCGGCGCCACCGCATATATACGGCAAGCCAAACTCCGGCATAATGACCGGCACGCCGGTTTGCAGGGCTTCGGAGCCCGCGGTCGCGGCACCGATACCCTTAACGTCGAAGGCCGGTAGCTCGCCTTACCAGCAAGTGCCTCATCACCATGGAGCGCCGCCACCTCCTTTACCACCGCCTGCTCACAGTAGCAGATCCGTATACGATAACAGGGGTTTCGCTGGCTCGATGCCAGCCGCGAAACTACCGCCTCCACCTCTTCACGGATCACCACCCACGTCCGCTTCGACGCCCCTCTCGAGGCCGATAGTTCATCCCGCTCATCACGGTAGTCCTCATCAACCGGGCGGTCAAACGTTGCAACACGCCCAGCCGCAGATCGCCGCTTCGAACTTCCAAACTCAGCCTCTCGATCTTGGAGTGGAAAGATCCGGTTCGCCCAAGAGAAAAGCTCCGACGCCACTTTCCTGCGACAACGTTAGCGGTCAGCCGGTTTCCTTGGAGGTCTGTAAGAAACGACGAACGGAGGAACCACAACCGTTGTCCCTGCAATGCGTCGGCCCGCCCGTATTGTCCAGGGTGAGCGAACCTAGTCCTCTGATTGCTTCGGCCGCGACATCCATCACGACCGTCGTTAATACCGCGGCATTGTTGTCTCAACAACCGAGCGACATCCCGCAATCTTCTCAAGAACAACGTACCGTCGCGGCTGAGAGTCCGGCTCCGAGAACTGCGAGCGGCGACGGCTCGATTCGGCCAGCCAGTACCGGCAGCGTCAGTTCCTTCAATCCGATCAACGTTAGCGCGGCACCGAGTCCAGCGCCCATACCAAGTCCGGCCCCGTCAATGGCACCCAGTCCAGCGCCCAGCGCTCCAGGTACACCCGCCAAAACCAATCCTACCACGGCCGACAGCGAAAAGTCCGAAAGTCCGGCACCCAGACCACCCAGCAGCACCAGCTATCCCGTTCACAAGTTGAAAAAGGCTTGGCTGCAAAGGCATTCGGGCGAAGATGGCACGGAGGACACCACCGGCATGGTCGGAAGTGGTTCCTGCGTTACGTTACCTTTAAATATTTCACAAGCGCCATCCCAGCCACTCAACAACAAAGAACGCGAGCCAAGCTCGAACACCGGTGGTAGTAGTACGACGACGACGACGACGACGACGACGACGACGACGACGACGACGATGATGACGACGACCACGACGACGACCACGACGACGACTTGTTTACCCAGCGCCGTTAATTCCATTTACAATATCGGTAGTATGGCAGTGAACAGCATCAACAAGAGCAAAGTCACTGCCAAAGGAAGTCGTAAGACAACGAACAAGGAACCACTTAACGGTCACGCCACGGATACGAAGAATCTTCAAGAAGACTCATCCAGCAGCGACCCTGAACGAAAGTCGCCGCCGAAAAGAAAACCACCCAAGGTATCTATCATCTTTGTATCGTTGTTCTTTCCTTTTTTCGAATAATGGTCGCTAAAACGTTCTATGCCTTTTCAAACTACGTTTTATTACAATTATTATGTTTTATTTATCTCTATCGGCATGGATTTGTTATAATTCTCGTAGAACTTTTGTTTCGTGACATTTACGGGTACGGTTTTTCTCTTTTTTTTTTTTTTTTTTTTATTTTATTTTTTAAACATTTCATACGAGCGATTCGCGATAAGATCGTGCATATTAAAAAGAAAAAAACAAAAAAAAAAAAAAGAAAAAAAAACGACTTACCACGCGCGTCTCATGGAATTTAGTTTTCTGTAATTGTAGCGATGCGAGATTGAAAGTTTGTATTTCGTAGACCGGAAGAATAAGCCGGAAGTTACGCCGTAAATGTTCATTGCGTTTAAACTGACTGCTATTATGGGCGGCGCCATTTTCTCGTGAAGCTTGGTAGAGTACGTGATCTCTGAGCAGAGTTGCAGTGCCCTTTGTTGATCAGAGTGTAATTGATAAAGAAAGTAGCGTTAAAATAATCTCCAGTACTGTTAATTGTTGACGATATCGAACGATGAATAATTTTCTTTAGAAATAAATATGGTAATGTACCGGAATATAGCGAATTGTAACATTACGTTCATAATCACTTTGGTTAACCTATATCGCCGAACGTGTTCGATTCTATGGTGTACTTTTTCTACATCTTTTACTTGAATGTAGTAACAAAACATAATTACTATTGAAACTCATTATTCGAAACAATGTTTTATATATAATTCTGAATAATATATTAATTGGGGCTTTGAATTTTTTTTTCAAAATTTAATTACTTCATTGAATGAATAGATAAATGTTTGCGCGTTACGAACTACTCCTTTATTCACCTTTCTATGCTTTCATTAGATCGTTTCATTAGATCGTTTCATTAGCCATCTGACAGATTAACTATAAAATAATTTTATATTTAGTGGCTTTACATAATTGCAGTTACGAAAGCATGAACTTCCTGACTACTTAATAATCTGTGCACTGTGGTAGGTAAAACGAAAGAAGGGAGCTGCACGGAGGCAACAAACCGCCGCAGAAGAACAGCGGAGACACAAAGAAGAGAAACAAAGCGTAGGAGCTGGAGCAGGAAGTGAGTCTAGCAATGAAAGCGAAGCTGGATCTGCCAGTGACACCAGCGAACAATTGGGCTCTGTTCATCCTCCTCCGAGAGCGAGACATACCACGGCCAATTCCAACAATTCCTCGGGAAACGGTTAGTTGACGTAGCTTGTTGTAAATGGACTTCCCATCAGGTGAACTAACTATTCACTTGCAGGGTAAGTGATACGCGTTTCATGATCATACATTTATACCTTTCTTTAAAGCTGTATGGGAAGTCGAAAATAAGAAGCAAAATATTTACGTTTTCAATTTTGGTAATTCTATCGCATATTTATACGTTTTATCGCAGTAGTTTGCCAATATATTTTTCCCGATATTTAACCGTCGGTCAGACGTCTTGTCTGTCTCTCTAAGTGCACATGATGAATAGTTAAAAGTTGACAACCGTGATATACAAATATATTACAAAGAGCTTTTTAACACTGACGTCGTGCGATATTATGGTCGATATGACGATTTATTTCTCTTTGGACATTCGTATTGATAAATCGTTACCGTAATTTTATGCATAGGAAATAATAAAGACCTCAGGAAAAGAGGCAGAAAACCAAAGACTACTAAAGGTAACGATGCGGGAGGAGAAGATCAACAACCTCGTCAAAAAAAAGAACGTAGAGATGAAAGCACAAGTGGCGGTAACAATGGGCCCGGTGGAAGTGGGGGAAGAGGAGATCCCTTTCGAAGACCAGCTGTGTCACAATTAAAGAAGACAGGTGAAAGCTGGTTGCAAGATGACGTTTGTTTCTACGCTGCTCCAAAATTAGCAAAGTGTCGCGAATGCCGGCATGCTCTAACTAACGGCCTTAAAAATCTTCCTCAAAATGTCTTCTGTAGATTCTACGCATTTCGCAGATTACGATATACAAAAAATGGACAATTGGCTATAGCAGGATTTAGTGATCCTCATAAAGATACTTCTGAGGTAAATTTTTTTTTTTTTTTTTTTTTTTTTTATTTTTCTTTTATATATATATATACACATATATCATTACTTTTACGAATTACATTTAAGTGCACCTTCTGAAAATTTTATTCATCATCCTTCTGCAGGAGTGTGATTGATAACGGATACCACTGTGCTGTTGCAGGAAGATCTACGCCTATGGTTGCCGGGAAAAAATATTCAGGACTCGGACGATAAAGAAGAAAAATTTGAAAAGGATGAGAAAGATAAAATAGAGAAAGTGATCAAGGGAGATTTAGATTTAGAGACAGCACATAGACTTCTTAGACAGGTCGGAGATCAATTTTGTGATCTTTTACACCAAGAGAAGGATGCTCTTCAGGAACACATGGCAGAAGGTTAATATTATCCACAAATACGTGTATTTATAAAACGAGATAGATTAATTCATAAAAGATTAAATGTCGCGCACAACAAAACCCATTTGCATGCCATCGTTGCGTTTAATATCATTAAATCGATACACGTTATGTTGGGCGTTGATGAAAACATTAATCCTTTTGTTTCCTTTCTCGAATATTTTTTCTTTTTTTTTTTTTTTTTTTTTTTATACGCTCGCGTAAAAAAAAAATCTCTCACTTAGCAATCATATATCGAAGCATTTATCGAGTTTTATCAATTTTAATTTGTTCGCATGTTTACACGCTTTATGTATTCGTTGTTTATTTTACTCTTCATAGTGAGTTCGGGAATTACAGACGGAATAGTAGCATGGAAACGAGTCCTGCCAGGCGTACGGGAATTGTGCGATGTATGCGAAACGACACTTTTCAACTACCATTGGGCTTGTAGAAAATGTGGTTTTGTCGTATGCATCGATTGTTACAAGGTAAAGATATTATTTCCTTCTAATGTAGACAACAGTTTCGTTTAAGAAACATTTTTGTTTCTTTTTCTTTTGTTCGATCGTGTGCGAAACCAAAAATGTATTCCTTTCTCTCTCTCTCTCTCTCTCTCTCTCTCTTAGGGACGTAAAAATGGAACGATTAAGATCTGGGGTGAGAGCGGCAAGGACAGAGACGACTTTTCATGGTTATTGTGTACGAACAGACAAGCTCACGAACCCGAAAGACTTATGCTCACACAAATTATAGCCGGTGATAGTCTCTTGCGACTTGGTCAACGTCTTCACGATTGTCGATCGGAATGGGGTATTCCTCAGCATTGCGGTTGTTCGTTCGTATCACCGGGTCAGCCGAACGAGAGTTTGAGAAATTTGATAAAGGGCGAGACAGTTCCGGTTCTTAACGGAAGCATCAAGCAAGAACCCAAAGAGGAGAAAAAGATAAACGAATCCAACGGGGCATCGGATAACAAAGTTAACGGCGAGGATAAGAATTCTCCGTTGAATTGGTTAGCGGACGTGGCATTGCAGAATCAGGATAAGAACGAAAGTGGATCGAGTTCGGATTCCGACGAGGATCGCGAGGGGAATTACTCGACGTTGAGAGAATTGTTAATAAGGCCATCCCACAAATCAAATGGCAATGGGTCTAGATCGAATTCACCTACGAATAACGCCGGCAACAACAATCCTGCTTCCGGTACCAACGCTCCAAACAATATCACCAAAACCGGGAAGAAGTCGAAAATGGATACGCTCGACGAAGTGATAACCAGCGTGATAGAGCACACCGTTACGAAGGAAAGGGAGAGCGGCGGATTGGACGACGACGAGAAACCAAGGGAATTGAAACACTTCGTACGTAGATACAAATGGACTCAGAGGGGCCGAGAACCATTACCTATAAGAATAATGACGTTAACGGAGAGCAAAAGTATTTATCCTGACGTACCACATTCATGGCTCTGCGACGGTAAATTGCTCAGGTTAAACGATCCGAATAATCCGAACAATTATAGAATTTTCCAAGATCAATGGAAACGTGGACAGCCGGTTATAGTCTCGGACGTCGCCAAATCTCTGGACATGGATCTTTGGCATCCTGACTCCTTCGCGAGAGATTTCGGGGACAAGAAGAACGATCTTATCAATTGCATGACCGGAAATTTGGTCCCTAATCAACCGATGCGTAAATTCTGGGAGGGATTCGAACACTTTTCGAAACGACTTAAAGACGAGAGGGGAAATCCCATGCTCTTGAAATTGAAAGACTGGCCGCCCGGCGACGATTTCGCAGAATTGTTGTCGACGCGTTTTGTTGATTTGATGAAAGCCCTCCCATTGTCGGAGTACACGCATCGACACGGTAGATTGAATTTGGCGAGCCATTTACCCGATTGTTTCGTCAGACCAGATTTAGGTCCTAAAATGTATAACGCTTATGGTTCGGCGCTTCATCCGAACAAAGGTACCACGAATCTTCACTTGGACATCTCCGATGCGGTTAACGTAATGGTCTACGTTGGCATACCTAAAGATACCGACAACGACGAACATGTCAAAGGTAATAATGGCCGCGCTCTCTCTCTCTCTCTCTCTCTCTCTCTCTCTCTCTCTCTCTCTCTCTCTCTCTCTCTCTCTCTCTCTCTCTCTCTCACTCTCTCTCTACGGCTTGTGCGACTGACTACTACCACTATATTACGAAATAGTTTTAATAAGGATTTTTTTTTTTTTTTTTTTTTTTTCTTCTCTTTTCTTTTTTATTAATCGTTATGTAAAATTTATCGATTACAGAGGCATTGAGAGCTATAGACGAAGCAGGCTGTGATATTCTGACGCGTCGTCGTGTTCGCGAACGCGGCGAGGCACCAGGAGCATTGTGGCATATTTACGCGGCTCGCGATGCTGACAAAATTCGTGACTTATTGAACGCCGTCGCATTGGAACGTGGGGCACGTTTAGAGCCCCATCACGATCCGATACACGATCAGAGCTATTACCTGGACGGCCCTCTGCGAGAACGATTGTATCGCGAATATGGCGTCGAGGGGTAAGTTTCTTCTTTTTCTTTTTTTTTTTTTTTTTTTTTTTCATCCCTCCAATCTTTTCCCATGATAAATATTCGAACATATAAAAAAAAAGGGTCTAACGAATCGCCTTTGTTCGTTTCTTTTTTTATTTCTCTTATAGATACTCCATCGTGCAATGTCTCGGAGATGCCGTTTTCGTCCCGGCGGGCGCACCGCATCAGGTCCGAAATCTTCACAACTGTATCAAAGTCGCCGAGGACTTTGTATCCCCGGAAAACGTTTCTCATTGTTTCCATCTAACTCAAGAATTCCGTGAATTATCGGATTCCCATACGAATCACGAGGATAAACTGCAAATTAAGAACATTATCTATCATGCCGTTAAAGATTCCTTGACTGTGTTGGCGAATGCCAAGGAAGAGACCCTTGCCAAATCGAAAACTGGTAACGAGACGAAGATTAAAGAAGAAACGTAGCCATAGGCCCCTCACCGTGATCGTAAGATCCAAGAATCATTGTCTTGAATATTAAATCCTTCGCGTATTGTCGCGAGAGAGTTCTATTTGCTTCGGATTCTAGAAGCTTTTCATATATACATATATATATAGAGAGAGAGAGAGTGAGAGAATGAGAGAGAGAGAGAGAGAGAGAGAAAGAAAGAAAGAAAGAAAGAAAGAAAGAAGATTGTCGAGAATAATGCACTCCGAAGAGACAAATAGACATCGTGGTGGTGTAAGAATTTGTTGTGATATTTGACGAGTAAACTCGCGTTTAATTTTCTATATAACATTGGCTGAGCCAATCGAGGTTATTCGTTATTTCGTTTGACTTTCGTTTCCTTTTTCTTGTTTATCTTTCTTCTTCTTATTTTTTCCTTATTTTTTATTATTATTATAATTATTATTATTATTCTTCTTCTTTTTTTTTCTAATCCCCACTACCCGTTTCCTTTTCTCCTTCCCGAAAAACGCTATCGATGGACATGAAGTCCCCTGAGTTTTTCATTGAATTTTATATGGATCGGTCAAGACGAATGCCCGTGTCCCTCCTCTTTACGATTGTGATACCAACAGGACTTTGGATCATACGTTATTTGTAATTAATTATATCGTGCCTGTATTCAATACACACTGTCTATGTCGTATATAAATGTAGATAATCGGTTATCGTATAATAAGATCCTAAATAGAATCTGTGAGAGATTTTGTCTAGACTTTAAAGATGATGATGATAATTGATGATTGATGATTGGTGATTGATGATGATGATGATGATGATGATGATGATGATGATGATGATGCCGCCGCCGCTGCCGCTGCTGCTGCTGACGATGACGATGATGACGATGATGATGATAATGATTATACATACCTTTGTGCAATTAGTTTGTCGATTAAATTGTTAGCTGGCTCGGTGAGATTACTCTTGAGTTTCATTATCGTGTGCTCCCATCATAATTCGGTGCTTTCGGTAGTGAATAATAACGATCTTAACTCAACGAGTTCTTCATTCGATCATATTTTCTCGCTTCTCTATATTGTGCTCCATATATATATTAAAAAAAAAAAAAAAAAAAAAAAAAAAAAAAAAAAAAAAAAAAAAAAAAAAAAAGTATATATATATATATGACGGGAACATGATAATAAAATACTGCCTAATTGATTCACTTTAATGCATGTGTACCATCGATCGACAGATTGCGTACATCTGTGTGTGTTTATTGTGTGGCCGACGTTTACATCGTTGTTTGTACCTGTTTTCACAACTTGTGTCGACTAATATATACACCTTACTTTAACGTGAAAGTATGCCGATCGGGGATAAATACGAACTTTTGACAATTATTATTCGCTTATTCGAATATCAAAAAAAAAAAAAGATGAAAGAGAAAGGTAATAGCGAACGGCGGACGAGAGTATAAAACGATAGAAATATTGTAGGAACGATGAAACCTTCTTTATGTGGGGTAATTATATATGTATGTACACACACACACACACACACACACACA
Source organism: Dolichovespula saxonica (assembly GCA_911387935.1). Taxonomy (NCBI): domain Eukaryota; kingdom Metazoa; phylum Arthropoda; class Insecta; order Hymenoptera; family Vespidae; genus Dolichovespula; species Dolichovespula saxonica. The sequence goes on along the minus strand of OU427018.1, from coordinate 275,354 downwards.
CACACACCACACACGTGCAGTTTTTGCAAATGCATTAGATTCGTGTTTTTGGATATTTGTGATCGCTATAGTCAACAAAAATGGAAAGATGAAATGAAATAAAGAAAAAGAAAAATTACAAAGAAGAAATGAATTGAAATTGTTATTTTTATCAAAGTACTCGAGCCGTCTCTCTTATCCGATGAACAGAAAACAAACGGAGGATAATGCAATTGATATCGTAATAATGCTAACGATAAAAAAAAAGAACTATGATAACATTATTTAAAATGAAAAAAAAAAACAAGAATATACATAAGAAAAGAATGAAAGAGAAAGAGAGAGAAAAACAATGTAATAAGCTTCAAAGTGCCAATGTTGAACGATATGATGTCGAGACATCAAATAAATGTGTACGCGTAGGTAGCAAAGAAGAGGAGTAGGATGAAGAGAATAAGAAGAAGGAGGAAGAGGAGGAGGAGGAGGAGGAGGAGGAGGAGGATAGAAAAAAAGAAGCAAAAAAAAAGAAAATAAAAATAAAAAATAACAAATGGTTAGTTAAGCAAAAAGAATCGCGCGCACCAGATGACAGGGCAGAGTTCCTATCACTGAAACAATTTGCGTCAAACAAATCACACATCGCGCTATTTACGGTGTTACGTACTTGAATAATTCTTTCCGTCTAATCGTAATGCGAGCGTATTATAACCGACTCCATCTTGAATTTCTCGAAAAAAAAAAGAAGGCGCCATTGTATATTTATAGATGTTTTTGAAACGTGCGACAAACAAACAGAAAAGTTTTGCGCGTCGCGATTTATTAAAAAAAAAAATATAACAAAAAAAAATAAAAAAATCAATAAAAAGAAAAATAAAAAAAAAAAAGAAGATGTAAGAAGAAAGAGAAAACCGTTACGTATTTCTGGCAAAAGAGACAATTTCTTTTTTTTTTTTTTTTTTCTTTTTTTTTTTTTAGATCGTACTCCGCTGACTTGCGCTTTTATCGGACGAAAAATATCAAGGACGGTACGTTGGAATAAGGAAAAGTGAATAAAAATAATAAAGAAAAGTTAAAAAAAAGAAAGCGAAGGAAAGAGAAAGAGAGAGAGAGAGAGAGGGAGGGAGGGAGAGAAAGATAACCAGTGAAATCCTGAAATCCGCAATTTCTTTGATCTCAACATTTGTCTAGCATACAACGACTCGATAAAATAATATTTAATGAATAAATCTTAAATATCGTAGTATTACTAAGTGCGTTAATCTTATGGAGATGATAAGTATCAAACAACAACAACAAATTACCCTTTTATCGACCCTTCGAAGGAACATTGTATAAAGTTACAAAAGACGTACTCTGTGTATTATTGCTGCAGGCAAAGCTATTATTATTATTTTTATTATTATTATTATTATTAATTATTACTATTATGATTACTATTAATATTATTATTATTATTATTATAATTATATTATTATTATTATTATTATTATTATTATTATTATTATTATTATTATTATTATTATTATTTGTTCTCTTGCTACGTGTAAATATACATTTATACATGCATATATGTATACATATACATATATAAATACGAATGAAAACTTTAGGATTAAGAAGATACACACTCCACGAAACACGAAAAAAAAAAAAAATTAAAAAATACACTACGTGCGTATAGGTAGATAGTCCATTATACCATTTATTATTATAATTATTACCATTACTACGATTAAATATTATTAACGAAGAATACGATATCTAAATGTTGCTAAATATATCGCGGCGGAGCACGGTTATAAGAGGAAAAAAACGAGCGAGAGAGCGAAAGAGAGAGAGAAAGCGAGAGAGTAGAATATACATTAAGATGAAAAAATAAAAGTCGAAAACTTGTATGTGTCGCGAGTGCGCGAACCTTAGGGGATACGTATGTGCGCGCGTGTGTTTCCCATGTATGTGTGTGTATGATCATGAGCGAAAATTTAAGCCAGAGAAAGCACGAGAATAAAACACAAGGGGCCGTGTTTGGGGGCGGAATGGAATGGATGAATTTACGTGTACAGCTCTAAAAAAAAAAAAAAAAAAGAAGAAAAGAAAAAAAGAAAAAAAAGAAAAAGGAAAAAAGAAGAAGAAAAAATATCCTAAAAAGTAATCCACCCCCAGAGTCCCGTACCACCCCACCACCGGCCGCCCCTCAGTCATAGCAAGTTATGAACCGCGGGCCGGCAGGTCTGAGTATAATTTTTTGTACTGTGTAAATGTAAGAACATACGTTTGAATAAGAAAAATGTTTATATTATGAAAGATCTTGTCCTTTATTGTTTTCTATGTCTCGATTATAAACATTATTACCATTTCTTTTCTACGTACGCGCACATACTCTCGTATGCATCTCTGAGTTGTATTCAGGATGACGTAAAAGTAGGTTGCGTCCATTTCTTTTTAAATCGATTTTAAACTAATCGATATAATATATAAATATATATTTTGTTTTATCGATATGATTTATTCGATCTTTCAAATTGTTCGCGGAATTAATGATATCGGCCAATGGACGATTTCAAAAACGGTTTCAAATGCGTACTCTTTCAATAACATTTTTCTGATTTAGTTTCATACGTTTATTTAATTTCTTCGCAAATATCGAAAACCTTGAAGAGATAGGGTTTGTGAAACCTATAAGTCGATAGTCGAATTAACAATAAAGTAGTGTATGGTCTTGCTGTCCCTGTTGAGATCGGGTTAGCAGATATTAGTAATGTCGAACGCAAGAACTAGATCGGACCTTTGAAATTTCGAATCTCAAAAAGTTCTTCGATTAATTTTTAGACTGCTGGTACGCGTCGTATGTGTTTCTCAATAGTTGACACGTGACTTTTCAGAGAGCGCCACTGATCTCTTAACGATATATACGTATGATATATCAAATTTTAAATGTCACAATCCTATGAAAAGAATTACTATTCAACCTAAGTGCACGTTCGTTCCACTACGTCCTATAATTATTTAAATTCGATGTGATACAACGTCACGTCACACAAATGAATAGAAAAATTGTTAATTTTACGATTAGTCGAAGTGAGTAGGTCATTATACCATAGTTACGTTCAAAAGTTCCGAGTGAAATAATTTACAAATTATTAGATCACTGTTATATTATAAACGTCTGTATAAGGAGAAAATATTAAATGTTTATTAGATATATTTTCGATTCTAGATAGTATATTTACAAACATATTATTGCAAAAGATGAATAATATGACGCAAACGAAACCTATAGAATCATCTATAAGAAAGAAACTGAAAGAATCATTTGATCCGTATTTCATTGATGTTGTCAATGAATCTTATATGCACAATGTACCTAAAGGATCAGAAACACATTTTAAAGTAGTAGTCGTTTCCGAACAGTTCGATAATAAACCTCTAATTATGGTAAGTATACTACATTGTATATTAAAAAAAAAAAAAAAAAAACAATATACTTATGTCGATGGGTAGATCGAAAGAAAACTTATTAACGCATTACAGTCCAGACATAAAAATATAGTTCTTTCGTTGACTACATATAAAATTCCAAAGATGATGTATAAATTTGGATGGTAATGCATTAAGAGTAATTCATATATTATTACACCAATATTCTTTATTATTGATTAATGATAATATTGCGATACATTTATTTTATTTAGCGTCATCGCATGGTACACGATTTATTAAAGGTTGAATTACACGATATACATGCACTTTCCATTGTAGTGAGTTATCATTATTAATATATTTTATAATGTTGAACAATGATTGATTTCACATTAATAATTTTAATATAATTTTTTAAAAGGCAAAGACACCTGAGCAATGGGAAAAGAGTAATAAAGCATTTATACCTAGTCCTGCGTGCAGAGGAGGTTTCGGAAAATGATATGTATCGGTGCATAAAGATTATATGTAATATTGATATGTCGAATTGATATATATCGAAGTATATTGAATAGAATTTAATTAAATAATTTAATGTTTAAAAACAAATAATTAAAAAATAAAACATTTTATTAATGTCACAAGGAAAAAGTATCTAATCTTAATCTTCCTTCATTCTCAGTCAGATAGAGCATATCTGCCATAGACTGTTCAGCAATTGCTTCTTCTGCTTTATCATGCATCTGTAAAGTACATAGCAGACACGCATACATACGCATATGCATATTAAAATTAGTAATATAATTTAAGTGTGATAAATATAGACATATTTGTTGTATTAGTACTTACACCTCGGAAAGTGGTGTCAGTAGGAGGACACTTAAAGTTGGGTCCAAAATTTACGGAAACAGTTGCACTTTTATGTATTGAGACAGTAGGATAATATGCTCCTCTATTGATGTCTAGAAATGCTTCACCTTGATTGACACCATTTTTATAATATACGATTTTACTCCCTGGTAAAGCTTTTAAAGCTTTTAATGCTTCCGGTACTTGATCTTTTTCCTCGTAATAAAGATGGCTCTTGAATTTTACTAAAGGCTAAATTACAGATATCTATGGTTATTTAATGTACATGAAATTATATAGACGAAATCAATTAATCAATCTATTATTTACCCTATCTTTATATGTATTCGGAATATGCGATGCATCATAAATATCTGGTAAAGATATAAGAAATCCCAACGTATCTCCTTCTCCGTAACCATTGCTGTAATGTTTTCCCCTACTTTCATGAAACCGTGTACCTTTCCTGTAAAACAAAATTAAAAACAAATTTTATTACGAGAAAAAGAAAGAAAATAATAAAAATGTATAATCATTTTTTCCAACGTACACGTTTCTTCGTATATCATAGAATACTTTATTTTTATGAAGAAACTTTCTCATATTTACCTAGATCTCCAAGAATATCCAAATTTGTCGTAGCCCAATGGTGCTTGTAGATTCGCATATTCTTGTCCCCAACCAAGTCTAGTAGCAGATCCTTCGGGCATTTCCTCAATCGTAGCTTCCCAGTACCAAGTCCCCTTACTTACACCTAAATTATAATTATATTAAAAACATCATGTATTTATGATAGCTATACATTTGTACTATAAGCTAAAGTTTTATTTGAAATTTTATAATGTCTGCATTTACGTCGTTATATAATATCACAAAATCTTTGATTTGTAAGAAATATCTAACACATACTATGCGTAGCTCTGACCATACAGTATCCTTTTTCACCAGTGACCGCTAATCTGTCTTCTGAAACTTTTAATTGCGGGGCCCGATCATGTAAAGCAAGTAAAACTGCGCTTGGACTTAGGGGCCTATATAACCAACCGGGAATAGGTTTTCCTGCCCAATCGCTACTTTCATCAAACTCCTATGACACCGATTATATATCATTAGTAAACATATTTGCATTTACTCACCCATTCTACAAGAATATATAAACAAGATAGATTTTATCTACTTGTCTGAAAGGTGCATGAGGATCTGGTTCTGCAAGTATATATCTGTATCCATCTTTGTTAAAAGGATGCTCAAGAGGATAACCATGCGCAGGTAATTTTGGTGCTGTCATATCCGAACCTCTGCCCTTTTTCCCAGGGCCAGTGCCCGAGCCTTCTCCAGGAAGTTTGCGTTTTGCATTACGACCACGAAGTCCTCCGCTTAGTGGCACTTGATATTCCATAATAATGGAAAGAATTATTAAGCTGAATGTGTTACAGTATTGATATATTCTAGATCATTGTATTGTATAATAAAAGTTTGTTTTAATATACATGCAATAAATGAATAATAATTAAAATACTTAATAAAAAAAAAAAAACAATTATATTTTTTTTTTTTTTTCAAGTCAAATAATTTAAATATATTTATTATGTATGTTAAACTCTATTTGATCTACACATTACTCTTATTAGAAGCTTGTTATGCGATATTGTGGTAGTGATTTTCTTGATAAGATAAGATATACGTATATACGTATACTAACATTAGATTCAGTAGTGTATCTCACTTAAAAAATGAAGACTGAGTAAAGGTTTGATTATTATTATATTATTTATATAATAAAGAATACGGTCAGTTTATTTTCTACTTTTAATATTAAAGAAATGTATTATAAGGAGTAATATGATAATATGCTTACCGACATGTTGCACACCCATTTCTGTAACTTTTAAATGGCCTCCCTTGATCATTGCTTCATAATTAGGTTTAATTAATACAAGATCTGGACTTGCAAGTCCAAACAACTGGCCTTCTGTAGTATTTTCGTCCATAGTAAATAATGTACCAACGTCTTTCAATAATGCTCTATGTATCTAAAATTACAATTTAATATTTCTAATCTACTACATAAAGATTGAAATATTAGATCTTAAATCTGTGGAATATGCAAAGTATTAATTAACCTTTTCTTTTCTTTTTCATCAATTAAATCTAACAATAGCCATAATTGTAAGTTTTATTTCCAATAATACATTAGGTTATCACTGATAACTCATTAGAAGAAAACAAGACACAAAGAATTTTACAAATCCAAAATGAAAGGATGTAAAAAAATTGTAATGAGAAGTACAGTCAAAAATGTGTCATCCATTACTGTTCTCTGAGGCAATAAAACAATTTATTATTATTATTATTATTATTATTATTATTATTATAAAGAAAGAAACTAAACTTTTATCTAATACAATGCAAAAACATAGAGAAATAAAATAATAAGAATGAAATCTTTGAAAGAAAAATTTTTTAATGAAAAAATTTAATCTTTCTAAAATAAATGTTTAATTTGATAAAATTGTATAGCAATGACTTACTGTAGCATGCCAAGATTGTGTGACTCTGCGAGGCATTGTAGTCATACTTTCCCAATGACATTCGATAAAAGGTATTATATCTTTATCCTTATGAAATAATGTTCTTGGTTCACTTTCTTTTTGGGAAATTTGCAATAAATTGGCTATTGCAGTCACACACATTTGCGGGAAAGCTAAGAGAAAACATGACATGCGCATTTAATTTAAGATTGATTGCCTATCTTAAGCATCTTTCAAATAGATATTTTCAAATATATCCTTTTTATTATTATTATTATTATTACTATTATTATTATTAATGCTTCATTTTATAATAAATATCTATACAATACGTACATACATCTAAATATATTATTACATTTGATATATTTATAAACACGCGTCTATATATATATATATATATATATATATATATAATATATATATGTACATACAACATATATATATACACGCGCGCGCACCCACACAAATATACTTACGAGCTTGATTTTTTTTAAAACTTTCTAATCCAGTTGGTGAACAATTTTTACACATAAATACATAATTCATCATAAAAGGTACTAATTTGCCTAATTGATATCCGATACAAGATTCGTGAAACCATTTTGAACAACTAGCACATAATAATTCTGCAATGTTTAAATTTCTTTCTTTTCCACTATAAAGCGAAAAAAAGAAACATTAATATACATAGATATTTTATCATTGTACTTTTGTATTTTAATTCGGATCGCATCTACAATACCAATAACAGTTTCCTGATTCATTATTATTACTGCGATTGTTAGGTTTATCGCTTTGATCCGTTTGTTTAGTCTTTTGTTTGTTCTTGTCGTCTGGTTTTACGTTCGCTTTTTCTTCGGCAGCAACAGCCTGTACATTTTCTATCTTATCACTGTAAGATATAATTTGCTTATTAAACGATTAATATTAATATTTGCATTTCAAAAATAGAATAAATATTGTTTGGCGGGAAAAATAAGATTGATATATTTTAACCTGAGAAAATAAAAGCTATAATAATTTTAATAAATTCAACAAAAGAAGCAAATACATATTAATTAATCTGGATATATAAATTTTATTTTCAATTATAAATAAAATTACCTTTCTACTTTTTCCTCTGACATCTTTACACTTAAAATATGTTTTATAGGTAAAGAAATAAACTTGAACAATTACTGAAGATTCCTTCGCAGATTAAGAATAATAACTTTTTCTTCCGAGTTCTTTCGTTAAACTCTATTGTATAGGATTTATCTAGGATCTATCAACAGAAAGAGATCAAATTCAGAGCAACGGCAAATGACATTTTCGTAATTGTAAGAGATTTTCTATCGTGTGTATGATGCGTCTGCACATTCATAGCCCAGCAAAAAATCTTTTAGAACTCGAAGGGGGGAGCGTTCCCCGCTTGTATTCGTAGTTCATATTTTCTCCATACCTGCGTTGAGGTCGCATAAGCTTTGAACAAAAGCCATTGAACAGCCTTGATTTGTTAACCAATAATACTCGTTCCACGAATAGAAATTCTTGGCTCTAGTTTATAACGATTGTTGTTTGGCGTCACTTTCTCGTATTCGAATGATTATCTACGAGTAAGGGAATATCAATGATTTCCATAGTTGAAGATAATACTGCTCGAAATTTATTATTACATAAACTACGTCAACGATTTATTCGATGTGATCACTTTTTGTTCTTTTTGTTCTTTTTGTTCTTCTAAACAAAAAAAGAAACAAAAATATAGTAAAATAAAATTTTAATTCAATAAAAATTTGTATTTGTCGTAATATGTTTATTAATTTATATTATATAAAATTTAAGTAAATGTAACAATGAAATTTAAATTGTATCTATTTAAATAAGATATTTCATTAACCACATGCGCTGGAAAGACGTGCCATGCGCGCCGTAATTCTTATGTCACAGAAGTCCTAGGTCGAAAATAAATTAGTTTAGAAAATATAAATCTTTTTCCGATTTCTCTGAGGCATCGAACGCTGTGTGACGCCTCCCAACGAGTTACACTGGATCGTTCTGGTACACGCGCCGGTAAATTTTTTGAAGTAGAATCGATGATAATGCTTTTACAGGATTTATGTTAAATGAATCTTACAAATCGTCCTTTTAACGTAAGATTGTATAGTTGTATATAATACGATAAATTTACTTAAATTTGTTAATACCGAAACGTATAATAAGAAAAAAGTATTACGATGAATGTTCATTTTATGACTTCATTAATTAAGCATATAAAAAAAGATAAATCATGTTATCTTAAATTGTTTTTGACGCATAGAAAATTTAGCTTAAGTATGAATATCTTGTATCCACAAAATAACAATATGGAAATGACGCGAAAAATGGATCTTAAAACGAATGATAACAAAGTAGAAATAGATAATAAGGAAACAGTATTATCAAATTCTGTAAACACTGTAAAAAGCGAATATAATGGTAGTTTGAATATAAAAAAGTATGTACAAAGTATAAATCCAGAATATATGAAAATTTGTCCGAAAAAATATCTGAGTTGTAAGAATAAAATATCAGATGTATTGTATTTGATTTCGGAAAGTGGTGCTAAGAATTTTGTCGATTTGATAATCGATGATCTTTCAAAAAATATGACCTTTGTAGCTGAAGCTAACCCTGGAATGGGTATATTAACAAGACAATTATTAGAAGCTGGTATTAAATTTGTACACTTGTATGAACCAAACGAATGTTTTCATCCTGTATTATGTAAATTACAAGATGAATATCCTAATAGACTTGAAATAAGAAAGACAAATATTATAAACATGAGCAAAATGTATTTCATGGATCTACAGGATAACAAGCAAAGAGTAAACCAAGCATTACAGGATGTCCTATGTGTACCTTGGGAACATGAATCATGCATGCAAGTTATAGGAGGAGTAACGAATTCTACGTTCTTAAAACATCTAATATGGTCTGTAGTATTTCGTACTAGCTTAATGTCAAGAGGAAGAACATCCTTTTATCTAGCAATAGCACCGTCATTATGGAATGTAATTATACCGGATTATTAAAGTATTCAATATAAGACTACATTCATGTAATAATCGATATATTTTTTTTTATATTTTAGTTATTAAATTTGCCTCAAAATAGAGCTGTAAAGTACTTTATTTATATTATGTCTCAAACATTATTCGATTGTAAATATTTTGGTGATTTAGAAAGACTATTGTACATACCATGGCCAAAACTCTCATCGAAACAAAAGGAATTGCTTAATGATAATAAGATCTTAAAAGTTGTGAAAATAGAACCAAAAGCGGATCTTTTTAAATATTACATAAATCCAACACAAATAATACCTTATTGGTATTTTGTAAAATACCATCTTAAAACAAGCGAACAAAGGGTAATACCAGAATTAGAGTGAGTATAATATTCGCGGATAAAGAGAAAATTTTATTTATATATCATTTTATTATTTATAGCTATATAATCCTTATGTATAACGATTAATATAATTGATATATTTCAGAAAATGGATACCAGGATGCGGAATAAGATTAATACAAAAAGACTATAATATATTTACCCATTTTATAGATTTAACGCCTGTTGAATTTTTAAATCTTTTCAAAGAGTTCACATCATGGCCAGAATACGAAAACTCTCTCTTTTTATCCAGCGCGCATAGCTACATACAAGTCTTGAATCAAAACATGGAATATGACATTAGATCTAAGTGAAGAAACTTTGGATAAATGATTATTATATTTTATAGATTTTCATTGCTAACACTACTTTAAATAAAAATCATAAATATATAATACAAAGAAATTATACTCGTGTACAAAGTTTTATAATTACTTATATTAAAATTGAAAGTATATATTTTTTCCAAGTATTAATTGATTTATTTTTTTGAGATGTAATAAAATAAATAGATAAATTATATTTATATTTTAATGAAGCTACTACTTATATATATATATATATATATATATATATATATTATTACTCGTATACATGTAAATTATATTCAATCATTTTTTTAAATGAAATTGATACACTTCCTTATTATTCACAAAATATAACATTAAATAAAATTAAGATAATTTTTTAAGCAAATGTTTAAATTATGTTTATGTTAATATATAAATCTATATGTATTAATAGTATTTTTTAATTATGTATTAATTTTTAATATATATGTATTAATGTTTACATATTCTAAATATAATCAATATCAATAACGGTAATAAAATTAATAAAACGCTAAATATCTTAACTATTAGAAGTAATTATTTGTTCTAGTAAATAATCTTAATATTTTGGAAGAAAGTATTGTTCTTAAGAATCATAGATAGATAGATAGATAGATATAGATAGATAGATAGATATATATAGATAGATAGATAGATAAATATATTATAGATAGATATATATATTATAGATAGATATATATAGTATTGTTCTTAAGAATCATAGATAGATAGACAGATATATATATATATTTTTCAGCTTTATCATATTTACTATTTTTACTATTTTTCAGTCATACTAAATTCTAGGAAGCCACATGGACTATAGAATTTCTATGAAATAGTATTATAACTTTTTAAAATATCAATCATTGCAAAAAAAATTAATTGGATTCTTGCTGTTGGTTATTTCCAGTCGCTTCAATTAATTTTTGCCTTTCTCTGTACATAGATACTTTCATATTTTCTATTTGATGATAACGTAACAATTTTAACACAGCAAAAACCGATAGACCGACCCAAATCGACAAACTACTCCATATTCCAAATTGAGCCACACCCAATTCGATGTGAAAGCCGGAGGTATCGATATTGTCTGCTTTATCGATGTCGTTTCCAGCTGCTAATTCGCAAGAAGGAAACCTTTTCGTCATACCTTGACACCAGGTCATAAAACCCAATGTTACGATAATAGCGGCAATCAATGTTATTATCGTGAGAAAGATACAACTGACAACGTCTATGAATGCAGAAAGAAAAGAGCTGTCTTCACCACGATACATAAAAAAAGAAAGCCTATAAATCTGGAATGCCGCCGTTATAAATAACATAAGACCAACGAATATAGTGTAATCGCAGAAAATTTGCGAGGCCCAATATACTACAAATTGTCCGTCGGTTTCTTGCCAAGTTCCCGTTGAAAAAAGTAGACAGTGTCCCCTAGAAATAGAGTCAAAAGTAAAACAAAATATCTTCAAACGTTATAACTTGTTTCGTTTGATATTGAAATTTTTTCAGTCATATTCGCTCGATAGAATTATTATAAATAGTATAGGATCTTTACCTAAATTCATCTTGATGCAAACTCATCGGTACGACAATACAAAGAGACAAAATAAGCGCCACAACATATCCAGCTATTTGACTGAGAAGCAAAATATTTGCTAGAGCCATAATCGTTGACAACAACAAACGACTTGTTTTTCACGAATGCTATTAAATCGTAGCCTTCTATTAATGAAAAATTATGCAAATAACATCAGTGATATTTCTTAAACGAGAGTCAACGTTTGCCGTTGATATCGTCACTCAGAATATTGACGGACGTGTGCTTAGAAAATGCGTTCGACGTTTACGCTTATGACCATGCAAGTGCTACCAACATTGCACTTTCATATATCGTCTTTAGATTCTTAACTGTTTTATAACGGTAACAAAAGGTTTATCGTAAGGACGAAATAATCGAACGAGATATAATATCCACATGGAAATGATCACATAGCTTGGATTGACATACGAAAAATACCGTAAATCGAAATATATTTCATATATTCTGGAGTTAGCTAATTAATTAGCTATTTATATAAATTCAAATCGACTGCTACGGAATATTCAACGCGCGAATCAATTTTGCAATAGCGCATAATTGCTTAGATTTGCATAAACTTTATACGTAGAATCATTTCATTTCCATATCACGGTTGGTGCGCTATTTAAGGGTCATTGAGAGGGATTGAGGATGTATGTGCGCGCGCGCGCGCGCGCGCTTTGACCGAATCGGCTTTAACGGAAGAACAAAAAAAGATATCTTTTCTGATTAGAACTAATCGGAATGTTCTTTACTTTTTCTTTCTTTCTCTTTTTCTTTCTTTTCGATTTATGCTCTAGAGAAATAATTGGAAAATATTTATTACGTACTTTTGTTCGTTTCGTAAAAAAGATCGATCGTTCAAAGATATATTTGAGAAATAATAAAAAAGAAGGTGACGATTTGAAATAGACCCGAGGAGACAAAGAGAAATCGATCGAAGTTGGGTCGAAGTTAAAGTCGAAGATCGTTGAAAAAAGTAAGTTGGTAGCGATTAGCAGTGACCGTACTGACGAATTCGTAATATAAAATGGGCGGGGGTATAATACGCGGACGGGCATGCCGTAGAGTCAGCTGATTTCAATCGATGGAGAAGTAGTGTTTGGACTGACGTTGGATAGTGTGTGCGTGATAAATATATATATATATATATATATATACGTGTTAACTTGTGAAGGGGAAAACATTGGCGAGCTAAAGCGACGTTAAGAAAAAACTGAGTTGTCGATTGTCGCTTCTCGAGTATTATGTCGAGAATTTTTTCGATAGATACGACACGTGTAGGGGAAATGAAATCTGTTTGGTTAATTTGTTTGTCCATGGCCATGCCAGCTGAATAATAATCGTCAGGCATCGAAACGACGGAGCGGATTTTTAAAAAAATTACACATGCCTTTCTTAGAGTAGATCGTTTCGTTGTAGGAAATAAAATGTCTTGGCTGGGATGTTTACCGTGGTCGGAGGGAATCAAAAAGAGGGCCTGTAGATATTTACTTCAACGATATCTCGGTCAGTTTTTGGAAGAAAAATTAACTTTAGATCAGCTTACAGTGGATCTTTACAATGGAACTGGTCGTGTTACCAATGTTAGCCTTGATGTGCAGGTAGTAGCATTTTCTTTGTTTCAAATCCTTATCGGTATTTTCATTGGCATCGAAGATAACTCTGTGTATGTTTTTTTTTTTTTTTTTTTTTTTTTTTTTTATAATCTATTCAAAATCATTCATTTTCGATTTCGATAATATAAATGAATATTTTTTCTTTTTTTTTAAATTCGTATCAATAAACGTACGCAATAAATTTTTTAATTTACGTCAGTTTTGTCAATTCGCAAATTTTTTTTCTCTTCCAGCAAAGTTTTTTAAACGGTTATGTAGCTTTAAAGTGTATAATTTAAGTATACATGCTTATTTATTTTTATTCCATTTTTTTTTTTTTTTTTTTTTTTTTTTTTTATAATTTAAGTATACATCGCTTATTTATTCGTTAATTCAATTCATAATTCGTTTATTTAAAGAAATAATAATTCTCGTATAAAAAGAATCCAAGTGAAACGATATAACTTTGCGATAGGCCCTCAATGAAATGGGTGAACAACAAAATCTTCCTTTGGAATTTGTCGATGGTTTCATAACGGAAATGTCCGTTAGTATACCATGGTCAGCTTTGCTCAGCGAAGCAAGTTACGTGGAGGTCACCAGTCTCAGATTAACGGTCCAACCAAGACAAAGGGCTGAAACGGGAACTTCGATGTTCGAATCTATGTGGAGTTCGATGACGTCTAGTATGCAACTTGCACAAGAATGTTTGCAACAAGATGCCAACGGCGCTGGAAATACACAACCTTTAGAAGGAGTAGAATTGTTTGCACAGACAATAGATTCAAGTAAGACTCTTTCGATGTAAAAGTAAAAAAACATATACAAATTAACGATATACTTATCAAAGTTAATTTGTTTCAGTTTTATGTAGAGTAAAAGTCAGATTTATAGACACAGTCATAAGGTTAGAACATGTACCGTTAGATTCTTCGATGGGTGTAGCTATGGAAATGTGTATAAAGTACCTCGAATATTCAGACGAAGCTGGGTTGGATCCAAGTCATACTTCTATAGATCCAAATCAGTCCGGGAAAGGCTACGTCGTTTCTGCCTTCACGACGAAACGGTTTTACTTGGAAGGAGTAACCCTTTATTCGGACGAATTTCCATCTAGAGCGAGAACATTTTCGAGAAGTATTATGACTATGAGCAGGGGATCTACGCCAGATTCAAAGGTAATTCCATAACTAATTTTTCTGAATTTATATGATATTATATTTTTCACTTTTATGATATATTCTTTTTTGTTTTAGAATTCGGATGGTCAATTTTCTTCCGCACAAATATCACCCACTCAAAGTATGCAAAATTATCCCGATAGAAATCTAATTAATAATTTAAGCGAATCCCACCCTATATTATTTGCCAAATTCGCGGGTCGACAAGAGTTCAGATTAAAGATAAAACAAGGCGAAGGTGTTTCGGGACCAAAGGTAAAGAAGGAGCCGATTAAACATCCTGGTTTTGATATTGACAAGAGTTTTAATTATTCTAGGTAGAGTTAGAAGTAACATTGGGATCTTTTACTTCATTCCTGAGTCCTCGACAAGTACATGTTCTTTTTGAATTAGCACATGGGCTCGCATCGCCGGACTTGGAGGATGTAAGTAACGTTGCGCCAAGGACTTGTACGGAGAAACCGATGGCTGGTAGCGATTTCAACAGAGTCGAAAGAGAGCTCATTCATCAAATACATCCTATGCAAGGCATAAGATCGACGGTAAAAAAAAAAAAGAAAAAAATGTTTAATTTTTATACGATAATCGTATTAGAATAGTCGCACAAATGCACTCGCGGCTTTATTCGATTTCGATCCTTAGGATCTGAGGCATACGCAAGGATGGTCGACGGCATCTTTAGAAGACTCGGATAACGAAGAAGAATTTTTACCGATGCGTTTGCCTGGATCATCGTCTATGAATGATTCTATTATAAGCAATAATCTAAGCATGGAAGACAGTATATTAGCTAGTAGTATCAGTTCGAAAAGTTCAACGACAAATTTGCCAAAGCACAGTAAACACAGGCATAGTTTGGATTCCGACTCGTCCGCAGAAACATCGCAATTTCATATCCGAGTATCGTCGATCGCCGTAGTTTTATTACACGAAGATATATTAACAACGAATGTGGAAGGCCTCGGTTTGACTACCAGCAGTATAAAACAAATGAAAAATTCTGCGGAGGAATTCTTTAAACACTTGGGAATTTTTGCAGCTGGTGGTTATGGAAATAAAGATTTTGATAAGGCATCAAAATTACTTTTGGATGCTTGTCGTCTTAGCCATATCAGGTAGAGGATGTATAAGAAATTTTATTCTTACCGACTACGACAAGAAGATATTAAAAAGAAATTTTTTTATTCTTATAGGTTACTCGCAGCACCATTAATTATTGAGGGAAGCGAAAGAACAACTACACAATTTTCCGTAATATCGGGAAATTTAACGCTGGCTAGTTTGGAAATTGTAGAATGTTTAGTCAATTCAAGTACTTGTAATTCGAACGGAACAACAAATACAGAATTTGTTGAATTATTAGGATTTCAGAAGGAAGCCACAAATAATTATGGTTTTTCCGATAGAACGGATTTTAGAATGAAATTTCAGTATACAGAGAAAGCTGTTCGACATGCTCAGTTGATTAAATTTGCACATCCACGCACAGAGATCGAGTAAATTCATACGAAGAAATTATGTAACTTTCTTTTTTTTTTTTTTTGCATTCCTTATTAATTATATCTTTATCTTATTGATTAGTATACAGCTGGAGCCATGTAAGACTGAGATAGACATCACAATCGTGGATAGAATATCTGCCTTATTAAATCCACAACCAATATGTACCTGTAATCAAACGACTAATATGAGAGATACCGTGAGTTCGTTTTAACATTCAAATGAAGCGTATAATACGATTAAACGATGACAATCGATATGCCGGAACGATAAAGTTTCATGCTCGTTATATTTTTTTTCAGAATCAACAAACACTGTTCTATCAAGCGGTAGAGAGTCCAGCTCTGCCAGATTCAAGAATAAATACGAGGGTGTCTTCGTCATCTTGTACGATAAAATTAAGGTGATTATGCAATTTCGATGTAAGGTACGATATAGTCTTCTAATATTATATGTATTCCATCATAGATTTCCTATACCAGACTTGAGACCTCTGCATGATATGAATAGAGCACCATGGTGGAAAAGATCTGTAAGACCGGATTACATGATACTCAAACTTACAGATGCACAAATCCATTCTACTATGGAAAGTCGTGCTCACTGTTCAGCTAGGCATGAGCTTCAGTTTCGGCATCTGTTACTGTCGTATTTAGAAACCGATACCGATGTACCAATAGAAATTGGCAAGGCAACGGCCGATGAGAAAAACGACGGATCGTATCAACAAATAAACGAAGGCGGCTTTGGTTGGGCTAGAATAGTCGTCACGGTATACCCTATTCATTCGGGTGGACAACTTGAAGATAGTTCCGAGGGAGAACCAGATTCGAGCTTAGACGATACCTTAGAAAACGCACCTAGGCATCAGCCATCGCCGTTTAGTTCTAAAAAAGTTATACACGAATCCGATACACCTCACTCGAAACCCCATAGCCAAGGAGATAAGGATGATTTAGAACAAAAGTTCGTATTAATATTTCAAGTATTGTAACATTGAAAAAAAAAAAAAAAAATATAAGTATAAATAGTAGAACTTTCTTGTCGACAGAGAAGGAGAAGAATTGATAATTCCCGGTAGTCGAGAAGAAATGTTGGAATTTATAGAGGAAGGTACTCGTGGTTCTAGAGTTCAAGTGGAGATCAGTTTGCCTTCTGTTTCCGTTCAAATACCGTCGAAACATCTTTACGAATTATTGTACAATAGATTCAACACCGATATTTTTTTGTGGGAACCTTCCGCGCCACGTCCAAAATATACCTCTCATATGGAGAGTCACATTGGTCTCGATTTAGCATCAACGTTATTGCAAGAATCAGCTTATCCTCGGTAATTATTATCATACGCTTCGTTACTTTACAATGCATGCATGCATACACGCACACACGCAAGATAAAGTCCCTATCGCATATCTGTAAATATATTATAGATTCAGCATGTGTAAAAGTGGTATACAATATGACTCTGATTCCGATTCAGACGAGGAAGGTATATTCCATTCTACAGCGGATAGAAGTTATAAACAACAACCAAATAAAACTTCTAAGAATGGCCAAAGTAAACTCGCATTGACATTGAATATTAATCAAGGTCTTTTGACTATGTACACCCCTGTACGCGATTCCATGCGCAATGTTATTCCCGGGCAACAAGGTGAATTAATACTTCGCTTAGAGGATGCTACGATATTTTCCGTTACCTCTTACAAAGGAAATATTAATATGGGCTATATTTGTGCGATGATAAAAAATGCATCTTTAAATCATTGCGGTTTGACGACGATTCCTTCGCAAACTCCACCATTGAGATCTATAAATAGCGTTATACCGAGGCATTGTCAAAGAGCGATATATAGATGTGAGCCAGGTGCAAATATAACAACAAATTCTTGCAACAAAGATATGGTAACGGTGGCCGTTCGCATACAAGCTGCGCATCAAACTCATCGCATAAAGGTCCGAAAATATATATAGGATTTCTAATTATAATTATATTTTACCTCGTTACATATTTTTTTATCGGATTATATCGCACGGATATATATATATATAGAGAGAGAGAGTACAAATATTCTTTATAGACTTTCAGAGTAGCAGTTGGTATAAGGAATGCTACCTTGAGGCATAGAATGTGTTCAACGGCAACGTCCTGGTTTACACAGTTTACCGATTGTTTGGATGTCGCGGATCATCCTGTCGCTGGATATTCACCCCCAGGAATTCTTACGGAGTTACACTTACATCTTTGGGATTGCACAGTGGATTACAGGTCATTAAATATTCTATGAAAATATTTATTCAAAAGTTATCGACAGTAACGAGAATGAGGAGATATATATATATATATATATATATATATATTAAATGGTTGTATTTGCAGGCCTTTACATTTGCCGTTGAGATCAGTGGTGACTCTTGGCAATTTTAGTGTGTCAAGTAATATAGCGGCCCAGACAAGCACTTCGACGTTGCGATTTATAGCAGAAGACATTGGACTTTTCATATCCAATAAATTAGGAAAGAACGTAGATTTAAGAAGGGATTACGTGTGCGTAATGGATCTAGGCCTTTTTGAATTGTCGTTAAGATTGAACGACAAAATGTGCGGGGGAGCGCCAAGAGTGGATTTGAGAGCGAGCAACAACGTATTGCATGTGCGCACGTGTTCAGATTCTGGTCGCGCCTTGACACAATTACTTACATATTTTGCCAGCGACGGCGATTTAACGTCGAACACGGAAAGTACGGAAAATATAGCCGTACCTAATTCGGGGGATGAAGAGAGTTTACTCGGGGATGAGAGTATAAATACTTTGAGCAAAAGTCAAGTCGAAAGGGTAAACAGTTTAATGGAAGAAGCAATGGAAGAGACGGTTAAAGGTAGAGAATCAAATTAAATAATATCTTATCGCTGTTACTCGTTCCTTTTTTTAATGCGATGCATGTATAAAGCGTTAATTACTGTCTTTAAGATACAACGATAAATACAGACGAAAAGTCGCCAGCGAAGGAAAGTCAAGTAGAAGTATTTTTCTTTCCCGACGAATCACGTCCTGGGTCTCAAATTATTCCTGAAATATGTTCGAATTCGAAAGATTGCGTCAAAACTATGTGCGAAAGTGAAACGGAAGATGCCGACGAAGATTTTTGTATCTTAGGCGAAGAAGCGGGTGCTGGTATTATGCCGAGACACGGGATACCCGAAGTTCGTTGGCTCTCCGAGGAGTCGTTGAGGATCGTAGATAATCATTTCTCGATTCCCCTTGGTAAGACCGATTTGTTGAAGGCACCTAGACATTATCCTGCCGCCGTTTTGAGATATACGCTTTGCGAAATGACATTGATTTGGCATATGTACGGAGGAAAGGATTTTGAAAATTCTGAGGCGATAGCAAAGAAACACGTTACCATAAACGATAATAATGCCTCGCGTATGCAAGGAAGGTATGCATCGAAAATCTAAATCCATTGAATTTGACGATCATCGATCTAGGGAAGGGGGGACATTCAACAACGCGATTAATTCGTTTTCTGTTGTTTACAGAAGTCGTTCGGCTGCCGGCGTAGGCTTCACGACGATTAGTCCAAACGAAGTACGTTTCGGTAGCGTACCGAATTCACCGCGCATAAGGGCCAAAGAAACGTTGATAGATTGGCAAACGTCAGGTGGGCCGAATCGTCAACACGACGTATTAATGGAGCTACAATTGAACAAAGTTCGCTTTCAACACGAGGTTTATCCCGAAAATACAACGGAAGCGTCCAGACAAATTTTACTGGTGAACGAGATCGAAATCAGGGACAGATTGGCCTCTTCTCACATAAACAAATTCCTTTATCAGTACAGCAGCGAGGCTAAACCCAGGCAATCCCATGCAAATATGTTTTCCATGAAGGCGGTTCATATAAGACCGGATCCAAGATTGTCGGCTCAAGAATGTTGTCTGAAGCTCAGCGTACTGCCACTGCGCCTAAATATCGACCAGGATAGTCTATTGTTTCTGATTGAATTTTTTAACGAGCTAGGAGGCGGATCGAAACAAAATTCTGACAATTCGGCAACTTGCAATAACTCTCAGTCCTCTCCGGTATCGAAACAAGGAACACCCACTCATCACCCACCCGTTATGAGCATAAATGATTCAACCACGATGCCTAATGTTCAAATTTCAACGAATATATCGCAGAGTAATACGATAGATCAAAATTTGCTGATACTTTTGGAGGACGAATTGACGATTAAGGAAAACAAAACGAAACCAAAGACGACTCACGAAGTTCGCGAAGTTTGTCAACCGATATATTTTAGGTAAAATCATTCGTGTCGAATTATCACGATAGAAATAATTATATTGATTTCGTATATCAATGAAATATCATCTATAATCTCTAGGAGCGTAATATTCGCGCCCGAGGTTCTGGTTAGATTGGATTACCACGGGAAACGCGTAGATCTCACTCATGGCCCGTTAGCCGGGCTTTTGATGGGTCTGGCGCAATTGAACTGCTCCGAGCTAAGACTGAAAAGATTGACGCATCGACACGGACTCTTGGGTTTTGACAAACTCGTAACGTTTTTATTATCCGAATGGTTGCAAGACATAAAGAAGAATCAATTACCTAGTTTACTTGGAGGGGTTGGCCCTATGCACTCGTTGGTACAGCTGTGTAAGTATTATACGAAAGAAACGATAAACGATCTGAATAAAATCATATTGCATATCGGACGAACGAATTTCATTGTTCGCGAGTTATTTCATTCGAAAAATGTTATTCTTTGAATGAAAATCCTAGCACTTTGACGTTTCCTAACAGTTCAAGGAATTCGTGATCTGTTCTGGTTACCAATAGAGCAGTATCAAAAAGATGGAAGGATAGTTCGCGGTTTGCAAAGAGGTGCGAATAGTTTCACCACGTCCACGGCCATGGCGGCATTGGAGCTTACGTCTAGGCTCATATATGCCATACAGAGCACGGCTGAAACGGCGTACGACATGGTCAGTCCAGGGCCTAGCGTACGACGAAAATCAAGAGGACAAAAGGGCCGAAGAAAAAGGTATAGTCAACCGCAGGATATTCGCGAAGGAATGGCGAATGCTTACATGCTCGTTAAAGAGGTACGCAAATTACCATTTAAAATTCATTTACTTTCGCTTACGTTTAAGGTCCGTATCTTCAAAATGTTGCCTTATCGATTAGAAATTATTTCTGATTCGATTAATTTTGTTTCGATATAAAAAAAAAAAAAAAAAAAAAATGTATGTACAGGGACTTGGTGAAACGGCCAATCAATTGGTACGAGTCGCAAGCGAGGAACACGAACAGAAAGGCGTGTCGGGAGCGGTGGGTGGTGTACTTAGACAGATACCGCCGACAGTAGTCAAACCCATTATTCTTGCCACCGAGGCGACGAGCAACGTTTTAGGAGGAATGCGTTCTCAATTGGTGCCCGATGCAAGAAGGGAAGCAGCTCAAAAGTGGCGGCAAGATACTCACGACATAAATTAGAATTTTTTTTCGAGAGAATTGCAAAAAGGATCTTGTTAATAAATTATTAATAAATCTCGCTCAAAAAAAAAAAAAAAAAATAGAAAAAGAAATAAAAGAAAGGAAAAAAAAAAAAGGATAATAAATTTCTCATCGTATATATAATAATGTACGTAACTCGACTTATGTTGATAGATATTGATCCATGACGCAGAACTAAGAAAACTCGAGAATTGAATTATTCGTATATGTATGATCGGCATCATTCGCACGAATTTATATTTGTGTCGTTTAGCCAAGCATACCATTCAAAAAACTACTTACGAGTAGAATAAATTCGATTGGTCCCGTGGAAAAAAAAAAAAGAGATCATTTAAAAAAAAAAAAAAAAATATATATATATATATGCTACAGGAAACATACGGAAAGTTATCACACTGAATTGTTAATACGAAAAAGATATACACAATATCCGCAGAAGCGATGATATATATTTCAGTTTCACTAATTTTACTGTATGTTGCAATACCATCGTAATTTCTTATAATATGTATAAATTATAAATCAAATATACGCGATATCGCGAATAGTTGCACTTGGCTGCTTCTGCGTATTTTTGTTCTAATCTTGTGTATGTTTTATACGAATATGTATCTAAACATTTTTATTAATAAAAAGATCTATACTATTCACGGTTTGATATTGCTCGATATCATATTATACTCCTCGTTCGTATATATCAGAATTTCTTATCGTTGAGAAAAAAAGGTAATCGTTATTTTGAAAAATGTTTGCACATTTTCAAATCGACTTTCGAACGAGTTTCGAGAGTACGATTGTTTGCCGTGAATTTGCCGTTCTTCCTAGCACGTATCCGTCGGTAATGTAATAACGGTAATATGTATCAACATTTCATTCAAAAGAAAAATAAATATATATGCGTATCCGCACGTATACACATATATATATTATACGAGTATTGTACCATTGTCAAAGGAAAATTGTAAAATCCACAAAGATCGTGTCAATATCCACGCAGGTTGTTGGTCTTTAAATGATTTTAAGATTAACCAAAACTATATGAGGATAAAAATTGATGTACGTATAAATGAAATGTTTTATCGACCGATGAGAATAATTCGATACAATCGATATATTCTTATACTTTTGTAAACCAGACTAGTTTTTGTAAACGAGTTTTTAAGCAGTTCTATTTTTAGTCTTTAAATGGGTACGTTTATTTTTCAATAAAAAAAAGAAACAAGAAAAAATAAATATATATATATATATATAAATATAGGCGTATGTATATGTATATACGTATGGCCTATCTTACCACGAAGGTAAATGCAGGGTAAAGTGTACTTTTTAGTAATACGTAAAAGATGATAGGATCGACAGCTGGTGCCATCGGGCGAATGGTTAAAATATTAACGGAACCTTTCAAATCGCTCGAGTAACTTAGCTGTCATGACGATAAAGTTTGTTTACATGGCAATCAAATCCTCGAGTTCTCTTTGAAATCGTATCATTACGACTGCAATAGCACGTGCCGGTAATCGAACTTGGTAAATAACAGTTCTTACTTTCGTGGCTCGTGTTCTTCGATGTCATCGAGAATTGGAACGTAAACGTGACGAGTGAGAGAGAGAGAGAGAGAGAGAGAGAGAGAGAGAGAGGTCTTTCGTTTATCCCCCCCTCCTCTTCTTTTCAATACAAACGAAGAAATAAGTTGAACGGAAAAACGGAAATTATAAAAAGTTCAATGATTCCCGTTCGAGTTCCAACCGCCATTTCTCACGCCGATTCGATAGACTGGAAAAGATACAACAACGGCGAGGAGGAAGAAGAAGACGAAGAGGAAAGGTATAAATACGAGGAAGAGGAGGATTTTATCCAAGTTGAATATCGACCTACGGCCCTCCCAATTACACGTGAAATTCTACAAAAAATTCAACGAGAATTGGGTTTAATTCGATTGTGTTGGCCCGAAAAGGATATTAGAAAAGAAGTATACTTGTCAACTTTGCCGGATAGTTATCGTAGTGTCAATGATAAGGAAAGGTTATTGCTTTTGTATGCTGAGAACTTTCGAAGACAATTCCATACTAAATACAAGGATAGAAAGCCTATTTTATTGGCATGTGAAAATGAATGTGGCGTGCAGGTAAGAACAATGATGATGATTATTATTATTATTGTTATATTATTATTATTATTATTATTATTATTATTATTATTATTATTATTATTATTATTATTAAACGAAATATCCAATAAATATGGAACATGATTTTTATGACTAACTTGATGACACCCAAACAATGTCGTTTATTAATTTATATCATCTGCAAATTTTATACATATTATATATATATATATATATATATTTCGTATTTCACAAATATCCTTAATATGATATAATTACAGTTGTCTTTGTTTGTTTCTCTTTTCTTTCTTTTCTTTTCTTATCGAAAGACATAAAACCTTTCGATTCAATATATTTCAAATCTACTATCGAATTCACGCGTAATTCCTCGTCGTCGTCGTTGTTGTTGTCAGCATCATTGCCATAATTGTTTACAATTCGATACTTACGGTCTTTCGATATATCCTCGTAACATGTCAGCACGCATAAATTCTTCACAAATAATAACTTGTAATCATTGAAAGCATCAAATTGTAAAGAATCGAAAAGTTTTGCGTTGAAAGGCTTAATTGACGCCCTCTCCTCTATTATAATCGTATTATCGATTAAACCGTAGAAAATAAAACTTGCAATCGATCAAACTTGGTAGAGTCATTGCAACTCTACGATATCACGATGGAATACCATATAACATGTATTAAATTATCGTAGTTTATTAAAATTTGACGACTTTTTTCTTGGCATATTAACACTAGCTTTACCAGCTTCGATCGCAATGGAATTTTTTTTTATTTTTAATCTCATAGCAAATTTTTTCAAGGCAGTATGACAGTTATTTTATTATCGTGTGTGTGTGTGTGTGCGTGTGCGTGCGCGTGTACCGCATGAAATATATCTTTGAGGTATACTAGAATAATATCATCGGTAATTTCAGGGTTAAACGATTCTAAACGATTCGCATTGAAAATTGAAAATTAATATTTTCGAATTACATGTACGTATGTATTTATTAAATTATTCGCGTTCAGTCTTTGCACCTTCGTAAATAACGAATTTGTATTTCGATAAAATGAAAATTGTGTATTCATTCGAAGGATCGAAATATGTAATGATCGTTTCGTAGAAACAAAGGAAAAGAAAGAAAAGAACCCAACAAAAGAGGAAAAACAACTGAGTACGGTTATAATCCCGTTTAACACGGATTCATATAATTCCTACGCAAAAATTATCACCCGTTTTCGTATATTACGGTAAAAAAAAAGAGTCCTGTGATATTATGCACGGGTGATGATTCGATAATGATTTGATAATTCTAATCTAAGATCGATCCGTGAAAAGTTTCGAATGGAGGAAGCCATATATTTTGAGCCAAAAGAATCCTCCTTTTGGATCGTGATACGTGATAGACTCGATAAACGATTCAAAGGAAAGAAAATCACGGACAAATGAAAATCTTTTCCGTTTCATTATCGGATTAAAGGATCGGTAAAAAATCGTGCGACACGTGTTTTATTATTCTTCGGTGTATTCTTTCGATAAATACTTTCGACTCGTCGTACAAAGGCATTATTCTCCATATAAAAATTAAAACGTGTTCATAAATAAAATTATTATTATTTAAAATCTGCTGAAAGTCGCGTTGAAAGGCGTACGCGGGCGCGTGTATATGTGTAAATGTGTGTGTGTGTGTGTGTGTGTGTGTGTGTGTGTGTGTGTGTGTGTGTGTGTGTGTGTGTGTGTGTGTGTGTGTGTGTGTAATATATATATATAAGATGACGAGGAATGTTTATACGTGTGTCTCGATATATTATAACGTATATATCCTCTATAATATTCTCACTCTCTCTCTCTCTATCTTGTAATCTCTCTTCGTCACGAATATGCTCGTTATTTCACTCTCATATCTTTGTAAATCAACTAACGGAAATATGTAACCGTGTTTATTAGTTTATAGGAATCTTTTCTATTACATCCGAGCATTCCTCCCCTCTCTTTCTCTCTACAATCTAAATAATAAAAATAAACTTCGCTATACATTTATTCATACATACTTTAAACGTTCTACAATACAATGGCATGCACTTTTTCTTCGCGTGCGAGTGCATGGTCACAGTCTTATTTACATGTGCCGCCCATTATACAACGACACTTTTTTCACTTTGGTTTCTTCTTATTTATTCGTGTATGTACATATGTGTGTTATGCACGAGCACGAGCGCGCGCGCGTGCGCGTGCGTTTATATCGCATGTGTATTCTTATTTTTATTTTCTTTTAATTTCATTTTTTTTTTTTTTTTTTTTTTTCTATAAATAATACACTTCGTCGCTCGCAAGATCGCCGGCTTCTGTTATTCAATTATCGAAAAAAGAGCGATCTAGTCTAATATTAAAAAAATCTATTGATCATCGTTAAAAGAAAACTCATTATATTCATCAAACGTTAAGATATATGTTTATATATACATATATACACATGTACATACATATATATATATATATATATACACACATATTCATTTTTTTTACATATTTTTAATTAAAAAAGAAAATGAAAAAGTACAACGAAAATACATCGAAAAGGAAATATACATTGAACGATCTTGCACGTGACGATGCGGTGCAAAAATATGAAACAAATTCACAAAGTGGAGTGTTTTAAAGGATAACGATAACGACGACGACGACGACGACGACGACGACGATAACGACGGCGACGAAGATAATAATCATAAAAATGAACGATGACAGTGATAATGACAATAATGATAATGATGACGATGACGATGACAATAATATCGCTTTTCTTGTGCAGAAATTTGTGTCTACGAGTATAAGACGAAGTACACTGCCATATCCGGAACTGTACACGTGGCAGGGATGCGCAAAATTTGTTAGCGACTACATAAGTTACGAGCCACTTGGCAAGGAGGATCTCGTATTGGTAAGAAAAACCTGAAAAACACTGACCATTTTTTCTTTCTTTTTTTGTTTCCTTTTTATTTCCTTTTTTTCCTTTTTTTCTTTTTTTCTTTTTTTTTTTTTTTTTCTTTTTATAATAAAAAGCTACGTAAGCGCGAATAACGATTCCGCCGAGCGATGCGAGATCCCCTTCGTGCCCCTGGTCTCTTTTTTTCTCTTCTTTTTCTTTAACAAATTTTTTTTCTCTTACTCGCCGATACGACGAGACGGCAAATATATTTATATATATATAGATATATGTATATATAAACACAGTTTATTTTATTAACGAACTTAACACGAATAATAGTGAAAAAAGAAAAAGAAAAGAAAAAAGAACCCGTTAACAAAACGAGAGGTAGAATCGTTGCGAGATCGCTCGCTAACAAAAATCATGTGTTCGCCGATAAATTCGAAAAAGTAACCCAACTTTTTTATTTTATATATATATATATATATATATATACACACATATATATATACACATATAATTTTGCATCGTCAGAAATCGTTACGACGAGTCTCGACAAAAATGATCGATTTGCTTTCTTTCTTTCTCTCTCCATGTCTCTCTTCTTTTTCTGTTTGTTTGTTCTTTTATATATATACACATATTTATTGTTGTTGTCTACTTCGAGAAGTCATTCATACTCCTTCCAATTTAGAAAAGAGAGCACGGATTTTTCTTTCTCCCTTTTTTGCACCCTCGCATAGAACGCACTTAAAACTTACATGTTAAGCGAACGATAAACGATAGATCGATCGATCGATAATACTTTGTTTAGAGAGTCGATATATCATTAAATCTTAATTACAACAGTCCATATTCAGGAAATTTGGTATATTCTCTTATTTACAATCTTTCGATAGAAAGGGAAATAAACGGATCATATTACGATCTAGATATATTTTTGATTTCGGTCCGATTATCTAAAGGGAAAGGTAACTAAGTGGAGAAACGAGCGTGCGTAGTGCATATTTAATTATTCGAAAGACGGATCGTTAACGACAAGAACAAAAAGAAAAAACGAACGGCGTTTATCTCGCGTTGGGAGCCTCCTCCAGGCGTTATATATATATACACATGCACATATATATATATAAAAAAAGAAAAGGAAACAAAAAGAAACAGTAGAACGAGAGAAAAAAGAAAAAGAAAAAGAAGGTACGCGAGTCGAAGGAGTTTAAAAGCGCAGGAAAAAGAAGCGTCGCGTGACGGAGAGCGACCGAGGAGAGAATATTAAGAACGGAGAAAAGAATTTACGTCGCCTCGAGGATCTTTGGCGATCGCGTTACGCTTCTTGGATAGGCCGAGAGAAGAGTAGAAGGAAGGGAGGGAGAGAGAGAGAGAGAGAGAGAGAGAGAGAGAGAGAGAGAGAGAGAGAGAGAGAGAGAGAGAGAACGTGCGATAGTAAATCGAGAGATTCACGAAGCGAGTCCGCGCGCCATCGCCCGTTTGTCCTTGACACCCGTCCTTTCGTATAGAGCGCGCGTGTCTTCTTTTCTTCCCCTCCTACCCTCTCGCCACTCTCTATCTTTTTAACATTTTCTCTGTCTCTCTGCCGTCTCTTGTCTCTTCACCTCTTCCTCTTCGCGTCCCTTTCTTCTTCCATCTACTCCTCCTCCTCCTCCTCCTCCACCTCCTCCTTTCGATCTTTCTTTTTTATTTTTTTCGCGGTTCGGCTTCGCGTTTCCTCCGAAAACGAACGGAGTGTTACAACATGATGGTGTACACACACACACACACACAGAGAGAGAGAGAGAGGAATAAAAAATAAGTAAAATAAGAGTTTACGTACGTGTATGCGTACGTGCGCGGCTTGTTCGTTTAGTAAAAGAAAACGAAGAGGAAGAAGAAGAAGAAGAAGGAGAAGAAAAGATTGTGTACAGGGGTATAAGGAGGAGAGGTTTGGTACAAAGTATCGTAAGGATGTAAGGAAGAAAGAAACGTAAAGGAAGAGGAGGAGGAGGAGGAGGAGGAGGAAGATGATGATGATGATGGTGCCAGGGAAGAAAGGCGAGCGAGGTGGTTTATATGCGTTCGTTTCGTTTCGTTTCGTTTCGTTCTGTCTGTCTTTCCGACTGCTTGCGCCACGCTCGGCGACCGGCGTTTCTCCTCGTGGTGCAGCAATAATAACGTTTCCCGCGCGCACTTCGGATTGGCTGGTGTGTCGTGTGCGGTCGTGAACAGAAGAGAAGAGAAGAGAAGAGAAGAGAAGAGAGGAGAAGAGAAGAGAGGAGAGAAGAGGAGCGGAGGAGTAGCAACGTGTCGAGCCGTTTTACTCGCGCTAGTGCCGAAGGGGGTGGTGGTGGAGGAGGCAAGAAGAAGAGGAAGAGGAGGAGGAGGAGGAGGAGGAGGAGGAGGAGGAGGAGGAGGCACAGCTCGTGGTGGTTCTCGTTGTGCCGCTCTGCTGCCGCCGCCACCGCCACCGCCGCCGCCGCCGCCGCCGCCGCCGCCGCCGTCGACGTCGCCGCCGGAGTGGTGGGGCGGAGGGACCGGCCGACCGAGTTGTTTCATTCATAAAAAAGTTCTTTATTACTCTCTGTGAGCGCATGTGCTATTCCACGGAGGAGGACCTCCCCCGAGCCAGCGTAACCACGTTTACACATGGCATTATTTACTACCGCGCGAGACACGAATCGTCGGCACACGCCGCTGCAACGGTGCGGTGTACGGAACTCTCTCTTTCTGCTCGCGCGTTCCTCTCCTATGTATTTATACATCTCTCTCTCTCTCTCTCTCTCTCTCTTCTTCTCTCCCCTTTTCATCTTATTTCATTCGGACTACTCTTCGCGTTTTCTTCTTTTCCTTTCTACCTTTTTGTTTCTCTCTCTCTCTATTTTTTTTTCTATCCGCGATTACGGTCTCTCTCTCGTTCGTTCGTTCGTTCGTTCGTTCGTTTAAACCGCCTCTCGAAGAGAAGAAGCCGCGAGCTATCGGCGCGCGCGCGCGCGAGGGCTTATCGTCGCCGTTCGCCGAATGGGACTTCGCGGAATAGAAGCTGGAATCCGTCCTTCTTCGTCTCTTTGCAACCGCGCGTCCGACACCCTTCACCCTCCCTCCCTCCCTCCTCCTCCTCCTCCTTGGTGCCGCTCCCCCACCTCGTGTCACCCTCCATCGCGGTCCCCGTTCGTTCTACTCGATTCGTCGCGCGCTCGCGTCCTTTACACGCTCCTACTCTCCCTCTCTTTCTCTCCCTCGCCCTACCCTCCTTCCCCCATCTCTCTATCTCTATCTCTCTCTCTCTCTCTCTCGCTCACGCACGCACGCACGCACGCACGCACGCACACACACACACATTCTTTCTTAAGATTATATATTTAGCATCACAGAGTACCGCGCGCTCGCCTACTTTCTGCTATGCTTTAAACTAGGCGATTTCTTTCTACACGCCTTCAATTTGTCCAAGAGATATTTAAATTGCAAGACCTGAAGCCTCGTTACGGAGGGTTCAGAACATCTATCCAACCACCTAAGGAACTTTTCGGCGTGCTCGATCGCCTCCTCGGAACTCCGTGGCACGTCCTCCGCTACGGAATCGATTCCTTCCTCCTCGTGGTTGTTGAAACCGCGCCTCGCTTTCTCCAGGTCGTTGTTGTTGTTGTTGTTATTGTTGTTGTTGTTGTTGTTGTGGGATAAAACGTTATCGAGAAGGGCCTTAGCTCTGCTAGGCGATCTTCTGGGAATCGTTGTCGTATTGGCCGCGATAGGCGTCGGCGTTTGCGTAGAGGCGAGCAACGGGAAGCTGCACTGCTTGTACCATTGCCAAAACCAAGAGCCGTCTTGTTGATTGATATTGGGATTAAATGTGGCCGACTGTTGTCCCAGGAGTTGTTGTTGTTGCGTTAGCCAGAGCCAAAGGGCATCGTCGATTCTCTTGTTGTTGCTCGCGGTAGACGAGCTGCTGCCACCACTGCCGCCGCTGCCACCGCAGATACCGGGTCCTCCTCCTCCTGTAATAACGTTCTCCTTTTTCGCCTTTCCTCGTTGTACGCTGATGCCGCCGCAGATACCGCTGCCGCTGCTACCAACGTTATCATTGGTTTTTCTTGGCGAAGCAGGAACGGGAGTCGAGGGTGCCTCCGCGGCCGGCGGTAAAATCTTCCTCGTGCAAGATTTGGCGACCGAATCCATCTGTGCCGGGGCTATCGCCGAGATGCTGTGTCTCTTGCCACCGTTGCTGCTGCCGCTGCTACCACCGCTGAGACCAGCACCACCGATACCGCCACCGATACCGCCACCGCCGCCGCCACCGCCGCCGCCGATAACACCGACGCCACCGTTGCATCCAGCCAGCATATTGGTCGCGGGGCTCTTTGTGTATTGGAGACCGTTCTCGACGAGGCCCACGGTGCTACCGTGCGACGAAAGACCCGCTGCCGCCGCCGCCGCCGCCGTCATTCCAAGGAGATTCTTTGCCAGGCTACCGGTCGCGCCTGACAAAAGGCCCAATTGCTGTAACAGCAACGAACTGTTTTCCGGCCTCATGTTGGCCATGCTCGTCATCAGTCCGACGTAATCTATCTTGTGTTTGTTGTCCGACTGATGATGTTGGCCTTGTTTGCCGTCGTTCATGTCGAGGCAAATATCGTTCGTCAGATACGAGGACGACGAACAACTACCGGTCGCCGTCATGGACGTTTGTTGGTCCAATTTCGGCCTCTTCGCGCACGGGCTCTCGTCCTCGCTGGAAACATTGGCTGATCCACCAGCGGGTATGTTTCCAGGGTTCATATTGTTCGTGCCGGAGGACGAGGCCGGCGAGTGGACTTCGCTGTCCGGCGTCGAGGAATTCCTTGCCATTCCTCGTATCTTGTGCTCGGACTTGCACCATCCACGGAGGGTCGACTCCGGTACCCCGATGTCTCTCGCGACGGAAGCTTTGCTCTCGCCCTCGTGGACCCTCTGTATCGCTTCCATCTTCTCGGACGCCGAGAGCGCGCGTAGCGGCCGTTTACCCGGTCTCGCTGAATCCCCCCTCATCGGAGCAAGATTCTTATTTACTCGCGGATAATACGAACGGTGGTCCTTTCTTTTCTAATTCTTTCGACGCGACCTTCGACAACTCTCTCTCTCTCTCTCTCTCTCTCTCCCCCTATAAGAAACGATCGACCGATTCGTTTGTCACTTTGGCTAAGAGCACCGATCACCAACGATTTCACCACTGCGATCACGCGCCTATCTCTCTCTCTCTCTCTCTCTCTCTCGTCTTGTCCTTTTCAAGCTTATTTACCGTTAGAAACTACGAACGATATAGGGAAATCTCATGAAACACACTCGAATAAACGCGCCACCGATTAGATGAGATTCTCCGTTCGTCTTTGTCGTCTTTGTCGTCTGTCTTTGTCTTTGTATTTGTATTTGTCTTTGTCGTCGTCGTTCTTTTCGTCTTGGTTCTCGTCTTAGAGATATACGCAAGCGCATAAACAGTTCACACGACCGGATCGTCTCTTTTTATCGTACTTTTCGCTATGGCACGAGGAACGAGAATACTACTTCTCGTCCTTGAGATTATACGATGTTCTCGCACCGAACTGCGACGCTCAACTGCTCTGCCGGTCGACCACCGTCGGGGTATTCTTAACGTCGCCGCTCCACCCCCCACTCCACACTATTCCGTTCCACGCCGCGCCTCTCTTGCCCCTCCACGGGCCTCCCCACCCCTTTGACCGACCTCTTCCTCCTCCGCCAACTCCTCCCTTACCGCTTCTCCACCTCCTCTCCATCCCTCACCCTCTCTCCCCCCTCTCTCTTTCTCTCTCTCCCTTTCTCGCATGCTCTCTCGGCACCGCTGACGCTTGCTCGTCCAACACCGAACCTTCCCTCTCCCGATCCCTCCACTCCTCTCGGCAAACCCGTATCGCGAACCGCGCGCGGCGTTTCTCCGACGTCGCCGTCGCCGTCGCCGTCGTCGTCGTCGTCGTCGTCGTCGTCGTCGTTCGCTTTCCTCCGCAACCCCTCCGCAACCCCTCCGCAACCCTCCACTACTCCTTCGTCCGTCCATCCGTCCGTCCGTTCGTCCGTCCATCCGTCCATCCGTTCGACCGTCCTTCCTTCCCTCCCACCCCCTTCCTCCCTCCTCCCGTCCCTCCGTCCATCCGTCGAAGACGAAAACGACGCTCTCATCGTCCCTCGCGGCTTCTCCGTTGTCCGCTAACGAGCCACCTCCGAGAAACGTCCTTGATAAGAACCCTTCGAAGATCACTATTTTCCCGAAATACCACCTCCAACTTTACCAACTTTCTCTCTAGCGACCCTTCTTTTTTCTAACCCTTCCTCTATGCTATATAATTGAAAGGAAATAAAAGAAAAATAGATCGCACGCATATAATTAGTCGGTTCGCGGCCACCCCATGCCGGATATCCTTGCGCGTGTCACAACCGAAGGCCGTGAATGCTCGACATCCGCCATTTTCGTCTATACTCGATCTGAAATGTAGTATTGAGATTGTTCTCACGTGTCGGTGTCGGTGGGCCGATTAACAAGCTCCAAAGGATGCCTCGACGAAATTGACGAAAGACAAAACGTTATACCGATGATTTAATTCGTAAGAAACTTTTAAACTTCAAACTGTATGATCCTCGTTACAAACGAAGAAAGAAAATATCGTATTTTATCGACGCCTTTCTTTTTTGTTCGTTTGTTTGTTTGTTTTTTTTTTTTTTTTAATTTATGCAGATATTTAAAGAAATCGTTAACGACCAGATGGTGTAGCTAATGCTTTTTATTTCAATAAAACTTCGTTTGTTGGTTTTTAAATAGAACGTAACACGTATAAATCAATAATTTATTTCTCTCGTGTGTATTATATATGTATAATTCAAACTTTATATCGAGATTGTTTTTATATGTTCTCGGATGAACCGATTATTAAGCGCCGAAGAGGTGTATCTTTCGGAAAATCGATGAAAGACGACATTGTAGAGATAAAATCGAAACTCTCCAACTAAAAATGTTTTCACACCGCAACGACGAGAATTCAAATACGATCTTATATCACCGTCTTATTTTCAAACTCGTGGTGATATTTAAGAAATCGTTAATGAACTGAGAGTACGGATTATGTTATTTATATTAATAACAAATTTCTTGTTGATATAAAAATAGAATATAACACATCCGAATTAATAATTTGCCTCTCTCATATGCATTATATATATATATATATATATTTATATATACATATATTTATATACATATATTTATATATATATATATATATCGTGTATGTGTATGTGTATATATGTATTTGTTATATATATTTGTCAACAACATATTATGTATAATTCAACGAAGTTTGTCCTTTATATTGAGATTGTTCTCACGTGTTGTCGGTGAGTTGATTAATAAGCGCTAAAGGATGCCTCGGAGAATCGAGAAAGGCAACATTATAGAGATGAAATCGAATCTCTTAAACTAAAAACGTTTACGATTCCTAACAACGAAAACATACGAATACCAATTTTATATCGTTGCTTCTTTTCAACACTTGTGCGTATATTAAACGAATTATTGACAAACGAACAGTATAGATTGTCTTTTTATTTTTCATTTTTTTTTTTTTGTACATCAATAACGAATCCGAATCAACGAATTGTATTATATATATTTATTTTTATACGTATTTCGTCGATAACACATAATTCAATACAAAATTTGTACTTCATTGATCGTTTTTAATACTCGAGTACGTGTTTTTGTTTTCTTTTTTTTTTTTGGTGTTTCGACAAAGAATCGTCCATATTATAGCTCGTTCGAAGGAATTCGATGGTAACTCCACGATGTTTTAACCGTTAGTTCCGATAGACCGAAGGAAATTTTTGGAAAAATATAATACATTCGACGAGTCGAAAGTCCGAGCGATAACGGGAGCAAGAGTAAGAGGCGTACCACCTTTGGAAAAGCCTTAAATTTGCAGGCTGGAGGCGAAGCGCGGAGCTCTCTTCTCTTTGCTTCTACCGCCCGCAGCCACCGTCCCCGTGGGAGAACCGGATTTACGAGCGCGGCCTAAAATCCGCTCCGTAGGAGCGTTCGTCGGAGTTACACCGCGGTAAGGAACACTAGGTAATTCGCTGGTAAATTTACCGGTTCGCTCGTTCGCTCTTCGATGTTGTAAATACGCGCCCTGTATTTCCCTCTCCCTCTCCCTCTCTCTCTCTCTCGTTTTATTTCTCTCTCTTTTCTCCCCCCACCTTTTCACGCGCGTCGCTTAATTTTTTGCATCGGAGAAAGGAGACGACGAGGACGACGCCCTACTCCCGATAATTATCGCTCGCTCGCATACCGATTTTCAGAGTTCCACTTTTCTGGAAAGAAAGTGTAGCGCTGAGGTCAGAAAGTTTTTCACGACTACTCTTCGCGTCTCCCTCTTTCTCTCGACCTCTTCGGAGACAAAACTTTTATAACGCGAAAATAATTTTCATTTTTCTCTTTTTCTTGAAAAGAAAAAAAAAGATCGAACGTACGCTCGTTTCTTCGTCTCCCTCTCTCTCTCTCTCTCTGTCTCTGTGTCCTTTGTCTGTCTCTCTTTCTTTCTCAGCGTCCTTGAAAAATTAAAAATCGCTATCCTAGTATCTTTAATTATCTAATGAGTACTCTATAATTCGTAGGAAAGAAATTCGTCGTAAAGGGTAGTAAGCTGATTATAAATAAAATTAACGATATCAACGGGTAGTCCATTTTCGTTCCCCCCTTTTTTTTTTTTATTATTACGTTGGCTCTCTCGTAGCCGATCTAAATATAATATCGTTGGATACGAAAATATAATCTTTCGAAAATGTGAAGACGTACGAGAAAGAAATTCGCAACGATAGCGGATATCCCTTATCGACGGGTTTGGTTTCGAGGACCGGTGCGACTATTAACGAATTGAGTTGCGTGCGTGCGTTGTACGTGCGTGCGTGCGTGCGTGCGTGCGTGCGTGCGTGCGTGCGTGCGAGAAAGAAAGATGGACGGAGAGAAAAAAAGGGTCGAGAGACAGAGAGACGATGATAGGTCGGGGGGAAACAGGCGTCGCGGAGGGTAAGAGGAGGCAAAATCGATCGACGCATCCTGTGTGTGTACGACGACCCGTACTTTGAGCGCCGCCAAGAAGACGGCAGTAAACGTGTGTCCCTCTTCCTTCGTCTTCTTCTTCTTCTTTTGCTTCTTCTTCTTCTTCTTCTTCTCCACCTTCTTCTCCTCCTCCTCCTCCTCCTCGAACGTTCTTCGAGCGAGCCGGTAACCCGTACAATTAATTTTCACCTGCCTTCCTTCGTGAGACAAGCTTTCGCGGAAGGATGTGCGACGAGCGGCACACGTGCGCTTCTCTCTCTCTCTCTCTCTCTCTCTCTCTCTCTTTTTTTCTTTCTTTCCATCTATCTTTCTTTCTTTCTCCTTCTTTTCCCCTCTCCGCTCGGTACGAGTCGTCCTTACGTGTACGCGCGATGCTACGTGCCGCAATAATGCTAACCGTGAACCATGAACGGCGATCTTAACGGTCATTGTTTCGTCGTCGTCGTCGTCGTCGTCGTCGTCGTCGGCGGCAGCGGCGGCGGCGTCGGCGGACCATAAATTGGCAATGGGATCGATTTCTTTCTTAGGAGTCGAAGAACGAAATGACGATACTTTCTTTGAATATCACGGACGGGAAGATTCATCCGCTTAAACCTTATCCATTTCACTTTTCGTATCAATGGATACGAATCGCAAGGTAGAAGTCGGTGCCGCGTTATTCGATACTCGAAAAAGTGAAATACTATATTACTGATGTTTTAAGGAAGACCGTATATAGCCTTCGAGTGTAATAAAGTGGCGCCAACCTTACGATCATTGTCCTTTCCCTAAGTAACGTCCGTCGATTCCGATTAGTCGTACCTGCGAATATATTTGTCGTTTCGAAGCGATCCCTGTCGAATACGCGATTTAATCGCGTACCGTTATTATCAGAAACTTACGGGTAATAGAAATCAGACGAACGCGTTTTCCGCTTTATGAATGCCGTGTTATCGGATACACCGAAACCGTATAAAAGTTGGAATTTCGTTGCGTGCGAAATTTCGTTATGCTCGAACGAAACGTCACTCGCCATTCGAGAATTTTTAATAATGTTCGAAATATACGTCAATTTATATGTCAAAATTCAAAAGCGATATAAAACGTTCGAAGAATTTAGAAATAAGTACGCGAAACGAAAGGTCGTACTACAAGTTCGAGCATGCAATCGAAAAGTCTTATTATAATTCGATAATGGAATTTGGCTTACGATAAGGTACTTATCTGTGATTTTATATAGAAACGTTCCCAAGTATTGCCTCTATCGCGCCAACTCGATTGCATTGTAAAAAAGCACGAGGTGAAACAACGTCGATTATCGATGTTCCATTGTACTTGAGCATTTCGATAATATCTACGAATATCAGCTATGTTTTCGTAGACATTGTTAACGAAGTAACAAACGAAGGTATTAACTTGTTTACAGGCTCGTCTTTAGCCGACCGTGACTCATAAAGGGACTTTATAAACAGGTCGTTCAAAGATACGATGAATAATTATCGAGCGTCTATTATTTAATAAAATAGTTTCGTTCACCGCGTTATTCGATTCTTCCTATCGATATTCGTCGATATACGAATCGACGAACGCGCACCCCGTTTAAAATTTGTCGTTATTGTCATTTTTTATTCAAAAACCATTTTGCTCGGTTACAAAAATAGACGATATCGGAAAATTGATACGTGAAAAGCTTCGAGCGGGGATACGTGTACGTACGTACGTATATATACGTTCATATGCGTTCGCGTTTTCGTACCGATACGCACACACTTATACGTAGCTTTATATACTCTATGAACATATCCATATAGCCATATATATACATATTTCGATGTATCGTCACGTAATTGCATTTGGAACGGTACGTTTTAATTCGCCTACTTTATTAAAGTTACCTCATTTGGGTTTGGCAAAGACTGTGCACGAGGTTTAAAAGCGTGGAAACGCAGCGACGAATTGCGGAATCACAGTTCGATGAATCGGATTCGCATTCGCAGAGGATACTCTCTCTCTCTGTGTGTGTGTGTGTGTGTGTGTGTGTGTGCGTGCGCGCGCGCGTGTGCGCGTTTTGCTGTTATCACCACGTCCATCAAATTTATCTTGCGTTGCGTGCATGTGTACGGTTAAATTCGTATTTTTCCCAAATCTTTTCGAACGGCGTACGTGTTTTTACTCGCATAAATAAATATACATATATACATAGATATCGTCGTATTCGAAAAACGAAAATAGCCTTTAAGATCGAGTATAGAAAAGAAAAGCTTTGAAACGAGCGACCCCCAGCTTCGACAAAGACACGACGCGACGACGTAGTCGAGAGCGAGATGGATCGACGAGAGGAAGAAAGGATGGAGAATGGAGAGTGGGGATGTCGGAGAAGGAGACGGAGGGTTAAGTTCATTCATAAAAAAGAAAATTATTACGCTAGAGGAGATGCGACTCCCGCAAAGGGAATAATGGCACAACCTCCGTACGACAATTAACCCCACTCTTATTCCCTTTGTCCGTGAAACCCGTGAAAGATTAGATCGTGATAAAAAGCTCATCTCTACGTTTTCTACGGCTCGTCTCTCTCTCTCTCTCTCTCTCACTCTCTCTTCCCCTCTCAAGAAATCGTGCGAGAAAGAACGATCGGGAAATCTTCTCAAACTTTGATCCCGATTTTTCTCATCGAATCGTTCTAGAAGCAATGTCGAGAACGCTTCGATATCGTTCCCACTCGACAACTTGGAAAGATGTATCGATAGTCGAGTATCGGGCCAATGTCTATTACCATCGCGAAACACGTATTCGATACCGTACCGACCTGTTGACCTTCAAACTTTTCCTCCGCAAGAATTCACATTTTCACGAGGAACGCGGCAACTTCTTTTCTCTGGGTTATAACTTTCGAACGATTATGAGTTTCTTCCGTTTTCGTTCCGCGTTACAACTTTTCTACGATGAAAACCGTTCTCGTGATATTTCCATTCCAACTAATTTTTATCTTATCTTTCGACGTTTTCTTCGCCCTTAAAAAAGTATCGTTTAAGGATAGGTAATTATTGAAGTATATTCGCAAAGATATCGATAGAAAGACGAATGACTAAATAATAGGTTAAAGCATTTTTATACTATGTAACTGACTCCTTCGACGAATATCACCGACGATTACTTCCATGTTGATTCGAATAATCCAAATTTTACATTGGCTCGATTCTCATTTTCGCGAATTTTATGTTCAAGCTCGTTCTCGAAATGGAGCTTCTCGAACGAGTTTTTGTATCTAAACGACCTACTCCCTTTAACCGTCTACCGTTAGCAACCTTTTCTCTCTCTCTCTCTCTCTCTCTCTCTCTCTCTCTCTCTCTTTCTATCTTTCACCCTATCGCGAGATTTCGGAATTTCCAGCCGATAAAAAACAAGATCGATACCTCGGCACCCTATAGCCGAGCTAGAGGAGGAATACCCACGCTAGTTCGCTCTCCCACCCTTGTACGTTCGCTCGCTCTCTCGCGCGTCACCCATACCTAGACGCACACCTACAACGTCCGGTCAGGCACCCACATAATCGTCGCCGAGGAAGAAATCCTCGAAGTGCCCGCTCGGAGCTCGAGTAGATGGAAAAGGAAAGAGGAGGAGGAGGAGGAGGAGGAGGAGGACGACGACGACGACGAAAAAGGAGGTGGAGGAGGAGGCGAAGGAAAAAGAAAAAGAGGAAGAAGAAGAAGAAGAAGAGAAGAGAGGAGAAAAGAGAAGAGAAGGACAAGGAAGGTTGGCCACGGTGGCGGCTGCCGATGGTAGAGGAACGGAGAGCGCGGTGGCAAGAGGAAAAGGAGAGCGACGGCTGCCGGGGGGAGAGGGTGGTGGGACAAGGAGGTCTCCGTGGAAATTTACCGGAGCGCGAGTTACGGGAACTTGCCCGTAGCTCGTCGAAGGTTTGCTCGCTCGCTCGCTCGTTCGCTCGTTCGCTCGTTCGCTCGTTCGCTCGTTTATTCGTTCGTTCGTTCGTTCGTTCGTTCGTTCGTTCTATCGCCCTCGTATACATCGCGCACACCGCCTTTCGTATCCGCGGCTAAGAGCAAAGGGGCGCCAAGGGTTCGCCTTTGCCATTGCCGTCCTCGTCCTAGTCTCGTCCTCGTCCTCGTCCTCGTCCTCGTCCTCGTCCTCGTCGTCATCCTCGTCGTTGTAGTCGTAGTCGTCGTTGGTGTCGGTGGGTGGCGAGGTTTCGTGGGATAAGAGAAGAGGATGTCAGTAGGGGAAGTGGGAAGAAGGTGTGAGATATATATATATATATATATATATATATATATATATATATATAGAGAGAGAGAGAGAGAGAGAGAGAAGGTTCGAGCGCACCGTGTACGCGTCGTGGTAGATGGAAGGGGTGGGTTCGATGAGCGAACTAGGGCCTCCGCGGGTCGCGGGTCGCGGGACGAACTAAGGGAGATCTCTCTCTCTCTCTCTCTCTCTCTCTAGCGCTCGCGTATCGCGTATACTCTCCTTTCTTCTATCTCTTTCTCGCTCTCTCGTTGGCGTTGGTTCTATCTCGCGCGCGCGCTCGTTCGCCGTGTATTCCGCGGTAAACGGCCAGGCTTGGTCGGCGGACCCTCGCATGGCCTGCAGCTGTCTCCTAACCCCTCTTTCTCTCCGGTATCCTTGCTTCTGTCCTCTCCTCCGCTCCCATCGCGTTTCTCTCCTCTACTCTACCACCCTACGCGCTTTACGAGATAGCGAGAGCGAGAGCGAGACCGAGAACCGAGAACGAGTACGAGAGAGAGAGAGAGGGTGGGAGGTGCTGGCTGCCCCAGTCCTATGTACTAGGTATCAGGGCCGGACGAAGGAGAGAGAGAGAGAGAGAGAGAGAGAGAGAGAGAGAGAGAGAGAGAGAGAGAGAGACAGAGGATGGGGGAGAGAGGAAGCTACCCTGGTGTAAATACATAGCTCTACGGTACGACCGACCAACCAACCAACCGACCGACCGACCGACCGACCGACCGACCGCGGGCTTTGGACGACCCGAGGAGTTAACTCGCGACGGAGAAAACGGGATATCTACCTACCTACCTACCTACCTACCTACCTACCCATCTACCCATCTACCCATCTACCCATCTACCCGTCTACCTAGCCAAAAGCCAGAGAGAGAGAGATAGAGATAGAGAGAGAGAGAGAAAATCGACAAGCCCGCGAGACTACTTTCGTTCGGTTATTTCGACGGGTATAAAAGCTGCGAGAGGCTCCCGTCATCCTTCGCGGTCCGGTTTCTTTTCTTCCTAAGTATACGCGAGAAAGAAAGAAGGGAAAGAATTGGATGCTGATCGATAGAACGTGCGGTGTAAGTAAAAAGGAACTCGATGCCCCTTCTCTTTCCCTTACCCTCTTTCTTTACCTCCTCTTCCTCCTCCTCCTCCTCCTCCTCCTCTGTCCCCTCGACCTCTCACCGATTCCAAATCTTCGACGTTCCATTTTACTTCTCCTCATTTTGATCAAAAACTCTTAACTGTATTATGACTCCGAACCAGTAGAGCCACGATTTTTCGTGGAAAAAGGTAAACATGGAAATGAAGTGGAGCATGCTTTTGGATTAATAAGAAAAGTTACCAAAGTACCCTCGACGTAATCACTTTAATAGGAATAATAAGAGCCGTGAAACACGTTGATCGTAACTGAGGTTAATGGAATATAAATTAAGACGTCCAACGGAACTCGTCCGTTTTTGAAATCGCCGAAAAATAATTGAACGATCTATCTTACACCGTTTGTCTCGAGTCTAACATAAAATAGATGCAAGTGTTCGTCACAACGGTAATGTCTTTATGTTCCGAGGACTCTGTTCCCCGAGCGTAGGGTCAGTAGTTGTAAATCTTGGACCGTTCGTACCTTTTTTTCAGGTATATACGAATAACGCGACTTTAGTTTGGTCATTTTTCGTAGAGAAAGAGCGAGTGCTCTCTCTCTCTCTCTCTCTCTCTCACTCTCTCTAGTTTTCTCAATTACGAAGATAATATCGAAAAAATTTCGTTAGGGTGGATGATCGAAATACCGACAATCGAGTTATCGAATTATTCGAAATTGTTTATCGGTAGTTGTCGTGTCGCGGCGAATGGTATAAACGAGAAATAAATTATAAAGAAGTCGAAGGGAAACGGTGTCGTGTCTGTTTTTCGTTTGTATCCATCGATGAGTCAACGACGATAATCCCTCTCCTATCGCGCAACGAAAGATAAACCGTATTGGAGACTAACCTTCGTGCTGAAAAACATTTTCACGATTATGCAGGATCGTTATCGCGATAGGAAAAAATTCTTACTCTTACCAATTTTCTCGGATTTTGGCAGAGAACGTGTTCGTTCGTTCACGTGCGTTCTTAGGTAAAAAACCGAGATCGATAAAAGCGAAGGGTAAAAAGTTTGGCCGTGCCCCGTCAGTTTCTTTGCCGTTTTACCAACCCTTATCGCTAAATCCCTTACGTACGTTTGGAAGCGTTAGAAGCGTAGTCATATATCAGAAAGCCGAGTTATAGAAGTGGGTCGATCCTATCTTTCTGCTTGGGGTGCGACGCGTTGCAACAAGTGCGAGACACGATAGTCGGTTGCCGTTGCATCGAGATTCTCATCGCTCAATTCCATTCATTCGTTGAAACATTTCCTAGCGTATGGCCTGGTAACGGGTCGTACCTCGACCGAAAACGCAAATTATCGAGTTAACTGGCCGAACTGAAAATAGAGCTCGATATAACCGATGGCCCATCGAACGATCTGAAAGAGAGAGAGAGAGAGAGAGAGAGAGAGAGAGAGAAACTATCGACAAGTCCAATTTCGATTACATTTGTATCGTAATGGCAAACTTTAACTAAACGAATTCCGTTTCTTCCTTCGTTTCGTCGTGTTCTCTCTTTTCTCTTTCTTCTCTTCCCTCTTTATTTTCCCTCCCCTCTCTCTCTCTCTCTCTCACTCTTCTCCGTATCACTCTGACGGAGCACGATTCCGCCCATGGTTCGTGGATTTCGATATCGTTCACCCATATGCGAATGTAGCTGTATGCCTTCTGTATCGTTTATGGAGGAATATATATATATATATATATATATGTATATATATGTAGTTACATATACACGTACAGCAAACGCAACAAGTTTCCTTTTTATACGGTGACCTAGAGGTTATTCAAAGGGAAACTTAATCCAAAGCGCGCGCAGTTATTATGATCCAAAAGATCGGGAGTCAAATTTATTGCTCTTTCGAACGAGACTTCCGACCTAGTTTCCGCATCTTTTCACGAGAAAACATGGATTGATCGTTGTTCGTCCTCGCGTAGTTTACGTTACGTTTGAATTATATTTGATACGCGACATTAGCCTCGACGAACGTGTTGACATTTCTTTTCCCTTTCTTCTTCTTCTTCTTCTTCTTCTTTTCTCTCTGCCCCCTCTCTCTGTTTTTTGTTTCATCGATTCGCCGCTTATCCCATATCCGTTGGAAAAATACGTGACTAAGGGAAGAAATTCGAATCGTTGAAAAGTTTCGAACGGAATTACCAAATTACTTTTCTTTTTGTTCGGTCGTTGGGTATTCGGAGTTTAAGGCAACTGCGTACAAAGAGAGCGAAGGGTCGAAGAAAATGGTATGTACGAGACAGTGTAAGAGATAAGAAAAGAAAAGGTTTAGAAAGAGAATACGGTGTACGTCTTTGGTTCGAATGGGCGTAAACACGTCGACAATTGTAAATCGTTGAAGGGTCTTACAATATATTTTTCCGCGGCTGTCTAATTTTATGACAATTGACTTTTTCTTACCTTCGGTCGACGGTGTCCCTTGTCAGGTAGAAAGGCGACGATTCGAGTTTCGCAGTTTGGTTAACGAAAGGACGGTTTAACGGAGGATTAGAAGAATTACGGATTTTATTAAAAATGAGAGAAAGTTGCGTTTAATACTTATTACATATATACATCGGATAAATATAAATATAAATATAGACGTAGATACAAACATATATATATATATATATATATATATATATATATAATGAGTGTGTGTATACAAATGTACGTGTATAATGTTTATACAGAGAGGAAATTCTACGAAAATAGAGAAAGTTCTTGGCCTCTACTAGACCGATAATATCTGTACACTCGATGAAATCGAGTAAAACAAATCGAATAGTCGTCGGCATACGCGTTCAGCTGGCATCGCCTGTTGCTCTTATTAAATCGTTATTACATCACACTGGAACGAAATAGTCCG
The DNA here is from genome assembly GCA_911387935.1 of Dolichovespula saxonica. NCBI lineage: Eukaryota > Metazoa > Arthropoda > Insecta > Hymenoptera > Vespidae > Dolichovespula > Dolichovespula saxonica. Next base: position 231,102 of record OU427018.1, on the reverse strand, counting down.
GATTTTCGGATTATTCCCGTATCTTTTCAAGCGACGCGCGATTCTTTCGTGTTTCCTTTTTTTCCCTTTTTTCTTTTTCTTTCTTTTCCTTTTTTCCAAAATCACCATCGTTTCTTTTCGTTCTTTCGTCCCGTTAATAAAATCTCGAATATCTTCCACGCGTTATCTCGTTATCTCATTTATCCTGTCGCACAATTTTGATTACGCATAAACGAATGTTTTTATTCGTTAAGCGAAAAAGCTTCGATAATTTTTTTCTTTTTTTTTCAAGATCGCTTTTTTTCTTTTTTTTTCCATTTTCCTGGAGAGAGCTTTCGACGATAGAACGGGCTCGAAAATGTGCGGCGTTGCGCTAGTACGGATCGTGCTCTTTCGAAAAGCCACGTCCCGTTTTCTTCGAACTTACCGATCGATCCTCTAGCGTAGCGTAGTGTGCGGCATCGACCGTCCCTCGTCCTCTCTCTCTCTCTCTCTCTCTCTCTCTCTCTCTCTCTCTCTCTGTGTGTCTCTCTGTGTCTCTCTCTCTCTCTCTCTCTTTGCCCTCCCCCTAGTCCCTTCCGCCGTTACGGAATAGACCCGAACCCGCGTCACGCTAGCGTCTTTTGTCTCTTCGCCATTAACCACCACCGTGATCGGTCTAAAGAAGAGTACCTACATAAGTACATAAGCTCGCTCTCTCTCTCTCTCTACATACCTAAAGTTGTTTAAATAAAAGCGTACACCCTCGAACAGAACCGGCACAAATGACAAATGTGCCGAATAGCACTCGAATGTTTCGCCGAGAAAGTGTTTAAATTCTTGACCCGTGGATCCTTTAGAAAATAGGACTGTAAAAACGGTTTAGCAGGTAAAGAGAGAATATTCGCGAGAGAGATAAGGTTGACCGTCCGTTTCTTAGGACTTAGGCTTCAGGTATATCCGAATAATTTGAAGGGAAAGGACGGGGGCCGTCGGGTATGTCACGTTAATCGCGCGGTTCACGGCTCGAAAAACACTTTCCTTAGGTTTCGCTGTCACCGTCGTCGTCGTCGTCGTCGTCGTCGTCGTCGCCGTCGCCGTCGCCGTCGGGCCGTTCTTTTAATAATGACGTAAAAAAGAAGAGAAGACGCGGCAATAAAGGAGAGACCTAGGCGAGGGTGTATCCCTGGCACAGCTGTCTCGCAGATTAACCGAAAGAGTCGAGAGAGCGACTGAGAGGGAGAGAGAAAGAGAAAGAGAGACTGAGAGAGAGAGAGAGAGAGAGAGAGAGAGAGAGAAAGAGAGAGATTGCCGAGTCGAAGAAGAAGAAGAAGGAGAAGAAGAAGAAGGTGGAGCGGGTAGAAACGCGGGGCCTTCGAAAAGGGAGAACAAGGCCGATCCTGACTACCTAGAAACGGTCGGAGCTTCCACCGACGTATCCCTCGCGAAGATATACAACCGCCATATACCAGCGGCGCGTATTGCCCTCAGGTACGGAAGCTGGTCGCGTCGTCCTGCCCTTTTCTTTCTTTCTTTCTCTCTCTCTCCCTCTCTCTCTCTCTCTCTCTCTCTCTCTCTCTCTCTCTCTTTCTTCCTTCCACCCTCCCCCTTTTCCCGTACCTCGGGAAATTCCAAATCTTTTGCCGGGTTTACCCTCGGCAATTGGTTGCCCGTGTAGAAGGAAATTTCGACTCGCGAAAAAGAAAAAGAAAAAGAAAAAGAAAAGGAAAAAGAAAATCTCTCTTTGGAGATAATAACGAAATTCGTCGCGCTTGTCTCTGGTTTCCTACGGGAAACAGGAAAGGGGAGGGAAAGGGAAAAAGTAAAAATAAAAGAAGGAAAAGACAAAAGAAAAGGAGAGAAGGAGAAGAAGGAGAAGGAGAAGGTGAAGGAGAGGGAGAAGAAGGAGAAGGAAAAGAAAGAGAGCAAGCGAAAACGGCGAAAGATCGGTAAGACTTATTGGTTATAAGGCCGCGCGGAGCTCAGCGATCGTTCGATCGCTTTCGAAGCCTCGCTAAAAGTTTCACGATGCTTTCAAAGCGACGGCCTCGCTTTGACGGGGGAGCGTGGAAGCGCGGCGTTAGCATCGAATATTTAAAGCTTCGCCGTCGTTCGCGCTGACACGCTCTCGAGCATGCGACACGTAGACAGAGCGTTGCCGCGACGCCCTTCGTCGCCACCCTTCGTCGCCACCCTTCGTAGCCACCCTTCGGCCGCCGCCGCCGCCTCCACCACCACCACCACCACCACCACCACCACCACCCTATCGGAATAGGCTGACCCTGTCCCGTCCTTTTCTTTCTCTCTCGCCCGCTGCTTCCTATCCCCCTAGTCGATATCCTGAGCCAGAAAAAGGGAAAGAGAGACGTACGTACGTGTGCGTGCGTGCGTGTATGTCTGTGTGCGTGTGCGTGTGTGTGTGAGAGAGAGAGAGAGAGAGAAAGAGAAGGGCAACTGGGTCCAGCTAAACCGGGAAAACCCGATAGAACCGGAGCCTCTCCCTCGACTTTGGCCGCTTTTCCCAGCGTTCGGCTGCGAGCTCGCATACATGGAAAGGCTAATGGTCGAACCTTACGGCAAGTCCGCGCGAATCGTCCAGCTGTTACACGAACTTTGCCGAACGTAGGTCCTTTAACCGTTAAACCACCCTCTCTCGATTTTGTCCTTCGATTTCGTGTTCGCGAATTTTACAAAATCGATCGATATACGTATGTATCCTCGTTCGCACGTCCTATCCATCCATCCAACCATCCATCCATCTGTCCGTCCGTCCGTCCGTTCGTCCGTGTCGTACCAACGTAGATTTCTAATTCATCGAACAATGAATTTCTTCGCTTGTCCTCTTCTAATCGAATATTCTAAGATTTTAGAATAGATAACATTGATTTATAAGCGTAAATGAGGGTCAATTCCACCGTCGAGCTTTTCAAATATCGTAAAGAGATAAAGCGAAAAGGTACCTCGGCTAATTACATCAAATATCTTTTCTGCCATCTTTATTACTACGATCGTCTTTACCCTCTTCGCTTTTGTTCCCGTATAAAGAAAGAGAGAAAAAGAGAGAAAAAGAGAGAAAAAGAGAGGGATTAGCGTTGCAGGAACGTTTATGACTATTATCCAAAACGAGTATTTTCGGAGGAGAAAACGTTGATAGTTATCGAGTCAACCGTAAACGCTTAAATAAATGATAAATGGCATGCGAGTAAGTACCCGCCGTCTTCGAAAGGTTCATCCGGTTGCGTCCATCGGCCCTCTCTAAGTCCGCTTAATCGCTCACCGTTTTTTTCCCCCCTGTTTCACAGCGGGCGGCTTTATAAGTGACTTTTGGACTCGAAGTCCAAAGAAAAGAAGATGCTAAGAGGGAAAGAAGGATGGCGAAAAGGAAGAAAGGAGATTGCGCTCGTAAGGTTCTCTCTCTCTCTCTCTCCATCTCCTACGTAGTTACTAGTCGCGTCGTTCACGCGGGAAATTTGAGCGCTCTTCCGTCTCGTCGCTCGTTCGTTCGTCATTACGCAGCGCAGAAGAGCATATGGGGAACGAGATAGATGAAAAGAGAGAAAGAAGAGAGAGAGAGAGAGAGAGAGAGAGAGAGAGAGAGAGAGAGAGAGACGCGAGCCTACGTGTGCGCCTCTCCTCGCGCGTGGGTACGTGCTCGCGCGTATAATATGCACACGCTTACCCGCTTTAACGTACGGAACTTTATACGAGGTCTTCGCCGTGCGCTGCTATAAATTATCGGGTTACACGTTATCGTGTCTCTTTTAACGAAGAACGCTACAACGCGTCCTCGATCGTTATCCCATATAATACATATCCACAATATTCTTGATATTTCCTATTTACTAGAATTCTTTTGATCTTTCATCAATATTCATTAACGGCTCCAATAATTTCCAACCGATTCGTTTCATTTTATATCCGATAACGACGAGTCAAAGATTATTCGCAAACTCTTTTCGGATCTCGATTCGTATATCAACGATTCTCTCCCTTGATACATGATTATAGGTATGTACGTATATTTTCAACGGCGGAAAGAAAGAAAGAGAGAAAGAAAGACAGACAGACAGAAAGAGAGAGAGAGAGAGAGAGAGAGCCATGAAGAAAGAAACGAGCAAAAGTCCGATGTATCTCCATTGGAACATCCGGTTATTCCGGAAGTGTAAGACCTCCTGAGAGCAAGCGTCTACTCTGTTCGTCCTAAGATTTCCGGCCGTGATCCCTTTTAGTGGATGAACGTGTGCGCGTCTCTTTTTCACGGCATGCAATCCCGGGGAAAGACGACATTTTGCCTCGGGTCCGCCACGTTCTTTCTCTCTCTCTCTCTCTCTCTCTCTCCCGTCGATCCTTCTTACTCTCACCCACTGCTTCTTTTTCTCCTTCTATCTCTATCCGTCTCTCTCTCTCTCTCTCTCTCTCTCTCTCTCTCTCTCTCTTTCAGCTCGTAGTACGGTCTTGTGTCACGGACAGGTCCCTTGTTCCACTATCGATTTTTCCAACGAAAAACTCCCAACAACTTCTTCGCCCGATACTTTTGACTCTCGGAACGATGATTCGTCCGTGTCTTATTTCGTTTATAGTATATCGATCGACGGAAAGTTAACGTTTACGAAGAAACGAATAATAATTTCGCGACGATAGTTTCTCGGCGGTTAGAGACCGATATGGATCCAATTAACGATGATCGCTTTGAAATTATATTGTATGGAATAATTAAACTGTTACGCGAACCAACATCGTTCATAGATTCATGCGACTGTGATAAATTATTATCACTGAAATCTAATGAACTATTTAACGAGAAAGAGGGATAGAGGGACCGATCGAACGATGCGCATCTATACGAAAAACCATACTCGTTTTCTCTTTTGCTCCACTATCCCATCCATCGGGGACAACGAGCTCGGCGACTCGCACTAATGATTGCAAAATTATTTCTTCCTCGAACGTAGAGAAACAAGTCACAACTTTGGTTTACTTTTTTATCCAATAACTTGAAGACGGATAGAAATAGAAATATATATATATATATATAGAGAGAGAGAGAGAAAGTGAGAAAGTACTTTACCCTATAAACGATCGATCGCGAATATCGTTTGAGAGAAGAGGAGAGGAGATGCAAGAAAGGAGGAGACAGGGAGGGAGAGAGAGAAAAACGGACAATGAAAGGAGGGTGTAACGAAACACGGTACAATGAGCAATTTACCTCCTACCGAATTTCGTCGTTTACAGTGAGATATTTCATCGATATCATTCTCGAAGGAGGAAAAAGGATCGTTGACGTAGACTCGTCTCGTTCTTTGTTCGCGAAGGCCGAACAGGGAATGGCTCCTCTTCGTGGGCTTCTAATTGACGGCTCTCGCGATTTTTACCTCGCTCAACGTCCAGCCGGCGAGCGAGCGAACGACCGAACAAGAGAAAGAGAAAGAGAAAGAGAAAGGGAAAGAAAGATGGAAAGAGAAAGAGACGCTCGATCTTTCTTTCTTTCTTTCTCCCTTTCTCTCTCACTCTCCCTCTCCCTCTGTCTCTGTCTCTGTCTCTGTCTCTCTCGCCCCTCTGTTCTTCTCATCTCTCTTCCGATCGTGGATAAGAGAGAGAGAGAGAGAGAGAGAGAGAGAGAGAGAGAGAGAGGGAGAACTGGAAGGCTGCACGAAGTGCACGCGAAAGAGAGGAAAGAAAGGCCCTTTCTTTGGACGTGGACAAGACCCTAAGAGAGATGCAAAGGGGGAGAAGGAAAGAAAGACGGAGAGAGAGAGAGAGAGAGAGAGAGAGAGAGAGAGAGAGAGAGAGAGAGAGAGAGAGAGAGAGACGACCGAGGCGCATTAGCGCCAAAGTGTGTTCGCGATCGGACAAGCTATACGATGCACTTCCTCGCGACACGGTCCAACGTTTCGGTAATCCTCCGTTCTTTCCCCTTCCCATCTAATCTAATCTCCGACTGGAACCATCGTTTACTCTTGCCATCCTTCGCCTTTTATCCCTTCTAACGTTTCCCTTCGAACTTCTTTCATTTTCTTCTTTTTTTCTTTCTCGTTCTCTTTGCCTTTTTTGCGTCTCCTTATCGTTTTCCTTTTTTCTTATACATGTATTATACATATATACAGTTACAGCGCTTTGCGTAGAATCGATTACATTTTAATCATAGAACCTAAATAAGTTCGAGAGAGGGAGGAGATTTTCAAGAGACAAAGAAAACGGAGATAGAAAGGCAAGAGGGTTAAGAACGAGCGACGATTTTCCTACGAAATCCGTGTCTCGATGAAATTAGCGCGTTTGGTTCCGATCGAATCCTCCCTTCCCGATTACGTCATCGTCAAACAAGGGGAGAGAAGGCAATGCGACGTGGTTCGCGAACGAAGAAATTTCACGTTTTCGTGCCATTCCTAAAGGATTTTATTTGGTTTCAAATTTACCCCTTTAACAATAGTTTACATTCACTTACGCATTTGTATTTTTCAAATTTGATCTCATTCGATGGTCACAAATTTCATTTTTTTTTTTTTTTCTTTCTTTCTCGTAGTACCAGGACGAATTATATTTACATTAGCGTAGTTTAATCCGAGTATACTACAAGTAGTATAATTCGTCCATACTATGTATAGTAAATACTGGTACAATTAATAATAAATATAACTTACCATATGCACGTAATATGTGTATATATATTACTCCATTTATGGTATAATATAATTACTATTAACTCCTCTTCTCCTCGCTCTACTCGACTCTAATAGGTGTCATAATACAATACTTGGGATACTATACTACATTAAAATATTATACCGCTTATACTTTAATACCGCTTATACTCTATACCGTTGTATAGCGTACGATATATACGTGGTATATCGATATGACGATACAATCGATGATATAATTCGTGTACGAACGTTATTTCTTTTAAAGACGGAAAAAAAAAAAAATAACGTCGGGTTAGAGGATATTAAGATCGAAATAATTGCTCCGCCGTTCGAAGTAGGGTGTATACGCACACCTTTCGTCGGGAAGAGACGAGAGACAACGACGAGATCCCCGATAGATTTCCGTTGTACGAGAAAACGGTCGATCCACCTTTGCCCTTTCGAGGATTCAACGCTGGAAGGAAGAGCACGTAAGCACGCATATACGCGCTCACGTATCTACGTGTGCGTGCGTTCATGCGCACCGCTCTCCGCTTTCTTTATCCGGACAGGCATTGCGCGCTTCTCTCTCTTTCTCCCCATCTCGATCGGTCGCGCGCGCGCGCGCGCGCGCTCTCCGCATTACGTCGAAAAACGGAGGGGGAAGATGGCGAGTGTACTCGCGCGCTCTACCTCTTAACGCTCGCTGTTCTCCTTATGAGTCGTCCGTCGTTTTCGCAGACTCGCTGGACGGATGGACACGATAACGGAATCAACGGTGAAAGAAGTTTTTTTTCGGCCACGAGAGAAAAACTTTACCGAGAGACGCGAAAAGTTCTCACGCCTCTCTGTGCGCGTGTATATCTTTCTCTCTCTCTCTATATATATACACATATATATCTATCTTTTTTCGTATTATCTGTATCCGTTTGGTGGTATATATATGTTCTTTTTTTTCTACCCTTTCTTTAGTTCAATATACCCTTTTCTCTCTCTCTCTCTCTATCTTGCTCGCTCGCTCGCTCATAAAATGCACTCTTCTTTCAGTCTCCTTTTCTTCGACTCGTCGCCTCGTCATATCTCCTTTCCACTGCCTGTGGCGTACCATCTATCTATACGTATATATCGTTTACTTTCTTCTTACTTTCTCTCACCCCGGCGACTCCTCTATTACGCTAGAAAGAGTTATGAATGAAGAGGAAAGATAGTTTCCGCGCTATGCTTTGTACAATAATCGTCGAATGAGCGATGGCACAACCAACCTCTTCCCTCTCCATCTTCCTTACCCTTTCACGCTCGCGCTCCCACTCTTTCCTTCTCTTTTTCCCCCACACATTGCTTCGTCTCTTTCCAACTCTCCGGTTTAAGCTGGCCATCTTTTTCTCCTTACCACTTCATCTTCCGTTTCTCCGTCTCCTCCATTCTCTTCGTACGTTTCTCTTCGTATCGCTGGTCGAACCGGGTAATACGCGCGACATAACGTGGGGCGGGAATGCGAAATGAGAATTTCAATTGGATAAATCTATAATTTTTTTTCTCTCTCTCTCTCTCTCGTTCCCTTCAACTAGACGATATCTCGTTTCGATCGAAAGAACGAATCCGAGCCGATGAGGAAATAAAGAAAAAAAAAAAAGAAAAAGAAAGAATCCAAAGACGGTAGGAAAATTTTGGGAAACCGGAAAGAGTAGTAGTAGAAGGTACTTCGGAAGTTCGGTAAAATCGATTTTCGCGTTATTAAACTTTCCCCGTCGATCTTCTCTACCTGCTCCGCGGATCCGAACAGGTAAGAATCTATACGAAAGGTTTCGGTTTTTCCTAACGAACGAACCCAAAGTTTCTCGCGATCGAGTACCTTTCGTTTCCTTTATTATACTTCGCGTAGAGAATGGCAAAAGGAAGAAAAAGAAAAAGAAAAAGAAAAAGAAAAAGAAAAAAAGAGAAGAAGAAAAAGAAAAAGCAAAAAAATATTCGCTAAGAATCCAATGACGTGGATAGAATAGCGGCTCCATCGTTCGCAGAAGGCGTAGCTGAGAGAGGAGAGAGGAGAGAGGAGAGAGGAGAGAGGAGAGAGAAGAGAGAGCACGTAGAGCGACGACTTCGCTGGCGGTGATGGCGACGGCAGTGGCGGCATCGATTATAGATAATCGACCGGTCGTTCCACCAATCTGCGATTCGTAGCTCGAAGGGTAGCGCGTTCGTGGCGATGCCGAGGAGAAGCGGGCGTAGAGGAGAGGGTGGCTTGCCACGGCGTAGGAGGTCGCGGTGAGAAGGGTTACGGGTGGAATGGGGAGGGGGGTCGGGCGGTGGGAAGAAAGGGGGCCCCTGGAGGAGAGAGAGGTAGAGGAGGGTGGTAAAATAGGGAAGGGGGCAGAGACGGGGGACGGCTGAAAACGCTGCGTGAGTCGCGCGAGAAGCCGAGGAAGGACTTAACGAAGGAGCGGACCGAAGGCCGACCTGGAGTCGGGAGTTAACGCTCGAGGGGTCGTTAATTTTCCGATCTTGCCCTTCCCGGTGCGGAGGGCGATGGCGAGAGAGCGAGCGAGCGGACGAGCGAGCGAGCGAACTAGCGAGCGAGCGAACTAGCGAGCGAGAGAGAGAGAAAGAGAGAGAGAGAGAGAGAGAGAGAGAACGCTCTCTCACGAACGCTACGCTCGCTGGAAGGCATGCGCGCCGGAAATGGCGCGGCTACACGGTGGTGGCGGTGGCGGTGGCGGTGGCGGTGGTGGCGGTGGCGGTGGCGGCGGCGGCGGTGGCGGCGACGGCAGCAGCGGCAGGTACGACCCGAAAGATCATAAATTCGCGTGTTCGCGATTAGAAAGCTTCGAACGGCTCGTTTCGCGGAAACTTAAACGCACTGAAATTACTTATCGATCGAATCGGTGGACTTCGTACTACTAGAGAGGGAGAGAGAGAGAGAGAGAGAGAGAGAGAGAGAGAGAGAGCCTAGTCGAATCTCAGAGATATTCCTAAGTCGTAGAACGCAAATAGGCGGTAGATAGGACGAATCTCGAATGAAATTTCTATGCGTACGCAAACTTGATTCGTAATTGGTAATTGATGCGCGATCGATCGATCACGTCGAAAACCTACTTCTCTGGCTCGTCTTTCGTATCACGAGCCGAGGAGACGACCGATCGAAGGCTATTTTTACGCTCACGCGTTCTAACGGCACTCCGAAATAGCAATTAATTTATCATGAAAGGTCGGCTTGATTACGAGCCGGGAATCTTAATCGGTATTCTTTTAATTCGATCGTTTTAAATAGGCGTGATCGGCGAAAGCCGACTCTCACGACGTCGAATATTTCGTCGTAAGATCGTTTCGTTTAAGACGAAAAAAGAGTTCGCAAGTCTCGTAAGTATCGGAAGGCGAGATGCTACCCGGTATCATCCGATCGATCTAACTTTATTTCGTTTCCTTTTACTTTCGTCGTAACGATACGAATAAATATACATTTCTGACGAAACTTTTCCTTTTACCGTCCTTTAGCCATCGTCGTACGACATATTTTATCCCGATTCGAACGATCTCGTAGCTTTTTATTAAAACATCACCAACACTCGTACTCGTGATATTGGTTACTACGATGGAGTCGAAAGGAATTAAATACTCCCTTATTTCTTTTACATAAGATACATGTATTATAGGAGGTACATATAATCGGAAAAGAACGTACGTGCATCGAGAACGAGATTTCTCGTTATCTATTCGTTTAAAGTTACAGTCGATCGTTAAGGTACGATCGAACCTCGAATCGTTCGATACGAAATCTAAAGAGGAGTATAGTTACGCCTTCCTTTACTTTTTCTTTTTTTATTTTTTTTTTTATTTTCTGCAAATCCTAAAAAGTATTCGCGCGGATCGAACGTTTCTTCTCGTCGTCGTCTTAGTCGTCGTCGTCGTCGTCGTCGTCGTCGTCGTCGTCGAAACGACGTCACTCGATGGTAGCAGCGGCAGGTGCGGCCGTTAAGTCGACGACGAAGAAAAGGAGGGTCTAGACTCTCCTCTCTGGAATAAGCCAGACTAGGAGAGAGACAGAAGCGGCCAGAGAACGATGAAGAGAGAGAGAGAGAGAGAGAGAGAGAGAGAGAGAGAGAGAGAGAGAGAGAGAGAGAGAGACAAGGGTAGGAGGGAAGAAAATACGGTGGAGAATCGTTAGTCGCGACGGCTAGCTCGCGTCTCTCTACTCGAGAAAGAGGGAAGGGTGTTTGAGGGAGAAAGAGGAGGTGAAGGAAGAAGAGGAAGAGGAAGAGGAAGAGGAAGAGGAAGAGGAAGAGGAAGAAGAAGAGGAAGAACGAAAAAGAAAAATATGAGAATACTTAAGGTTTTCGGTACAAGGGCCTCCGTTCCCTTTTCTTTCTCCTCTCTCTCTCTCTCTCTCTTCTTTCTCTCTCCCTCTTTCTCTTTCTCTATTATTTTGTCCTTTCTGTCCTTCCTGTCCTTTCTCTTAATCTTACTTTCCTTACAATTTTGCACGGACCTCGAAGTATGGGCCTCAGGGTTGTCCGTTAATTACTCAAGATTATGGGGAAAATCCAAGCAATAAAAACTTTTTCCTCGACGGCTGGCCAGCGTTGCCGCCGACAAACAAGAGGCTTCTGTACGCTCACGACGACTATGCGGGCTCGGATCGATCGAGGGCCTGGTCCTCTCTCACGAGAGGAAACGTGAGAGGGCAAGAAAGAGAGAGAGAGAGAGAGAAGGAGAAAGAAAGAAAGAAAGAAAAAGACACACGAACGCCTTTAAATTTCACGCGAGAGAAAGCCGCGTATCGCGTCGCCGTTTCTCCTATGCGATCCCCTTTAGGATTAGGACTCTTTCGCGCTCGGAGGAAAAATTTCGTTTGTTTAATCGACGAATTGGAATTAACGTTACTCGACTCTCTCGGAATTCGCGACGAGGTTTCCGCCGAGGTAAATAAAAAGAACGAGAGAGAGAGAGAGAGAGAGAGAGAGAGAGAGAGAGAGAGAGAGAGAGAGAACAACCACTAATTTCCAAAATCCAAATCGTCGACAAAGTTCATTATTTTAAAATTTGATTGGTTTGTCACGCGGTACGACGCAACGGTGAGAAATTAATTGGGAAAAAATATAAAAAGAAGAAAAAAGAGATACGCGTATCCCCGCGAAAGCGGGAGGAACGAGAGAGACGGGGGAGAGAAAGAGCGAGAGAGATACGTGGAACGACTTCGCAACGACCGTAAAGTCGCAAGGTCGTGTTTACAGTTTCACGTGCGTTCCCTTTCCGTTCGCGCGAATAACCCCGTGAACCATAGCCATATACAAATCTGCTTTTAACGAGCACGACCACCTAAACGTACCGGTACTCGCATTATCTCGGCCAATATATATTATAGCGAAGAAAAATGTATTCCGAGTTATATAGAACAAGGAAAAAAGAAAAAAAGAAAGAAGAGAGAAAAAAGAATACGGAGAAAGATTATCAAGAGCATTTTTATAACGAGAAATGAAATCGCTACGAATCTCGCACGTCCGTTCCGATATATCGCCGACCGGATATTCGAAATCGAATCGGATGGTCGACGAAAAAACAATTTGTTTTCGCCGGACTGGAAATCCTACGAATTCAACGTGCTCGCTCTTTATTACCGCGTCCTTCGTGACGACGCTTTGTTTACAAATCGGACTCGAAACGTATATACGAAAGTTATCCGAAACGAAGATAGGATACCGTTATCTGAGCCGAAGGAACTTTTGAAAAAAAAAAAAAAAAAAAAAAGAAAAAGAAAAAAGAAAAAGAAAAAAACGGCGACGACGAGGACCGATCGATCCGCGTCCCTCTACGACTATCGAGTATCGTTTGCGAACTCGTCGCAATCTTTTACGAATTCGTGCATCGACTCGTCGTCAAATAGAAAAAGAAAAACGCGTTTAAAATCGAAAGACCGTTCTACGAAAGCAAACGTATATAACCAAATATCCGTATATCGTTCTACGGGTACGCGTTTATCCAAGACCGATTTTCAACGATCCCTAGGAGGCAACGTCGAAACGTCGACATTGTCAGCCGTTCGGTAGGTTTAAATGGCTCGTTACGAAGGAAGAAAAGAAAAACTATTCGAGCGGTATACGGACGAACGAGCCAGAAACGCTTCCTATCCTCGTATTTAGCGCGCGTCTATAGTTTTGAGCCGGTTGGGCTACGGGGAGATAGAGAGAGGGAGGGAGAGAGAGAGACGGGTGGATGGATGACGAATACGAAAAGAAACAAAGAGGGAGAGAGAGACCAGCGTGGACCGCGAGTCCGAAAAGTTCGTGCGAGGAATGTATCTAGATAAAATCCAGCACAAATTTATCTCTTGGTCGGACGTCGTGCGTAATGCAGAAAGGCGAACGAAGCGAACGAAGCGAACGAAAGAGAGAGAGAGAGAGAGAGAGAGAGAGAAGAAAAGTTTGACGGTGTGGTACCGTTACGAGGCTACCTCTCTACCTCTCTCCCTCTCTCTCTCTCTCTCTCTCTCTCTCCACCATCGCAAGGCACAATAGGCCGAAGGAGCCGACCCGGAGTCTTCTTAATTTTCTCTCCTTCGTGCGGCCATTCGCAAAGGGAGCGAGGGAACGTTGGAGCAAGAGAGACGGATAGAGAGAGAGAGAGAGAGAGAGAGAGAGAGAGGAGAGAGGAGAGAGTCAGAGGGAGATAGCCGTCGGCTCTGTCGCCCCGGTCGGAGACGGGCATCGAGGCGGGCTTTAATTAGCACGGGATTTCGCCGAACGACGGACAGCCAACGTCACAGACTCGCTCCGCTTCGTTCCGTTCCGTTCCGTTCGTGGACGACGAGCCGGGCGAGCTTTTCCGTGCTATAGAGTGACGTGGAGAGGTGGAGCGAAGCGTAGAAGAGAAACGCGAGGTAGCGAGAGAACGACGTCGAGAGAGAGAGAGAGAGAGAGAGAGAGAGAGAGAGGGAGTCGTGAAGAGCAGCCGTGAGTCTGCCGCCCCTTGGCGTCGCACCGCACCGCATCCTGCCACGTCCCGAAGAACGGCAGCGACCGTGGGCGAGAAAGGGGGAGAGAGAGAGAGAGAGAGAGAGAGAGAGAGAGAGAGAGATCGAAGGAGAAGCGAGGGTGAACGCGGGTGAACGCGGGGGTAAGAGAGAAGGTTTACGAGTAGGAAGAGAAGGGCGAACGAAGGGTGAAGGTGGGAGCCACTCTGGAGGGCGAGCGGAGGACGTCGGTCGGTGGGTCGCGAAGGGCCGTGCGCGCGGCCGGCTAAATAACGGCCCTTCCTATCCTTCTTCCACCTCTCGCGCTCTCTTCCTCTCTCTCTCTCTCTCTCTCTCTCGTTTCTCCTCCCTACGACCACGTCGGTCACCCTCCATCTACGCTCTCCACCTCGCACCTCGTCGTCGTCATCGTCGCCGTCGCCGTCGTAGTCGTAGTCGTAGTCGTAGTCGTAGTCATAGTCGTAGTCGTAGTCGTAGTCGTCGTAGTCGTTGTCGCCGACGACGCCGACGACGACGACGACGACGACGCAAAGGATCGAACGGTCGCGCGCGCTACCCAAAGAGGGGCGTAGAAACGAGAGGAGAGCCAAGAGGAGCAAAAAGAGAGAGAGAGAGAGAGAGAGAGAGAGAGAGAACACTACCACCCGTGTTTTCAGGCTTACGTGCGCGGCGCGTTGCGTCTACGTAAGCGCGAACGAACTCTCCTTTCCTTCTCCTCGCGCTACGTACTCTGCCGGTCGAACGATCTTTCTCTTCCTCCTCATCCTCCTCATCCTCCTCCTCGTACACTTCGCTCCTAACTCCCCCGGTCGGTCTCTTCCTCCTACCGGTTATTAAAGGAGAAAACGAGACCACTGGATGGAGAGAGAGAGAGAGAGAGAGAGAGAGAGAGAGAGAGAGAGAGAGAGAGAGAGACCTTCGGCGCTTGCTTGCTCCGCGAACCGCGAATTCTCCGCTCGCGAATTCCCAACCGCTCCTTTTGGATATACAACGTATATGAATTTTAGCAGGTTATTCGAATCTCTCTCCGGTTCTAGCGCCTCTTTACTAAACGTACCACGATATACAATAGTTTTTAACGAAGGGAATTCGAGGATAATGATCGATTATCTCGGCCCTCGGTATCATCTTTTTCGAGTCGTACGTACTTTTTCTTCTTCTTTCCTTCTTTCTATTTCCTCTACGGATATATATATATATATACTACGCGTTGAGAGAAGAAAGAGGAAAAAGAGGAAAAAGAGAAAAGAGAGGGAAAAAAATCAGATAACGAGAGGATGAAACGAGAATGGTAAAATGTTATGTAACGAGAAGGCTCGCCGTTCGGCGTCGAAGAACGGCGAGCGGTTCTTTTCTCTTTTTCTATCTTTTTACACCATAGAGAGGGAGAGGGAAAGAGAGAGATACTCCTCGTATATACCGCATTTCCTCGGAATATCCACGCACTCGTTATAAGAAAGATCGTAAATATAGCATCGTTGGCGACGGTTTATCTACGTCAACGGGCGGCAGTACGCGCAGCGCGTCGGTGCGTGCTCTCGGAAAAAGGAAAAGGACAAAAGCTGGGAAGAGTGAATGAGATGGAGATACATAGAGGGAGAGGGAGAGAGAGAGAGAGAGAGAGAGAGGACGCACACGCGTCGGTCGTCCCTCTTTTCACGCGTATCGCGCGTCGAGCTCGTACTTCTTCCCCTTCGACCGAGCCTCCGTTATCGTCATTCTTCTTCGCATCTCTCTCTCTCTCTCTCTCTCTCGCCCTAAGTCGAATATCTCGATTATTAAGCTAACGAACGAGCGATAGATAGATAGAGAGAGAGAGAGAGGGGGGGGGGAAGAAAAGCGTAGAGAGTTCGGAAATCCCGTCGTACGTAGTCACGAGTTTGAGATTTTTCGGCGATTCGAACGAGAACGAACGGCGAACTTTCACCGTCTCTTAAACCTCCGGCGACAAAGTCATGACCTTGGGAACGAATCCTTCCCCTTCCTACTCCACGTAGCACGTTTTCGACGGTCACGATACCGCCTTCCAAAAG
This sequence comes from Dolichovespula saxonica, assembly GCA_911387935.1. Taxonomy (NCBI): domain Eukaryota; kingdom Metazoa; phylum Arthropoda; class Insecta; order Hymenoptera; family Vespidae; genus Dolichovespula; species Dolichovespula saxonica. The sequence goes on along the minus strand of OU427018.1, from coordinate 215,530 downwards.
CCCGCGGAGAAAAGTTTCGATCGTATTCGGAAGGAACGTGTAACGCGCGCGTATATCGCAACCGTACGTCCTACCTCATACACGTTGTTGTAGAAAATGTAAACGCGCAGGGAACAACAACGGCGATTCTCGTCCTTCGTAGTAACGCGCGCACATGGTTCGATTTGTATATTCGTCAGGTTGGGTTGTTTTGCGTGGAAGGGAGGGAGAGAGAGAGAGAAATAAATCTCTCTCCCTTTTCTCCTCTCCTCTCCTCTCCTCTCTCTTTCCTACTTCCTCCTCTTCCTTTCGTTCGCGTTCCGGGAGAGAACGAGAGAGAGGAGAGAGAGAGAGAGAGAGTGAACGAGCGCGCGCGCACTTGTCCCTCTTTCCTATACCTTTTCCTCTCTCTCTCTCTCTCTCTCTCTCTCTCTCTTTCTCTCTACCCACTGACGATTTATACCGTACATATAACTAGGTATAACTCGAGCTCGAGTTCTCGAGGTGTTTCTGTTTTACCTACCGTTGACTCGTAAACGCAGTTTAAGCGACTTCGAGGCGGCAGTCAGCGCCGCTCTCGCATTACGGAAGTGAAGTTTTCAAGTTCCACGACACTGACCCAGTTTACTCTCTTTCTCCCCCCCTCCCTTTATTCCTCGTCCGTCGCTCCGCTCTCCCTCCCTCTACGCTATCACCCCTCTTTGTCTCTCTCTTCCTTAATACTTCCAGACTGCTAGCGTAGTTATCGGTTTCCTCTCGTACAGGTCCCTTTACGTATATATGTATACCGTACCTACATATACCCGAACAAATATAAATATATATGTATACGCATCGCTTACGATCCCTACGAGTTCGCAACAAGATTTCGTCGATCGATCGATCGGTCGGTCGATCGATCCGCGAATCCCACGAGTCGATCTCGTTTCTTCGACCGTCCGTTCCCTTCCTCATTTATTATTATCCTTATTTTATTTACCGTTTGTTTTTTAAATTTCAAACTCATCCAATTTCTTTACGAAATATCTACCGTAATACCCAAGCGATTATATACCGCGCCACGCGACTCCGAAGCGAGGTATCTCGACGAAAGCCATAAAAGCCGTTGCCAAATCGTTGACACTCGAGTAGTCCGTCGAGTCCGTCGCCTCCGTTCCCCTTTACCGATGTCCTTCCTCGTCCTGGCATCTCTCTCTCTCTCTCTCTCTCTCTCTCTCTTTCTCTCCCCCCGTCGTCGTACCCTCTATACCCGCCTCGCATGCCATCATCGCTTCGCTCCTTCTCATCCGCTTCATTGTCCGCGTCTATATCCCCCTTCGGCACGTCTCACCTTTTTCGATCGTCGTCGTCGTCGTCGTCGTCGTCGTCGTCGTCGTCGTCGGAACGCGCGCGCGAGAGACCTCGCTTCGCGATTGGAAAACGTCGCCCCTCTCTATTTGCTCTCTCTCTCTCTCTCTCTCTCTCCTTTGGCCTCGCACGCACACACGCATACACACCTAAGTACGTACATGCATATACCACAGGCTAAGCGTAGCCCGATGACGAGACGATTCGATACCTTGGCGGCTGCGACGGTGGCCGCCTGGCGGAAGAAAAAATGCTTCGTCGAGGTTCGAAAGAGAGTAACAGGCCCCCGTGAGACTAAGAGCCAGAAACCGACGACGACGATGACGATGACGATGACGACGACGACGACGACGACGACGACGACAGAGAGATAGAGGGAAAGAGAGACGCGACGCAGAGAAGAGGAGCAGCCTGCTCCGTTCGCACGAACGAACGGAGGCCTAACCGGCATAAGAGCGCGATATTATAGGGGTATGGGTAGGGCCCTGAAAGGCTGTCCAGTCGACCGACCGACCGACCGACCGACCGACCGAAAGACCGGACGACCGATCGACCGACCGACCGACCGACCGACCGACCGAGCGAACGAGCGAGGAACCATCAGCCATCCTGTCATAGACAGGATGTGAGGGTCCGCGAGTCCGGGCTGCGCCGTGCCGCGCCGTACCGCCTCGCGTTTCCTCGCTCGTCTCGACGTCGCGTCGGTACGGTTGCGCGTCCTCTTCCCTTTCCTTCGCCGCCTCCGCCTCCGCCTCCCCTTCGTTCGCGTTCCCCTTCATTCCCCTTCGTTCCCCTTCGTTCCCCTCGTTCCCCTCGTTCCCCTCGTTCCCCTCGTTCCCCACACCCTCCTACTCCTCTTTGTTCGCGCAACAAACCACGGCGTACGTAGGTAGCTACATTACGTAGTCGCGGCGCGTGTATGCACACGCGAGACTGTCGTGGACCGAAGGCAACGCTCCGAAAGAATTCGAAATGTAGACTCGGTTGAAGCACCAGCGCGAGACATCCTCGCACTCGGCCTGCTTGCCCTAACGATCTCGGGACTCGCAAAATGGTTCGTGAAAGCGTTGCCAAACTCGAAGAGTATACCGGAGGTAGGAGTCCTTAGGGGAGATCGTCGATAGCATCGGTCGATCGATTTCCATTGGAATCGGTGTCCCGAGGTGGACGGGGGTGAAGGGAGGGAGGAAGGGAGGGAGGGACGCAAACGATCGGTACGTAAACCGCGCGAGAGCGGTCGTCGTTCCGAAATGACGAGCTTAGCACGGAAAGTCGTAACGTGCTGCGTCGCTTGTGTGAGCGATGTTACTCTCTCGAGGACGCAGGATGGGCCCGAGAAAAGAGCGAGAGAGAGAGAGAGAGAGAGAGAGAGAGAGAGAGAGATAGAGAGATAAAGAAAGAGAGAGAGAGAGGCTCGACGAGCACCCGAACCGTGCCGCTCGTAAATTTTCTCGGAAGGAACGCTTCGTGGCAGCAGCGGCTCTCTGTTACCTTGCCGCTCTGCCCGCGGTAATATTACTCGGTTTATATCGGGGCTGCCTTCGACGGAAGGTGTCCGCGCGGGCTCGTACACACGCACGCACGCACGCACGCACGCACGCACTCATATACAGACAGATAGAGAGAGAGAGAGAGAGAGAGAGAGGCATAGGGTTTGGTGGTAACGAAAAAGAGAAAGAGATAGAAAAGAGTGCTCTCTTTCGAGAGGATGGAAGGGCGCATCGCGTTCGCCGTGGCGTGCGGTGCTCGGCGCTGTTCCGCGCTGCGTCGTATCGCGCCGTGCCGTGCCATTTCGTGCCGTGCCTCGTCTCTCGCCGCGCTACTCGCGTTGAATCGCGGCTACGTGCGCGACGAGGGGTGACGAGCGGCGACGAGGGACGACCAGGCAGGGCCAGCGTGGCAAGCGGCGGTTTGCGAGGCGAGGTGAGACGCGCGAGACGTGCGAGACGAGCGAGACGAGCGAGACGAGCGAGCCGAGGCGAAGCGCGAACCCCGAGGGATCGAGACGGGGCCAGGCATCGTATATACTCGCGCGCGCGCGCGCGCGCGCGTTTACACACGAAGAAAGAGGAACGATTCTCTCGAAGAGAGCACGCCGATAACCTATAGGCAGGGCACGGTGTCGTGGCGCGGCACGGCGCGGCACGGCACGGCACGGAACGGCACGGAACGGAACGGCACGGCGCGGCGTTGCCGAGCGCGGCCGTATCGGCGTCTCGTAAGCGGAGGGTCGCGCGTTATGTCCCACACTCTCTTGCGAGTGGCCCTTTGTGTGCACGAGCGCGCACGCAACATCGCAAGGGACAACACGCCGCGCTCCGCATGGACGATAGCGTCGCGGAGCAGCTGGCCCGAACGCCGTTCCTCGATGCGTCGCCATCGTCTTCGTTTTCGTCGTTTTCGTCGTTTTCGTCGTTCTCGTCGTTCGTTCTCGTCGTCTCGTCGTTCTAGTCCTTCCTTCGTTTCTCTCGCTCCTTCCGCTCCTCCCCCGCGCGTTCGCCGACGACCCGCATGCTACGATCGACGCGTGAGATCGAACGAGCCCGAGTGGGGCCTTTTTACTCTTTTGCGCGTCTCGCTCTAGCCCCACCTCCTCCCTCCCCCGGTCCCCCTTCTCTACCGGTGCCGTTCTTTCGGAATAGCGCGCGAATTTCCGCGCTCCTTTTTTTCCCCCTCTCTCTCTCTCTCTCTCTTTTCTTTTCTTTTTACTTCGAAAACCGCGGCACACTCGGTCCGCCTCGTGAATTTGCGTTTCGGCGGCCAAAGAACCGAGCCACGTGGTACGACCTCGACTCGCTCGCTAATGGACGATGGACTTTGACGCTCGCGGGTACGCGGCGGGTTGCCGCCTCGCGCACTACCACGTATTCGACGCTTTATATTCGACGAGCGCGCGCACCGACGAGCACCGCTCTCCTCGTCTTCGTCGTCCTCGTCGTCCTCTTCGTCGTCGTCGTCGTCGTCGTCGTCGCCGCCGCCGCGTCGAATGCTCGGTGACTAATCGGCGCAAAAAATCTCGCGTATTATGGGCCGCCGCCTGGTTCGAGCAGGGGATTTGCAATCGACTAGGGTCCTGTGAATAGAAAAGAGGGAGATGGAAGACGGCAGATGGGGAGAGAGAACGCGAGAGAAACGCGGAACGTTCTCTCTCTCTCTCTCTCTCTCTCTCTCCCATAGCTGGGAAAAAGGGTATTTTCCCGTCGATACCTCTAGATCGCAATCTTTTTTGAACGTTACGTGCGCGTTCGCGTTATTTCTCGTTTGCTCGTTTCCTTTTTTTTCCCCGTACGCAAATAGCTCGGTCGATCGATATTAAATCTGTAATCGACGATAAGAGCAAACCGAACCCCGACGGAACGATCTCGGCGAGGACGTACGCGTCTCGTATCGGATTATCTTTACCAATACCGTGCGAGGATTCGTAACGGACGTAAAGAGAGAGAGAGAGAGAGAGAGGATATCGTCCGAAAGAATATTATTTTTTGCGATACGCGTTGCGAACCGAGCCTGAAAGAAATGAACGACGACGGCTTCCGTGCTTCTCGTTTACTTACGGCCGTTAATTTACGGTCCTTTTTGACCTGACTTCTTTCCCTCTCCTCTCCTCTCCTCTCTCTCTCTCTCTCTCTCTCTGCCTCCGTCCTTTTTCCCTTTCGAACTTTGTCTTTTTACTTCGTAATCGATATAACGAGTCGCTATGTAATTTTAACGCGCAATCTACGCGGTATTTTTACGCGCTATTCGATAATCCTTCGATCGCTAATAATCGATCGTTACTCCGCAACTCGCAGCGAAACGTGGAAGCTCGCGCGATCGCGACGCTCGCGAAAGAAAGCTCGATATACGCGCGTATATAAATTTGGAGATACATGGTATCGTGGCTGGACGCTTAATCGAGTCTTATCGAATAAAAAAATCCGACCAGTTCGCGTTTCGATCGTACGGGTATGGAAAAGAAAATGGATGGGTAGGAAACGCGCGACTACGTAGCTCGAACGTGATAACGAAACGACGTCGTCGATGAACGAACGATAAATGGCAGGGATTGCTCCGAGTTGGAGTTTCGTTTCGTTTCGTTTCGTTTTGTTTTCCTTTTTTTTTTCTCTCTTTGTTTCTCAGACGATAGGTCGTAAACGATGGAAATAGGTCGCGTACGAACGTGTAAATATACGGTACGTACGATACGTAGAGATCTCTCTACGGCGTAATACGAAATTTAAAGCGCGCGCGCGCGCGCGCGCGGTAGCACCTGTTCGCGTCTTCTTTGCGTTCCGCTTTTGCGCGTTCGCGAGTAACGAGACTCTAATTATATCGTTGATCGTCATAAATTAAAGTCAACTTGCCTGGTCACGCTAGCCCGGTACTACCCAAGAGTCGGTCCGCTTCATCTCTCTCTCTCTCTCTCCCTCTCTCTCTGCCCCTCTTTTGCGCTCGCGCCCACAGATCGTTTCAACCTCCGATAAGGTCGGATCGCAGGATCGTTCGTGCGCGTGAGAGAGAAAGAAAGAAAGAAAGAAAGAAAGGAATATAGTCGATAGCATCTTCGAGGAAAAGTCGTCGCACGACTATGTAACGGAGATAACGACGTACGTACTTTGAAAGCTTTCCTCGAAAGCCATTAACGGTCATCCGATAGGTGACTTATCGTAAGATTTCGAGAGCGTATCTCTCGTAAAAGGAAAAGGAAGTGGAAGGTAGAAGCGAGCGAAACGGGAAAAGAAAGTCCGTACTAAGGAACTAAGATTCCGGGCTTGCCGGCGAGGTTCGCGCGCGCGCGCGCGAGAGAGAGAGAGAGAAAGAACGAAGGAAAGTACGGTCGAGAACGGATGGGATTCTTGGAAAAAGGGATAAAGAGGGACGCGAGACCCTTAACCCTGCGGGTGACGGTCGGGCAGCGGTCGAGCGAACATCGAACGAACGAGCGAACGAACGAACGAACGAACGAACGACGGACGGACAAAAGGGATCGGTTCTCTGTGGGAGCGCGGACGGGCGTAGATGGTCGGTCACGATGATGGTGGGGGTCCGTCCGTCGGTGGTGGCGATGGCGATACCATTGCCGAGGGTGTACCGTACCGCGGGAGGAAAAAGGCCGAGAGAGAGAGAGAGAGAGAGAGAGAGAGAGATAAAAGAGCGATAGAGAAGAATCGTCGAGGTGGGATATGCGGAGAGAGGAAAAGGAGGACAGGAGGAAGCTCGCGATGCGTGACTCACCGAAGCGAGCCGTCGAACGTACGAACGTACGAACGAACGAATGAACGACCAAACGACCAAACGACCAAACGACGAACGGTCTTGCTTGCGTATAGGAGAAAGCCGCGGACCGAACGAACGACCAACCGACGTAGAACCGAAACAGGGGGAAGGAGCCCCTCGCGGTGTGACGCGAGCGCCGGAGCCTTTGTCCTCTCTGCCATCGGCTCGCGTTATTTCACACTCCCCTCGCTCTTTCTTTCCGTCTCTCTCTTTCTCTCTCTCTCCTCTCTCTTTCCAACTCCTATCCGTCGCAGCCGGTGTGCGTGCGTGCGTACGTTCGTGCGCGCCTCCGAGCGCGCCAGCCGAGCGAGGAATTAGCGAGTCGCGAAGCTGAAGAAGGAGACTACCGAGAGCGCCGCGAGTGCAAACCATCTACCACTCTCCGCGCTCGAGGTTAATGCGCTCTCTTCTCTCTCTCTCTCTCTCTCTCTCTCTCTATCTCTATCTCTCTTTCTCGCATCGTTCACTCGGCCGTCGAAACTTAATGGCCGAGGCTTGGGCCGCTCCTCTTCACGAGAGCGAGAGAGAGCGAGAGAGAGAGAGAGAGAGAGAGTGAGAGAGCGAGAGACCATCGTCGGACTCGTCTCGAATTCGCGATAGCGCCCTGCTACTGCCGAGAGCTATCGTTTCCGCGAGATAGGCGAGTTTACGCGTACGATCGCCCCGCTATTTTTGTAGCCTGCGTATACCGCCGTCCTCCGCTGTCTCTCCTTCGCTGCCTCCTCCGCCGCCGTCGCCGCCGCCGCCGCCGTCGCCGCCGCCGCCGCCGCCGCCGACACGCTGTGTCGTCGCGACACCGAGCCCGCTATTTTTCTCGCGAGCGAAAGAGACTCGCGAGCAACGACGGCCACCTTGAATTCCGATCTTCTCCCTCTCGATCACGGACGAATCGGGCTTTCTCGCGGCCGTTAACGCGACTCGCGTCTCTCTCTCTCTCTTGCTATTTATTTTGTAAACGAAAAAAAAAAACGTAAACCGAATACGTCGTTGCTCCACGTATTCGGCGATACGACGTAAAATAAATAGAGAATAAATAAACATTTCGAGCGACGTAAGGCCGACGCGTATCGATGACGTAACGTGCGTCTTCGTATCGTATCAGGATGATTTTGGAATCGGTGTACGTACCGGAAACGTTTCGAATAACGAAATTAATGGAACGCGTCGCGTCCGATCGACGGTACGATAAACGCGGACATATCTCGAAAGGCGCGAGCTCTCGCAGCTTCCCGAAATATCGAGCAAACTCGTCGATATCTCTCTCGCTCTACTCGAAGGATTTCGTTCGAAACGTCGACCTCGCGATAACGAACCAGAGTTCCTTCTATTCGTCGTGGAAAAAATAATTGCCTTCGTTATTCGATAGAGGAGAGAACGTAGTGAGAGAGAGAGAGAGAGAGAGATGGCGACGACGGCGACGGCGACGGAGAAGAGGAGGAGGAGGAGGAGGAGGAGGAGGAGGGAGGAGAAGGCGGCTGAGGTGGCATTCGGCATTTCGTAACGAGAAGCGCGCGGGCCTCGGCGATCGCGCGAAGAAGATAGCGCGCGAGCCGAGAGCCCCAGGAACGTCGGCGAACGCGTTCGCGAGTTCGCCCTTCGCTCGTGACGTCATCAACACGGCGCAGTCGCCGACCGTGATTCGTCACGGTCTAGTTTCCCACCTCGCGCCCCTACCCCCCGCCTTCGATATATGCCGCCTTCGTCGTCGGTATCGTCGACGAACTCGTTCGCCTTTCTTCCATCCTCGGCGCGTCGTTGGCTCGCGCCCGTTCCGTCGTTTTTGGCGCGGATGCAGCGACGAGACTTGGCGGCGTAGCCGGACGAGGGAGGACGACGACGAGGAGAACGAGGAGAACGAGGAGAACGAGGAGGAGGAGGAGGAGGAGGAGGAGGCAGAAGAAGAAGAGAGAGAGAGAAAATGGAGGAGGAGGAGGAGGAGGAGGAGGAGAAGAAGGAAAGAAGACCTTTCTCCTTTCGGCTCGACCGCGTCGGCTCGTCGTGCCGGCTCACGAAGCTCGTTGGATCGAGACGCGGCCTGATTAACGAAATTAAAGTCGGACCTTCTCGACGGTAGTACGAGCGGAATCGAAGATGAGCCAGGCGACGGCATCGACGGCATCGACGGCACCGACCGACCGACCGACCGAGACCGACCGACGACCGGCCGGTCAGCCGGCCGGCCGCGCATCGACCGACGGCGTCGTTGACCTCGTCGCGTCGCGACCATCCACGCTGATTAGTAGGAATACGTCTATCCGCTTCTCGTCAAAGCTCTCGGCGAACGATCGACCGATTTCCCGTGCGTTCGGACGGACGGACGAATAACTCGCGGAAAGTAGGCCGAACTTTACGCTAACGCGTTTCTTTATTCCCATCTCGAAAGAAGCCACCTTTTCGATTTATCTCGTACGTCCTCCGATTCGACCTAGAGCAAAACGCGCGCGCGCGGTCCCCCTTCGCGCAATTAGTCTCGAAGACCTTTTTTTTTTTTTTTTTCGAGGACACCTTCGAAAGAAAAAGGAAGGATATGAGGAACGACGATGGGAGGTGGTGTTAGGGGAGAAAAGCGGAGAGTCGGGTCGCGATGAAAAAAATTTTAATTCGAGCGAGCGTGCTCGATAACGCGTATCGAAACTCCTCGTCTCGTCGTCTCGTTTCGTCTCGCCTCGACTCGACTCGGCCGCCTTCCCTCGCTATCCCTCGCCTCGCCTCGCCTCGCCTCGTCTCGCCTCTCCTCGTCCGCCTCTAGCTTCGTTCTCTCCTCGCCTCGCCTCGCCTTGCCTCGAGTCTTTCCAACGTTCCATCGGCCTCTCCCTCTTCCCTCCCTCCCTCCCCCCGCCCCTCGACCCTTCCCTCTTCTCGTCTCACCATCCGCACTTTTTATCGGACGACGAAGGCACGGTGCTCGCCTCCATTATACCCACATCCATTCTACCATAGCCCTGCCGCCGTTGGAAAAATCCGGCATCGAGTTCCTCTCTTTTACCCCTTCGTACATCTCGCTTCCCTTTTCCATCCTCCTCCTCCTCCTCCTCCTCCTCCTCCTCCTCCTTCTTCTTCTTCGTATCGTCGTTCGCTCTCCCTCCCTTCCTTTTTCTCTCGATCACTTTCGAACCCCCTTTAGTAAACGTCCGCGCTGCGAACTACGAATTCGCTCTCTTTCTCTATTTTTCTCGCTGAATTTTTATTTTCCCAACTCGAGAGAAAGGGTACGATTTCGAGCGAATTTGCATTCGCACCGGAATATCTCCAAAAACGAAAAAGAATGAAATTGCGAAACGGTTTGAAAGCAGTACCTATACCTACCTACCTACCTACCTGCCTGCCTGCCTGCCTACATAGCGTATTAGTACGGCACGAACGCGATCTCGAAAGTTTTCTAGCTCGTACCCAAAAGAGGCATCGATCAAACGATCTCGAACGATATCGGCGCGCTCACCTAAACGTCGACGACGCCGAGCATAAATCTTAGGCGACCTTTAGCCGGCGATTATTCCGACGAGGAGGATCGAATTTGTCGACGTTATCCGAGCGAAATCGCTCGGACTCGTCGGCAGTGGTAAAGCGACGGGCGATAAAGTCGTTTCGCCGAGTATCTCCCGCGCTCGAGTAATACATAACTCGAGAAGGAGAAGGAGGAGGAGGAGGTGGAGGAGGTGGACGAGGTGGACGAGGTGGAGACGGGCAAGGAGGAGAAGGAGGAGAAGCGAGGCGAAAGGAAGCCGTAGGGTGGCGGTGATCTCGGGAGAGAGAGAGAGAGAGAGAGAGAGAGAGAGGGAAGGAACGAAGCCGGCGATACGAACGTGCCCAGGTATAATACCTACGTATGTACGCGTATATATCTACTACTACGAACTTAAACGTACACCCATAGAGATACGTACGTACGTACGTACGTACGTTCATTGTCCCGCGGCTAATATCGCTTCTTCGTACACTCGAGCGCATTCGTAACGAGATAAACGATAGCGTCGTTCGAATCTGTTCGAGTCGCGAAGCGTTATTGGATTAAAGTCGCTTCCCACTCCTCGCCTGCTATACGATATTATACGATACTATACCGATACCTACCCGTGACCCACTTATCTCCCTTCGGCAAAGCGCGCGCCTTTAACCGACGTTCGTGTTAATTTTTAGAGCTCGCCTCGGCGTGTACCCGCGAATCGATCGACGCCCGTTAACGCGCGTAGGTAGGCGCGCGCTACTTGAAACGAACGTTATCATCATCTGCTCTTTGCGCCTAACCTTCTCTCTCTCTCTCTCTCTCTCTCTCTCTCTCCTATATCTCGTTGGCTATTTTAAATAGTCCTACCGCACCGTAGTGCCAATGAGGAAACTAGAGTAGAGGAAAAAATATATCGATTTCGAGAGAGAGGGAGAGAGAGAGAGAGAGAGCTCTCGATAAAGAAAATTCGTCGACGCATCGCGAAATAAAACGAAGATAGACCGACCGATAGCAAAGTTTGTCCGCTAGACGAGAGAAATTTTTCGAACGGCTTCGACACTTTTTCTTTCTCTCTCTCTCTCTCTCTCTCTCGAACATAGAACAGCGAGCCACGTCGTTGGCAGGCGAGAAACGCTGCGTCGCCGCGGCTTCCCTGCCGCGATCGATCTATCGATCTCCTCGTTCGCCGGTTCTCGGCACGAAGAAACGCGAACCGTCGCGTTTGCTCGCTTGCACGTTCTCGCGCGCGCGAGAGAGAGAGAGAGAGAAAGAGAGAGAGAGAGAGAGAGAGAGAGAGAGAGAGAGAGAGAGAGGCAGAGAGGCGGGCCTAGCGCCGCGACATATCCGCTCGATTTACTTTCCCGACTCCCTCCTGGTCTTCCTGTCTCCCCTTTCCCCCATCCCAGCCCGCTTTTTCGCCGCACAAAGGCGAAGGGAGAACAAAGAGGGGGAGAGAGAGAAAGAGAGAGGGGGGGGCGAGAAAGAGAAGTTGCTCGTCCGTGAGCGCGAGAAAGCGGGTGCGTCGCGCGTCGAGCACGGCAGTGTGTCGGTGTGTTTATGCCGGTGCCGGTGTCGGCGAACGAAGGTACGCGGCATAAGCGCGATTATGCGATGAACGGAACACCCCAAGATGCAGGTAGTACGACGACGACGACGACGACGACGTAGAAGAAGAAGAGAAAGAAATGCGTGAGAAAGAAAGAAGAGGCTCGTTCTACTCTTTTTCTTTCACTCTTTTTTTTCTTTCACCTTTTTCTTTCTTTTTTTTTCTTTTTTTCCTTTTTTTTTTCCTTTATTCTTCACAGACCGGCAGAATTTGATGCTGGAATCCCACCCACCTAGTTGGGTGACGTTCGAAAGAAACGCTCGGCTCGATTATGTCGCTCTCGAATTTAGCCTTGTACGCGCTCTCTCGCGCGACTAATAACAAAGGGGTTGCTGCGGAGTGCACGGAAGACTCGGCTAGCGTAAAGGGCCGTCGGGCTCTTGGCTGGCCGGCGGAGTGTAAGGGAGTGCGGAGAGAGAGAGAGAGAGAGAGGAGAGTAAAAGAGGGCAGACTCGAGAGCGAGAAGGAGGAGGATGAAGAGGGAGGGAAGGCGGTGACCCGCGGTGCCTGTCTGCTGCGCTGGCCGCGTTTCAGAGCCGCAGTTCTCCTAGCGTTATAGCCACTGCGCGCCTCTCTATATAGCACGTGTGTGTCGGGTGGCAAATGGGTGCGCGCGCGCGCGCGCGCGATTGCGAGGGACCGACAGGGAGAAAGGAGAGAGTCAGAGAGAGAGAGAGTAAGTGTGGGGAGTACACGGACGGGTGACTACGACGACGACGACGACGACGACGACGACGACGACGACGACGACGACGACGGTGACGACGACGACGACGACGACGTGGTGGTAGTGGAGGAGGAGAAGGAGAGAACGTCGACGGCGACGGAGGCGAAGGCGTCTCTCTCTCTCTCTTTCTCTCTCTCTCTCTCTCTCTCTCCCTCTTGCTCGAGCTCGAAGCGAAGAGGCTATGGGGCGAGGTGGCGAGGTGGCGAGGAGGAGTAAAGGGACGACGCGAACCAAGCGCTCTCGCGGGGAGAGAGAACGGAGGTAATTTGAGCGTCACACGCCGAGCGAGCGGCAACGAACGAACGAACGAACGAACGAACGAACGCCAGGCAACGTCTATGTGCTACATAAAGAGCCCCCCTTATGTACCCGACCCATCGCGAACCTACGATGCGACGCGACCCATGTACAACGCGTCCCAAAAGTACCGTGCTAGCCTCTACCTCTACCTCTACCTCTGGCTCTAACTCTGGTTCTGGCTCTGGTTCTGGCTCTGGCTCTGGCTCTGACTCTGGCTCTGGCTCTGGCTCTGGTTTTGCCGTTGCCTCTGTCGTTGCCGGTGCCGCGCGCCAACGCGAGCACGCTGCCGCCACCGTCGGATATATAGCACCGTACACGATACCACCATCCTCTCCCCCGGCTCGTCCCCCTCCGGGACGGTACCTCCTCCTCCCTAGCTGGGAAATGGCTTTAACCCGGGTTATCGAGGGTACGATGCCGTGGACGATCGAGGGACGGGGTAACCAAGAAGAGAAGGAAGGAACGCTTGCGAAATTTTTCAGAAGCCATAGAGCTACGAAGATCGCGACAGCCGGTGAGCGCGAGCGTGGGTGTGGTTTTGGCGGCAAACCTTTTTCTTTATCTTCCTTCCTTCCTTCCCTCCTTCCTTCCTTCCTTCCCTCCCTCCTTCCTTTCTACCACTTTCTTTATTCTTTTCTTTTCGAAACCGTGGACGGTTCCTTCTACCCTTCCCCGATACTCCTTCTATCGTCGAGATAATCTCGAAAATGTGTTTCCTTACTGTCCCCGGTTTTTTCTTACCCCTTCATTTTTCCTCGATTTGGCAACGGCAGAAAGAGAAATAAAACTCCGAAGAGAGACACGTACGAAGAACGCGTACGCGACGTCGCTCGAACCGCAAAGGAAACGAACGCACGCATATGTACGTATATCTTTAATATATTCCTACTATATACGATAAAAAAAAAAAAAACGCAACGCGTTCGAATCGTTCTCGGTAGTTTTTTTTTTTTTTTTCTTTTTCCATTACCCAAGTATCGAATGCGAATACGTTTCTCTTTGACGTTTTTCGATATCTTCGAACAACGAATAGATCGAACTCACTTTGTAAGTTTGTTACTCGGCGAATCATAGCTATGGCGATCTCTCCAACGAGGATCGATGGCCGTAATAAACGAAAGATCGAAACGATTTGAAAAATATTCTTTTAGATTTCGAACGGAAATAAAAAAGAAGAATAAAAAGACGTATATCTCGATGATCGTCGATGATATTTAAATCAGCGTCTTCCAAAGTTCGTACGTAGAAACGTATACCTATGTACGTATGTACTCGACGCGCTGATATACGACGAGTTCCTACGAAAGCCTTCCAAGATAGGTAAGCCAAGATAGGTCCCCACAGTCGGTCTCTACGACAAGAATCCTTGTCGTTCGATGGGAAAGGAGAAGCATTAACGAAATTGTTGCGGCGTAACCGCGTTCCACCCCGAGAGGTTCTCCTCGTTCGGGATGGAGGGAGGGTGTGTAGCTTCGAGGAACGACGAGGAATCGAGAGATGGACGAAGAGGAAAACGATCCTACTCCCGTTCCGAGTTTCTCGATGGGATCGATGAAATCGGGGAGACGCGATTAAATCGTCGAGATCGACGTTTGCTTCTCGTTCCGGGTACAACGTCGCTTCCATACGAATTCCGAAAGCTTCCGGAAAGAAGAGAATCCTCGGGATTCGCCGCTCTCCCCTCCGCCCCCCGTTCGGTAGAAGGAACGCGACGTAACGCGGTCTCTTCGTCGTCCATCGTCGCGAAGCGAACGAGACTCGAATCGATTCGTTTCTCGTCCTCGAACACGTCGTCGTCGTCTTCGAGACCCGGACACCTTTTCTCTCTCTCTCTCTCTCTCTCTCTCTTTCTCTATGCCCGTAAAAACTTTTTCAAAGTTAAACTCGTAAGACGAGCCAAAACTCGCGTAAAGGAAGGCCCGACGACAAACGCGTACGCCGAACATACACCGAAATACTTTCGAGCTTAGAGGCTTATAAACGATGGGCCCGATCTCACCCGATCGGATTTCTTCTACGTCTTCTCGGAGATCGCGTCTTATAAGATTATATTGAAACGAAATCGGAGAGATCCATCGATCGATCGATCGATCGATCGTTCTTCTCGCCTGCGTCTGTTTGGTATCCGTGACGCGAAAAGAAAAAGAATAAAGATGGACGGAAAAAGATATTTCGAGTCGATCGTGCCCCGTCCTTATTCCCATTTAATTGCGTGGCCCACGCCGTACCAACCCCTTCTTCGAGAAAACGTTTACCGAACGAAGAAACTCTCCTTCTCTCCCCTCGTCCCTCCGCTCGTTTCCTCCTGATCCTTCTTCTCTTCCTCCTCCGCCTCCACCTCCGCCTCCGCCTCCGCCTCCTTCTCCACCGGCAGTTCGTTTCGAAGACGTTCTCGCGTGACGCGAGAGAGTCGGCCGCGAGGGCAAGAGAGGAGATCCGCCGAGGGACGAATCACGATTGTCGGTATTCGTGGCGCGGCACAAAGAGGATAGAGGAGAGAGAAGGTTGATGGAAAGGTCGAGCGGGGCAAAGAGAAGATAGGTGGAGGGTGGGACGAGGCGGGAGGGTCGCGCGATTAATTCGCAGAACGACGAAGGATATTCCCGCGGCTGAGTCCCGTATAAGCCCCTCAACCCCGCCACCCGACCCACCCTCTTGCCTCTCTCTTCTTCTCCCTTTTGCTCTCTCTCTCTCTCTCTCTCTCTCTCTCTCTCTCTCTCGCTCTCTCCGTCGTTGTCCGCCGCGGCATTAGGCGTCGATCTACCGAGATACGGAGATCGAGGCAGCCGTGCGCCTCTGGCCTCGTCGATGCCGAGCACGTCTGCCTTTTGGGGCGCGCGTTCTCTCTCTCTCTCTCTCTCTCGCGCGCGCACACACACACACACACACACATACAGACACAAGCTCGCACACATCCCTCCCACGTTACATATACCAGCAGCTTACATATGTAAGCGCGAGAGCGCATATATACGTACATACATACATACATACCCCGTTGCTATATACCCACTACGCTACATAAACCCACTCGCGCTTACTCGCCGTGTAACCTACTACTACGAACCCGCGACCTTCTATATACGCGTGCTCGCGATAGAATATACACGTTCCTTCGTAGAAGGTACATGGACGCGTATATCTCGAACGAAGTAGGTATATAACCGTATGTATATCTCTACTCGGTATATAACGTAAATGTGTGTGGCATCGGCAAGGATGGAGAGCGTACGTGTCTATGTATTATATATACATATATATATATATATATATCTACGTACGTCGCGTCGATCCTACGTCGCGTATGTATACCTACGTACATATGTACCTACGTCTCTTTTCTACGCTCACATATAGATACGCTCGCGTATTCCGACACGAGCGCGCGCGCGCACACAGAACTAAGGACGACGACGACGACGACGACGACGACGACGCGACGAGGACGACGAAGACGACGTCGGTCGGTTGGACGGTCGGTCCGTCGGTCGGTTCTCTCCTCTTTCTCTCTATATATATCTATACATATATATATATATACCTATATACATAGGTATATATGTATATATCTATCGTTCTATATATATATACATATATATGTATAACGTTAGCCCCATGTAAAACGGGGGTAGGACCGCGGCTCGCTCCCTCTGCCCTTCCCTCGTTTGGACGCCCACCCGCCTACCACGCTACTTGCTTTGCTCTCTCTCTCTCTCTCTCTCTCTCTCTCTCTCTCTCTCTCTCTCGGTCGCTCGTTCTCTCGCTCCCTCGGTCTTTCGGTTGAGCGCGTTCGCTCTCTCTCCCACCCTCCCTCTTTCGTCTCCCTTTGGCTCCCGCGAGCCGCCGGGGTCACTTATGTATATAGAGGATCGAGAGCCGACTCTCCTCCGTCTCCCCTCGCTCTTTCACTCTCCTATTCTCTCTCTCTCTCTCTCTCTCTCTCTCTCTCTCTCTCTCGAATGCGCGCTACTCTACGCTCGTCTCGCGAACTCGCTTGCAGACCAGATCCATAGTTAATTACCGGCCTAATCTCTATTCGCGATTGCCCGAAACCGCTCGTAAATCCCTATCGGTGTGTGTGCCGCGAGTCGCGCGTGGGCGTGTTTCGCGCGCGCGATCTCCTTCTCCGTAATGCTTCGTTGTCTCGGTATGCGCGACTCTCTCTCTCTCTCTCTCACACACACACACACACACACACACTTCTCGCATTGCCGTGTGTACGAAGGATGCGCGAGCGCGGCCGCGTGAGAACGTCGTGTTGCACGGAACCGAGAGAGAGAGAGAGAGAGAGAGAGAGAGAATGCGACGCGCTACGTTGTGTGCGTCTCTTCGTGTGGAGGGAAACGAGAAGTGCGCACCACGAAGGATCGATCCCCACGATCGATCGCCGCGATGTATACCGTTAAGAGGGAATCGACCGAGATCGCCGTGTTCCGGGCTCGACCCGCGCGCCGCTTCCGGTCATGACGAGATAGAGAGCCAGAGAACCAGAGAGACAGAGAGAGAGAGAGAGAGAGAGAGAGTGGGAGAGAGAGAGAGAGAGAGAGAACGGTCGTTGAGGAAGCCTCCTCCTTCTCCTCCTCCTCCTCCTCCTCCTCCTCCTCCTCCTCCTCCAGCACCTTTCTCGCATCGACTACTCTCCTTTCCCATCCCTCTCCGTCGCTCGCCCCCTCGACGTTCGTTTCTTCCGTGCTCAACGATGCGGCCATCCGATACGAAGACTTCTATCCGCGATCAGTCTCCTCCTTCGTCCTATCTCGCCAAATTATATCGCGAAAGAGAGAAAGAGAGCTTTATCGCTATTCGCGATTTTAAAGAACAGAGCGCCATTCTTAGCTTCATTACGAATTGTCGTTTTCTTCAATTTTCTTAAGAGAATCGACCAGGAGACGCGCTTCTTCTTAACGAGTTCTTTGTTTACGCGTTACTTTGAAAATGTTCTCGATGATTAGCGTTCGATTCGTTTGTGAAAAATCGACCTCTTCTCTTACTCGTTACGCGGGTTAACTCGTTCTTTCGTCTCCTCGAGCATTTCAAATCTTTACGGCTGATCGGATAAATGAGAGATATAAAGATTAAAAGAATATCCTAGATTCTTCTTACGTAAATCTCGTTGTGGAACGATCGAGCAAGATTGCCGACTAGCTATCGCGTTTCGTCTTCCGCTGGATCTGAAAACGAAGGATCGAAGATCTCGTCATCGTGCGGTTTAAATCTACCGGAGAGCCAGTCGAGTTCTCTTCTTCCACCTTGCTCGTCGCATCGGCGACTCGACGACGACGTCGATGACGGCGACCAAGTAGAAGAAAAAGGTGGAGGAGGAGAAGAAGAAGAAGAAGAAGAAGAAGAGAAAGCACTCGATGAAACTCGGCCTCCGCACGACCGAACCGCGGTTCGACCAACTTCTTGTATGGTCATCACTGCGATCTTCGAATCGTTGAGCCATGATGAGACGAACCGCTTCTCGCATATCCGCCACGTTCTTGCGAGAACTACCCGCGTGGCATCTCAATGTCGAGAATGGATAACGACTTCTTTTATCCTTTCGTTGGACGTTGGAACGGGAGTGGACGGTAGTAACTCGTATACCACAAGGAAATCCCAACGCAATTCGATGTCTCATTCGAACGACGTATCCTAAAACGACGTAACTTAAAAGGATCGATTCTAAAACTACGTCGAATTAGTTCCGGTATATTGAGTCAAAATTTTATTATTGTTTCGGTGTATTGACTCCTTAACCGGGGAAGACGTTCGATCGATATATACTAATCCGGAATACGAATTTTATTTCTATTAAAAAAAGAAACGTTTCTAAAGCGAGGATAGGAGACTTTGGAGAGATGAACTAATCGTAAAACGAATAATTTAAACGTATACCGTTTCCTTTTATAGATGCGAGAAAAAAATTATTTATTTATTCTTTTATCGGAAGAGAAGTGAAATCTTCGCGACGCGTTAATACGTTCTTTCCGGTTAAAGAGGTTTAAGCAAATATACCTCGTATGTATTTCAAAAAAAAAAAAAAAAAAAACGTAAAGAGAAAAAATTAATTACATATGTACATACGCGCGCGCGTACATGTATCAAGATATATATATATACGTGTAACGCGGTAAAGAAGCGTGCGATGAAAATTCAAAGTAAAAATCGTTGTAAAAACGTATCGAAACCAGTTTCGATTATATATTCGATCGGTAATGATAAAACTGGCGTTAACGAGGTCGGAAGTTTGAATGATAAAACTATAAAAGTTGGTTGCTCGTATCAAGATTAAGCCGCTCGAAATGAAACGTAATTTTGAAGTGTAATTTTGCGACGTCATTCCCGCTCGGACGATTGGTCACGACGATAATACATGCGAATGTATCGTTCGTCGAGGATCGAGAAGGCGCGGCAAAGTTTCGTGCGAGCATTGGGATATAGCGGCAGTGCGCAGCTTCGCGAATCGACGCGTTACTCGGGACCGTTAGACCCCGTTGTCTATCGCGACTGACGCACGCGGAGTTAACGCGCTACGCGACTATTTCCAACAGGATGTTGCGACAGCCAACTTAACGGAGTACCTATGCTCGGAAGACGAGCTATCTATCGGGTTCTATCTTAGTCTATCTCGAACCTACGAATTTCAGCTACGCCGTATTTTAAAATAACGCGAACCTGCGATTATCCATGCGATTATCTATGCATTTCTATCTCTATGAATATGCGACTTGATACTTCCCCACGCGAGAGAATTCATTTACTGTATCGATCGAAATTCTCCTCGAGAATGATATCAAAAGAAAGAATAAAAATACGCGCGACGTGTGCGCGTAAATTAAAAATCGATCGTTATAAGAATATTATGTCATCGACGCTCTATTTGACTTTCTTCTTTCTCAATCATCTCCCTCGTGTGTCGAATGTTGAATTTCGAACGTCGAACGTCGAAGCTCAAATCTCGAATCTCGTATCTTGGCTTTGGAAAGCGAGAGGGAGAGGGAGAGGGAGAGAGAGAGAGAGAGAGAGAGAGAGCAGACCATGGTAGATTGCTCGATCCTTTCACAGCGATCGATTCGGCAGCGGTCTCACCGACATTTTGTCCACACGCGATGCGCGTATGCGCGCAAACACGGTGCCCATTATGGAGGACGTGTATAAGACACGACCGTGCTGCGGTACGGTCATGCCTAATAAACTAGTAGCCGACCGTACTACGCTATATGTATGTACATCACCCTGCACTTGCCCGGTTTCTATGCGTTTATCGAACCTCTAAATTGGTATGCCCCTGTTAGAAGCGTATTTCCGTTTTTCTTAACAAATTTTATTTATAATTTCTTACGGTCTTAAGAGTTATTTCTTACTATCGAGTCGGTCGGTCGGTCGGTCGGTCGGTCGGTCGGTCGGTCGGTCGGTCGGTCGGTCGGTTGTATACGCGCGCACACGTACGCATATTCGCTTCTTAAATCATTTATTACCCTTACGAATTTGGCGGGCGTATCCCACTTTTGAATAATTTGAGGAATTTTCTATTACGCTTCCGATTAATTTGTGGGTCGTCGACGATGGTTTCGGCACAGGCTACCCAGTTTACGATATAGATGATGTATGCTTGTATGTATGCATCTAGGCAAAACTCCAATGTTTTGTTATTAACGTTACCTACATAAAATCACAGATAAGTATCTTATCTTGGCTAAACTTTTGCGTTGACGCGAGAAAACGTTGATAATCGAATCATAAGTAGAGTACAATATTTCGCTTTAATTAATTGAACGGACAACGACTAGTTCCTATACACGGCACGTGTCTTTTTATATCTGTATTTTCTTTTTCTAAATGAAACAGTTCGGGCATACAAACGCATATACGTATCGTCGAACGAAAGCAAAAGTAATTTCGATTCGGTCGAAACGCATGAAAATTAAAGAATCCAAGAGAAACGATGAAAAAAGAAACGATAAAAATATATGGAAAAGGAAAAGAAAATAGCAAAATGATGAAAAAAAGAAGAAGCTTAAACGCGACGATAAATCCTGTATAATACTTAATCGTGTTCATCCTTTCTCCCTATTCGTTAAAAGTGAACTTAATCCCGTTTTGCATAACCGTATTGGAATCGACGTAATATCATAATACTTCCTGCTCCCCCCTTTCTCTCTCGTTCTATCTCTCTCTCTTCCTCTCTCCCTCTCTCCCTCTCTTCCTCTCTCTCTCTCTCTCTCTCTCTCTCTCTCTCTCTCTCTTTCACCGTGGCGTGCGCGCGCGCGCGCGCGCGCTTGGTCGCTCGAATAAGAAAGAAAAGCTACCGACCGACGAAGAACCCGTCCGTACAGCTTCTTCTGTTACTACTTTCCTGTTATTTCCATGCACCAAAAGAGAACGCAAAAGTCGAAAGATTCGACATATTTATCGCCACATCTTTTCGCTTTTCGATCAGATCTTGTTTATCTTTAAATCTATTCGAGGATGGTCCTAAGAAAAGCGTAAAAAGAATATGCGTTGGTGGATAGAAAAAAATAAAAAATAAAAAGAAAGAGAGAAAGAACGAAAGAGAGACTGACGGAGAGAGGAAGGGGGAGGGGCGGGGAAATAAGAGAAGAAGAAAGAGAGGAAAAAGGGGGATAGGGAGGGAGAGAGAGAGAGAGAGAGAAATCGAGAGTGGCAAAAAGAGAATCGAAAAGATTTGTCGTCGCACCCACTCGTGCGGAATATTACGACTCGGTGACGTCTGTTAGGACAGTTCCGCTTTAAAAAGAATACTTTAAAAGCCGGAGGGTTTATAACGGGCCGGGGTATATAGCACGTATAGTATAGGGAAGGAAGAACTACATATAGAGGTGTAACGAGCAGAACTCAACTCACGAACTCACTCCCAGTTTTTAGTGGCAACTTGTTGCTCTATGCCCATTCATACGGCTCTAACTCCCATTACGTCACGTCACATCAACTTATAATAATGGTAATAGCAGGACCGTCTGCGAAAGCCGAATTCGAAACAGGACTATATGCATCTAACGGCATGGAACGGACACACACACCACCTTTGACAAATCAATGTCAAACGTTCTTCTCACGACTATTTTCTTTACCGTCTTTTTTCTTTTTTTTTTTTTTTTTACGTTTTTCTTTTTCTTCTTTTCTTCATTAATTTACCCTCAATTTTTCTAGCCTATCATTTGATGCGCGATAATATTACGAATTCGCACGAAAGCGTCGATATAATAAATTGTAAGTAAGTAGTAACGACCATTCGTATCGTTCCCATCGCATTCGATGAAACGAGGGAAAGAAATAATTAACGATCATATAAATATAACGTTCACTCGACAAACAGAAATATATTTTTATCCTAAATTAACAGTATAAGGAAGGCCGAAAGCTAACGCACTTGTGCATTCTTCAAAAATATATCAAGTGAAAAGATGATAAAAATATGAAAATTTCAAGACCACGTTATATCGACAAGACCGTTGTTTAAGTAACGCGTTATACGAGGCTTACTCCCTGAATTTCAAGACCGCGTTATATCGAAACCACATTGTTTAAGCACCGCGTTATACAAGGGTTACCTGTACTATTATATTGCGTTTACGTACGCGCGCGCGCGTATAAATATATGTATATAATATCACAATTATATTACGTGTCTAATAACAATATATGTTTGCGTGTGTATAGATATATCATATACATATATATACATACAACGTAATTATATACATAATTTATAGCGTATCACTTATTATTGTTTCGATGCAAGATAATTAGTTCGATGAAAATTCGATAAAAAGAATCGAAAAAAAAAACGTAATTCAATAGAAACAACCGAGCTGTCGGTTACAACAAACCGCTTAGATCTTTTGTCGTAAAGGTGTGGAGTGCGCTATAGGGGAAGAGGGAGGGAGATGACGCTTTTATTTTTTCGCTCGCACGCGGTAGAGCCGAAAATGGGAGTAGGACTTCCTGTGTAGAATTTTTCAGGGCTGACTCCTTTTCGGGTTGGATACGTTAATGAATTTATGCAAGACTCGTGGCTCCGTAAACGTAAAGCAGTCCCAACGACGATGTATGGAACGTAGCCCGGTACTTCGTATCGGTACTTTTCACGAAATTAGCGTAAAGCTTCCTCGCGAAATATTTACAAAATGACGATGCGTTCCGCATTCTTTCCTTTACGTTTGTTCACGCTGTAATTTCGTACGCTTAAGCGCTACTCAAATCGTCATTTACAAGGTTCGCCATCGTTATCTAATCGAAACGGTTCGCGAGTGGACGAACTACGAAAGGTCTAAAAAAAAAAAAAACGAAGGAAACATTCTTCTTGTCATAATTTATCTCGCATCGCTTCGAATGGGGGCATTCGATCGAGAGACTCATTAAATTATATCCTTATCGCGATATCGTATCCATTATAATCGAATACGCAGAATCGTTTAATTGATTTCCAATCGTCCCTGAGCCTTCCGAATCATTCTCCCTTTTTCTTTTATAATATCTTCGCGCTTTATCGTTTTTTTTCCCCGTCGAGATAGCTTTGGTCGGACAAGTAAATTGGCAAAAGCAAACTTTTTGCCTGTTCGAATAGAATCGTTTATATCGTTAGAAATTCTGTGTCGTATTTAAGATAGAGAATCATTTTTCGCATAATATGAACGGAAACGTGTTAACGAGTCTCATTTATCGGGTTTAATAGATTTTACGTCTCTTTTTTTTTCTCAATATTTCACTCTCTTACACTTTTCTACGATAAAAGGTATATCGAATTATAACTCGATCTCGAGGAGGCCGTTATAAATTATACGTCGATGCGAATTTCTATCGTGTTTCGCGTCGAACGCTCGTAAATTTATTCATCGATATCGGTGTGTCTCTGTTTCTGAGAAAATCAAAAACAATAGTCGATATTTAGAAAGCGCAACGATGCTTTTCGAAGTTGTCGCATTTGAGGAAGAAAGATAAGACGTTAACCTTCTACAACTCCATTTTTTTCCTTTTCGAAGAAAAACCGTATAATAATACGTTTCATATATTACGCGTGATAATACTTTCGCGCGTAATAGTAAAGGTTGTATAATAGTATTTTTTCTTTCTTATTTATTACTTAACTTATTTATATTTACAATGTGCAAAAAACTAATAGCATAACTCGCTATGCAACTTGTATCATAAGAAAAGAAAGAAGAGTAAATATCGTCGATCGTGAAAAGTAGATAAAAATTATTATTATTACTATCATTAGATACATCTACATAAAAAAGGTATCGTCGTAACTAGGACTATTTTTGTTGGATCTTTTATTACTAGATTCTCTCTCTCTCTCTCTCTCTCTCTCTCTCTCTCTCTCTCTCTCTCTCTTGAGAGAGAGAGAAAGACGTGCCACGCGTACTTCGTCCGAAAAGTAGTACGAAGGGAGCTCGAGAGAGGAACGGCCGCGCTTCCTCATTTCCTCGACGCGTCCCTTCGACCGTTCTTCCTTCGACCATCCCGCCGGCCATCCCGCCGTCCATCCCGCCGTCCATCCCACCGACCATCCCACCGTGTAGAATACGAACTGAGCTCCTTCCAGGAACCTCTCGCGCCCTTTTTCGGTTGCTTACGGCACGTCGGCGGATAAAGAAAAGCATCCTCTTTCGCGAGGCGGGGCCGTACATGGAATCGCTGCGCCCCTGGCTTCTCTCTTTCGCCTCTACCTTTCTCTCTTGTTATCTTCTTCTCTCTTTTTCTTTTTTTCTCTTTTTTTTTTTTTTTCCAACAAAAACCAAAAAGAGCCAGTCAGTTTTAGCCACGTGCAATATTCTTTTCTAAAAGAAGAGAAAGTTTCCGTTCGACGCCCTTCGTCGTTACGCTCCTTTTTGAGAACCTCGACTACGGAAAATCGATAAAACGTACTTCCCTTTTCTCCTCTCTTTCTCTCTCTCTCTCTCTCTCTCTCTCTCTCCCTCTCTCTCCCTCTCCCTCTCCCTCTCTCTCTCTCTCTCTCTCTCTCTCTCTCTCTCTCTTTTCGATATTTCTTTCGAATTCGATTCGAAAAAATCCCTTTAATATTCGTAGATCGTTATTTCGATCGATCGATCGATCGATCGAAAGAAAGTACCCTTTGATCTATATTCGTCTTGTAACAGCTTAAATGTATAACTTAATCGCGATCTTCAACGCGATATCGTCCAAGACTCGTTCGTACGGTGATCTTTCGTATTTGAGAATTTTTTCATGAAACTCTTCAACTCCGATGATCAAAATTCAAGGAAAAAGTAAATTGTTAGTATATTATATGGTCTGGGTACGCGATATTCGTAGCACGTTCCTGTAGCGCAGAGGCTCGCGCGAAATGGGTCCCCGCGAGGCGTAACGTAGAACGTTTTCAGGGCCTCGGGCAGGGCAGATAGGAGGTAGTTAGCAGAGGCAGCCTCGTAAGATTTCGGTGTGGTGGTACGTGTACCTCATCCTGTCCACCCCGTCGACTTAAAGGTTCCTACACACCGAACTCGCTTTTCTCGAATTTTACCAGAAAATCGTTATCGGATTCCACACCTCTCGTCAAAGCATCGAAAATATCGAAATTATTACTATCATAATGATTATTCTAAATTAGGCCCTATAAAAAAGCTACGAAGAATGTAGACTATCGACGAAACGCCTTCGGAAAACTCATATGCATATACGTATATATATATATATATATAAACACACACACACATATATATATATTCGTAGTAAAAGTATATCCTTAACCAGTTCGTATAACTAGCGGCTTGGAAGCATTCAACGAGAAATCTGCTTACGTACAATCGCCTTTAATGAAGTTAACTTTAGAACCGGCCCGCTCTCGATATCGCCTCGCATCCCCTTTTACGTATCCGTCGTTCCGCGACCTTACGCGATGCTTGCGTCACCCTTTTATTTTATAATTTGAAACGTAGGAGAAACAATAGGGAGGGAAAAGAAAATAGCGCGATTTAGAGGGCAAATTGTGAAGACCCCTTAAAAACTCTGTTCGCCCACCCGCGCACAAGCACACGGTTACGAACCATCGCTATACACGTGCAGCTCGCGTTGCACATACTTGTGTTGGCCCCTCTTTCTCTCTCTCTCTCTCTCTCTCTCTCTCTCTCTCTCTCTCTCTCTCTCTGTCTCTTTCACCATCGCCTCGAGTTTTCCCTCTCGCTCGCACCTTCCTTCGTGTTACGACTCTCCCTTACTCTCCCTCGCTCTCCCTCGCTTCCCCTCTCTCTCGTTCTCTCTTTCTCTCTCCATCTAGTCTTCCTCTCTCTAGCTTCTACCACGCGTTCTTCCGTCCCTCTCGTTCGTTTCGGACCTGAAGACCGAAGGCAGATCGATCGGATGATTTTCCTCGGGGTTTTCCTCGACGACGACGACGACGACGACGACGACGACGACCACCCCGCGACGAGTCGAGAAATTGCTCTCAGGACTCCCGATTCGAGTGAGGAAAAAATTCAGGTCGATCGAACGTTCTCTCTCTTTCTCTCTCTCTCTCTCTCTCTCTCTCTCTCTCTTTCTCTCTTTTGCTTTACTCGCAAAAGAGTGGGGAGAACGGACGGAGAAAGAGCGACGAGCTGGAAAGCCGTCGAGCGGTGAGGACGGTGAGAGAGGTAAGAGGAGGGAAAAAGGTGTCCCCAAACGGAGAACCGCGCGCGCGGACATCGCGGCTCTCTGACGGATTTACGTCGGGAAACGAACGAGGTCACGGACTAGAGAGAGAGAGAGAGAGAGAGAGAGAGAGAGAGAGAGAGAGAGAGAGAGAGAGAAAGAGATAGAGAGGGAGAGAGACTCCTAAGGTGGGAAGAAAGGAAAAAAAAAAAAAAAGGAAAAAAAAAACGGACGCGTCGAACACGGAACGTAACAACCTTGACGAGCCCTCCGACACTTTTTTGCGTTATTTTCAAAGAGAGCGGAATGCCTTTCTTTTGCCTGCGTAAATGATCCTCTTGGATATTTCTACTAACAATAAGTATTCGATAAAAAAAAGAGCTCCTTCGAACTCCCATCTCTCTCTTTCTTTGAAATTATTCGCTTAGTTAATACATTTTCGTCATTTTTTTTCTTTTCCAACGAGTTTAACGTTAGGTCGGACTCCGACATTGTACGGTCCTGCTTTTCGAGAAACTCTCGCTGGCACTGTCGTCGGCCGATAATTCGAGTCGCCGCAAACTCGACGTCTGTTCGCGACGCGGTGCAAAGTTGGCGGTGGATCGAGAAAAAAGAAGGAGATAGAGAGAGAGAGAGAGAGAGAGAGAGCGAGAGAAGAGATACAAAAAAAATCAGCTCGTTTCAAAGGCCGATCTAGAAGAAAGATAACTTCCCAAGTTCTCTTCTCTTTTGATAAATCTTACAAATCTTTGGAATGAGTTGAAATATCATCCATCGCTCGATACTTATAAGAAAAAGATAAAAAAATGAATGATTAAAAAAAAAAAAAAGCAATGATACTTATGCGTTCAAAGATCGATCGTTGATTTTCGTTAATCGAGACGAATTCTTTGGTGAAAATTGATGAAAGTATTCTCTGCGCCTGTTCTCTTTAGACATCTAAACGATTCATCGATGATTTACTAAAAATGACAGAGAATCGATTATACGAAAGCAAACGCCGAAAACCAAGTTTTTTATTCTCCCGGAAAAAATATCGAAATATACTTTGTTATCATAACATTTTTCCATTACTTTAGAACGGTACTTCCTTATCTCATCTCGCAAAGCCCTCCTCGAGAGAGACCTCGTCGCACGCTTTTATTTGTCCATCCTGCGAAACCGTGCCCCGTCTCCTTCGTTTCTTCCTCTCCCTTTATGCTATCTCTGCGAGCAACGATAATTTGCTTCGGCGCCTCCTCGAGAAAGGGAGGCAGAGAGAGAGAGAGAGAGAGAGAGAGAGAGAGAGAGAGAGAACGAAATTCCACGAAGACCGATAGACGAAAAGATAAATGCACTACTGCCGAGTCTCTTTCCGTACGTCGGTCTCTTCTCTTTCAATTTCTTCGCTATCGATTTCGACTCATCGACAGAATTTTTTGGACGATCAATACTCGCATAATTTCGTACCGATCGATCGAATTCGAAATGACGCCCGTATATGCAAAATAAAATTTGCATCCTTGTCGAGAAGCAAACACGCTCCTATACTCGCTCGACATACACCTTGCGTTATTATCGCCTCCTCCTCCTCCTCATAGAATGAAAATTATGACGCTCAAAATGCAACGTACGCGTACGTTCTCTTTCTCTCTCTCTCTCTCTCTCTCTCTCTTTATATATTTCTACGTATCTCTCTCTCTCCCTCGTCCCGCCCTATCTCTCTCGATCCTCGTTCTATCTCTTTTTTTATTTTTTTTTTTTTTATTTTCGTTAACAAAAATTCTTCCTTTCCTCGACAAGTTTTTCGCGAGGATACAGAGTCGGTAATTTCTCGCGGAAGTTAAGTTTTTACGGTCGCAATCTGCGCCAGCAGATATAACGCCTGCGTGTCGCATAAAAACGAAGCTTCATGACGTCATTTAACGACGCCTCGGTGACATTATCGTCGTAATACTCGCAGCACGAACGCGATCTTGAGACGGCGACGTCTTCGGAATCTTTTCCGCGAGTTCTCCTTAAAGAGCTACTTAGATTTGGAATTTTTACCGAGGAACGCGTTGTCGAGGACGTATAATTACGAATAGATAGAGAAGGAAGAGAATCATTTACGAACGAAACTACGCATACTTTTGGCAATCGGAGTCAGGGTAGTCAGTCACCTCGAGCACCCTTCGTTCTCGTTCGATTGCTATTGCTATGTAGTTGCACGTTTCTCGTCGCGTCCTTCGTTGCGTCAATCCGTCGCGACCCCTCTTACCCCCTTAAGCTTCTCCCATCCAACTACCTTTCTATTTGGCAAATCGAACGAGTGCCATCAATTTCAGGTAAGTGCAGTAATGCCGAGAGAAGGAAAAGATAGGGGGAGTGGCGAAGAGGGACGAGGATACAGATTTCACGATAAACCTTCTTCGTTTCCCTTTCGGCTTCTCGTTATCCTCCTGCAAATCGTCATTAGCTCCTAGCTAAAACGTTTCCCGTATATCGGTGGTATTAGAGAACGCGTTACGCGTCGACCTTTCACGGCCATCCGAGAACGAACGAACGAACGAACGAACGAACCTAACGGAATTTTAACGACCGAAAGAGCATTAAAAAGGAGATTGAAAACGGTCCTACTACGACGGTCCGTTCGACGAAATTGTAAAGAAGAAGAAAATAAAGGAAATGTTTTTAAGAAGATCGACGATTCGTTGCGATCGGCATTCGTATCGACAAAGACTAACTTTCCCCATGTTCGGTATTTTCGAGGAGTTTTGCGTCGAAAGAAGAAGCAAAGCGATCGCGTGCACCGTCCCCATCATCTTCGATGTGTACATAATTTCTCTTGGTTGGTCCCTAATCGAGCTCGGTCGACCCTCCTCTCCCTGCGTCCTTCTTCGTCGTCGTCGTCGTCGTCGTCGCTGTCGCCGTCGTCATCGTCGTCGTCGTCGTCGTCGTTTTCTGATCGCGATTCAGGTGCGTCACGAAAAACCGCGTGCCCGCGGGGCATTGATTTTGGGACCCTTCTCTTTACACGCGCGCGCTTCATATATATATATATGTGTGTGTGTGTGTGTGTGTGTGTGTGTGAAGATACATGTCTATATATGCATAGATATCCTATATCTATCTGCAATATATATTTTTTTTCTCTCGCATATCCGTGAGTATGAGACGGAACAAAGAATTTGCAAACGCATCGATGGCAGGATCGCACGAAATCCCTTTTTCAACGGCAATTTCGACGAGGTCGACGTAGCTCACTGGTAGACACGTTCGACAGTTTCTATCGTTCTATCGTAGATAGAACGTAGACCTGCCTGCCGGTTCTAGGGGGGTCATCGAGGTAGAAGAAGGTCGAAGGTGATGCTTCCTTTGGTGGTAGTGGTGGTGGTAGTAGTAGTAGTAGTAGTAGTAGTAGCAGCAGCAGCAGTGCCGCGATATACTATGGTAGTGGTAGTAGTGGCGTTGGCGCGCCAATGTCGAGGAGCGGGTGGACGAAGGATGGACCGAGGGAGCCGTGGCGGTGGGTGGAAAGGGGAGGACACTTTGGAGGAGGAGAAGGAAGAGAGGCGGAGGTGGAGGAAAAGGAGGAGGCGGACGTGGTGGGTGAGGCTGAGTCGGAGCGAGGACGCGAGCGAGTGGAGGGTGGTAAAGAGGGTGGCGAAGAGGGTAGAGGAGAGAATGGCGAAGAGGCCGGGGGTGGAGTGAAGAGAGGGTGCCTAGCTGGAAACGCGACGGTTCGCCGGCACACTAAGTATAGGCGTCCTCGCGACGCCGGCCGTCAATATACCACCCCTAACTAACCCCTGGGGGGTCTGTGGGTGTTGCTACCAGAGTGTATGAGAGAGGGAGAGAGAGAGAGAAACTAGCTTGAGATCTG
Organism: Dolichovespula saxonica; assembly: GCA_911387935.1. Classification (NCBI taxonomy): domain Eukaryota; kingdom Metazoa; phylum Arthropoda; class Insecta; order Hymenoptera; family Vespidae; genus Dolichovespula; species Dolichovespula saxonica. Next base: position 185,427 of record OU427018.1, on the reverse strand, counting down.
AGCGAAAAGGAGCAAGACGGGTATATAGGGTAGAGAGCGAGTGTACGGGTAGGGTGGGTGCTTTTGCGCGAGGGGTCGGTCGTCGTCGTCGTCGTCGTCGTCGTCGTCGTTACCGTCGTCGTCGTCGTCTACGTCGTCGGCATCCTCTTCGTGTGCGAGAGCGAAGCAGAGGTGGATAGGTAGGTAGGTAGGTAGGTAGGTAGGTAGGTAGATAGGTAGGTAGGTGGGCACCAGCCAACCATCTATCCCATCCTATAGCGAACGGCGCTATCCTACCCTGGCGTAGCTTAGTTTAGCTTAGGGCCCTGGGAGGCCGAGGGAGAGGAACGTCGCGAGAGAAAGAGAAGACCACGGGGGGAAGTGGGAGAGAGAGGCGAACGATGGAGGATGGCTACGAAGAGTAGAGAGAGTAAGAGATGTATATATATATATATATATACATAGAGTGAGAGGAAGAGAGAGAGAGAGAGAGAGAGAAGCGTAGAGACACCGAGGGAGAGATCGGTGGAAGGAGAGAAGAGATAGGATGGGCGAGCGAGGGAGATAGGACGAGCATAGGGTCGGTGGTAGGACATTGCGGATATATTCGCCTCTATCCGACGAAGCAGCAGCTTCCTCCGCGCGTACCATCGTCGTCGCGTCGCGTCGACCGACCGACCGACCGATCGACCGACCGACCGACCGACCGACCAAACGACCGACCGAACGACCGACCGACCGATCGACCGACGGACCGAACGAGCGAGCATCCTCTCCGACGTTTCTCTCTCCTGGCCATCCTGCGACGTAATCAGCGAGAGAACCACCACCCAACCCAACAACCTCCGGGCCTCCTACTCTTCTCGCACCCCCTTCCTACCCTTCTCTTTGCGCGCAACCCCTCCTCCTCTCGGCATCCCTTACCGTTGCTGCCGTGGCATGCATCTATCCGGACGTCTATCTACCTATCTCGATGCACTGGGTGTCCGTCCGAAAAGCGGTCCACGTTTCCTTCTGCTCACCTACGTGCCTACGCGTCAGCTACCTCATCGTACCTCATTCGTACTTATCGCGATTACACCTATATACCCGAATTGAATGCTTATCTTTTTCGAGTACGAATGAAAAAATCGTTGAGTACGATTTCTTGGCTATTACCGTTGACGATACCTTTCCTCGATCCGGATACAAACCGAGAAACAGAAAGTTACGTTTTGTTTCCTCGCTATCCGATTATGGAATTCACACCCTCCGATTCTATCATTTCGGACAACCCTTTGGCACTAGTCAAGTATTTTACCTCCTAAAAAAAAATGCTAATCTTCGCGGCGTCTTTCTTCGCTCGCCAATTATTCGTGGCACTTTATAAACTCGGACTACCTTCGACGATCCTTCACCCTATTTAACGGCAGTTTCGTAAAAGCGTTTAAACTTTTCTCCGTGGAAGGAACTTGGCCCGTAAACGAACAGTGGGTCATTAAGTATCCATCTTCGGTCGTTCGGATCTCAGCGAAGAAGTTAGAAGTTGAAGAAGAAAGAGATTCGACGAGCTGCGAAAATTCGAAAAGGAACAGCGTAAACCGCAAACCCTTTCTCTCGGGGCGATTGATTTAACGATGAAAAAAGAAGCGTGTAAAGATACATCGAATGTCGCTCCTGAGAAATTGCAGTTTCTACCATTGGAGAAAGGGAAGAAGAGTACTAAGAAAATCGTAGGAAACGAACGTTTGGTCGCGTCGTATCGTCGACGTTGAATAAACATAGGTAAATTCGGGAGAAAAATAAAAGTCATAAAGACGAAGGCACGACTCGTTCGCCTAAAATCGGTTAACGAGTCCGAGATATGAGATCGCGCTTTTCCTTTTTGTTTATTTATTCTTCTTTTTTTTTTTTTTTCGTCGCACGATCCACCGGCAATAATAACGCTTCGGCAAACGCGAGGGTGGACGAGTGACCGTATCAGGTCAATACTCATACGTACATACATGCAACATGCATACACGCACGCACGCACGCACGCACGCATATGTATATATATATATATATACACGCAAATCCGTCTCTGTGAATGTATCTGTTATTGCGATATAGATGTTAATAGGTTAGGGGGTCTTTAGAGAATGCGGGGTGAATCACGATTTCGATAAGGGTTTATATATTCGCTCGTTCGTCTCTCTCTCTCTCTCTCTCTCTCTTCTCCCTTTTCCTTTCTCCCTGTCCCTCTTTCTCTCTCTCTCTCTCTCTCTCTTTCTCTCTCCTGTCGTCGTACCGCGTTCATTCCGCACCGCGCCATACCGTTTCTCCCTCTTCTTCCGTCGTTCGCTCATTGAAAAGCGGCCTTCCGCGTAGGGTTTCCACCGTGCCGACTCGGCTACACGCTAAGTATGCATGTACGCGTACTTACGTACTTACGTACGAGCTTGAATAATGGCGCGCGCTCGCTAAGTATTACGTATCTACGTATGCTCGTACTACTATACGTATGTACACGAGCGCGAATGCGAGCGTGAGCGTACTTACTTTATAGCATCTACGTCGGAAACACGTGTACCGCTCGTTAAAACACACCAAGCTCCACTCCGCTTACATATACGTCACCGGTATTTCCAACGATAGAGAACCTTTCCTATTTTCGAAAGAAAAAAAAAAAAAAAAAAAAAAAAAATAAGACATCGCGTACTTTTTACCCCATCTATTCTTTTCGATTTGACCTCTCCGACGAAACTTTTACGAGCCTCATCGAATTGTCGTCAATTATTTGTTACCTTTGTTATTCTTATTCTTAACAATTGTCATCGACCGATAGAAAAATACTTTTCGTTCTTTCGAACGAAGGTACAAAATGTCGATCATCTTTTATCTCATTTTCTTTTTTCACTCCTTGTTATCGGTACGTCACTAAAAATATCGCATTTCTGTGTTTGAAAGAAAAAAAGAAAAAGAAAAGAAATCGGTTAACGTACGGGTCGAAATCTTTCTTTTCGTTCGTTCGGAGTTTCGCGACGAAAGTGAGCGTACTCCATTCTTATAAAGTTTAAAACTAGACTCGTGCTGGATTCGCTTTCTCCCCTTTTGTTCCGTCCTCCTTTTCTCTCTTCCTCTCTCTCTCTCTCTCTCTCTCTCCCCCTCTCCCTCTCTCTCTCATCTCGTTCTGCGCAATCTAAGGTATAATCCGCACAATTGCCGGCAAAGTTTCAAACTCGCTCTTTCGCTCGTTACGACTGAAAAGTACACGCAAGCGATTATGACGCATAGAGCAACGATCAGCACGAAACAATAACAAAATTAAAGCGGATAAACTCAAATATTTTTGACCTTAGAATTTATACTGCTGAATTAATACGAGGAGTATATATACGTCTACTATGAAACGAAAACGAAAACAAAAACGAAAACGAAAACGAAAACGCAAAGTCGATTCATTTGTAGTCGATTCATTTGTAGTCAACCTTGTAGATGATAATCGTGTACAACGTGATTCTCTTTTCGATAGTAAGAAACGTCAAATTAATCCCTCGGACGTCGTCTATCGACGAGGAAACAAGGAAGAACGGTATCTCGTTCGATTCTCCGTAGTTTTCCAAACACCGCGTAGATCTAAGGGCGTGCGCGCGCGGGCGCGCGCGTGGGTTTCATCGGTGTATCAGAGCGTGCACGGTATGTAAGTCGCGTAGGTGTAAACCCCGGTAGTGGTAGGTGTGCGAGGCCGTAGGGCGATATCCACCTCCGGCAAAGCGCGACTGCATATACTTGTATGTAGACGTATACATATGTAAGTATGTTGTATGTACGTATACGTACGTACGTATTAGGTAGGTAGGTAGGTAGGTAGAACGGGCGTTGGTGGCAATGGTGGTAGCAGCGGTAGTGGTGGTGGTGGTGGTGGTGGTGGTGGTGGTGGTGGTGGTGGTGGTGGCGGTGGCGATGGTGGTGTTGCCCGTTCGCCTAACTCACGAATACGAGGGGCTAACATCTAGGCGAAGTACATAGGTAGGAGGGACTAGGTACTATCTAGTATCTAGTAATACCGGGTACTAGGTACGTACGCGCCGCGGACGCCAAATAGCGGTTCGCATATTCAGAGATAGCGACGTCGCTCGCTCGGCGCGCGATCGCCCCTGATTTAGGTTTCTCTCTCTCTCTCTCGCTCTCTCTCTCTCTCTCGCTCTACCTCTACCTTTGCTTCTGCCTCTACCTCTGCCTCTACCTCTACCTCTACCTCTATCTCTATCTCCACCTCAACCTCGTCCTATCCGCTCTACCTATACCACCCCTCGTTCCATCGCTCGTTGCTGCTCCATCTTCCCGCTTCTCCACCCTTCTATCCTCTGAAGCACGGACGCGCGCGCGCGCGCGCGCGCCCATGCTTTTATGTATACGTGTACACACGTATATACGTGGGAAATGACGTACACTTAGACGAGACTAACACGCTTTGCCTGCTTCGATGGTCGCATCTTCGTCGTCGTCGTCGTCGTCGTCGTCGTCGTCGTCGTCGCTTACGGATAACGTCTTCAATACGGGCGAGTAAAGACGACAACGACAACGACATCGAAACTTTCCAAAAATCGCTGTCTCACGGTGCTCTACTCCGAAGCACAGCCAATCCGGGTCGCTTCTTAAATTGTTCCAACGAACGATCCGGACATGCTCTTGCACCCGTGATCGGCTCCACGTACGCGCTTTTATTTTCTTCCTTATAGCATCTAAAACATACGAGACGAAGCGAGATAAAGTAAAAATAAATAAATAAATAAAGAAATGAAAGAACGGCAAATGGACAGTAACGACAAATAGATGGCGATTCTCGAGGAAACTAAATCTTGCTACCTCCGGCGATCCCTTCTTTGGATGATTTAGTTAGAACGTCTACGCGAAGTCGCGAAAGGTCAAGGAGACTCTCCGTGACAAACTACGAACTACGATGCCAGCGACGAACGCGCCTCGTTGCTTGGAAATGAAAACCGAAAATGAAGACGACGTAAGACACACGATGGATCGAAGATACAGCGCGTATGTAATTAGATTGCGACTACTCGAATTCGTATTTTGTATTTCTTTACATGTCGTGTTATAGGTATAGAAAAGTGTGCGAGAAAGAGCTCTTTCGACGAAGAACATATAATTACATATAAGAAAATATATAAAAAGTTATTTGCTATATTAGAAAAATATATAAATACGTATATGATACGATTTGGTTGGGTTGGTACGTTATCGTCGTAAAATAGTTTGAAAGGTGATAAAATATGAACTGGAAAGAATAAAATAACGAATGTTTCGGCAACATTTGTTAGATTAAAATAGAGGAAAGAGCTAAAATTCGGTGAATGAGAGACACTGAGCGCAGCTGCCGCGCGACGCGGCGGTATCTCTCCGCGTAGTCTGCTGCTACCTCACACCCTCGTGTCTTGCGCGACCCAGCAGCAGCAGCAGCAGCAGCAGCAGCAGCAGCAGCAGCAGCAGCAACGGCAGCAGCAGCAACGGCAGCAACGGCAGCAGCAACGGCAGCACGTGGGTGCTGGTCGAAGGGGTCGCGCGCGTGGAATGAGGGTGACGCAAGGAGGAGTCGGAGTCGGAGGCAGAGGCGAAGGCGAAGGCGAAGGCGAAGGCGAAGGCGAAGGCGAAGGCGAAGGCGGAGGCGGTGGCGGAGGCGGAGGAGGCGGTCGACCGATCGCGAACGCGAGGGACTCCGAAGGGTTCCGAAGGACTCGAAAGGGCTCGGAAAAGCTTTCCCATCGCCACCCACTGACCATCGCTTTCCAACACCCAAACGAAGAACCCCCTTTCGGTCTCGCTCTCTCTCTCTCTCTCTCTCTCTCTTCTATCTTTTCTATCTCTCAGACTTACGCCGTAGAAAAGTAAAAATTCTCTTACTTGGAGAAAAAATTTCCCCCTCGATCTTTCAACAATTTTTTAACCATTGAAAGTAACCGCGAACACGCATAAATTATTATTTGGTCGTTAAGTAACCTTGTTATTCCTTGGTCTCACGTAAGTATTATGGGGTAAGAACGAGAACGAACAAAGATTTTCAATCGATTTCGTGAGTTTAAGGTAATTCGGTACTCAACGAGTTTATCACATTTGTATCCAACTTTTTTTCTCCTCGTCTAGTCTAAAACGTGTTCTTTCGGCGCGCGAGCGACGCTATATATTCCAAGCGCATAGATCATAATACAATAGCGTAGGTCAGGAAACAGGGAAGATACGCAGGCCGCTTGCCATGTGCTCGAGGACGCATTTCGCTTCGAGTTACTCACCCCTCCCGCCTTCGATGATCGCTCGCTCCGTGTGCCCCATATTTACTCTTTGGTATTGTTATTATTACTTCTGTCGTCTTTTCGCTAACTGTGTCCTACTTACCGACGATGCAGCATCGTTTCTTTCTCCATTGCTTTTTCGTCGATAAATTGTTCCTTCTACGTTACCGGCCGCGATTCGATACCTACGATAGGTAAGTTATAAAAAAAAATATACGTTACCTATTGGAATCTACCTTATTCGCCGATAATATGGGCATTTAATACGATAAAATACGATAACGATTATCTACGGTGGTAATTATTCTAGATGGCGTCACTTAATGGTCGCCTCTTATCGCGGTCTTTTCGATTTAAACGAATCTCTCCTCCGTATATTTTTCTGTCCGAATCTTGAAAGGTAATGGGCGATCGAGTAATATCGAAAAGACAGGCGTTATAGAATCGCATAATATAATGACATATTCTTTATCAATTTGTTATTTCTCAGCCAGCAATCCTACGCTCCCCGTCGTGGTTAATCAATTTTCGCAGCGGCAACAGTTTTGAGTGTGCAACATTCTTGACGAGTCTCCTATTAGGACAAGGATATAATGCATTTGTAGTTTTTGGCTATGCATCCCGCGAACAAGTTCGATGCGATAGGACCAAAATTTCCTGCCCGTATTTATCGGAAGATTCGAAAGAATTAAAAGTAACGGAAGAGGAACGCGATGTTAATTTAATATACAAGTTGAAACCACCTGCGGATCTTAGAAGCAAATTTTTATTGAAACTGGATGCCAGAGAAAAACTTAAACTGGAAACTGAAGTTCAATTGGAAGAAGAAAAGCAAGCTAGAATTATAATCGTATGTATTTTTCGTTCAACGATAATAATACGCGCGATAATATTTCTATATTTATTGTAATATTTAGGAATTGGAAAAACCACCTCCGGATAAATATCATGGATGTAGAGTTCACGCGTGGGTCGTCGTCTTACCTGCTCTTAATGATATGAAAGAAAGACGAGTTACAAATCCTTTCTTTATCGAGCCCTCGTCCGGAGAAATGTACGATCTGACAGATCCTCGAACTAATCTTTTATATCTAAGTGTAGAGAGCATCTGGAACGATCAAAATTATTGGATAAATATGCAACGGGATTCGATCGGTTGCGACACAATAAATTGGAATTTAACTCTAACGGAGTTATGGGAGCATCTACTTCCTGGCGAACCATGGATCATGCGTGACGTTGAGGACGATTTGATCGATGAGGATATTGAAATAGAGCAGGAAAAACACTTAGATATGCCCTCCTCTTATGCCAAAGAAATACATATAAATAGTTTAGGTGATTGCCTGCCTGCCTGCCTGCCTGCCTGCCTGCCTGCCTACTTACTCGTATCGATACTCTATATATTTTCTTTTTTTTTTTTTATGATTTTATATACGATTCGTTTCATTATTTTCTTACAGATTTATATTATCCTTTTTTTTTTCCCCCCGACAAAGATATGACAAAAGGTTAAAACTCTGTTTATAGATTTTGAGAGGCGATATCCGCAAGGTCATAAGACAATATTTTACAAAAAAGTTAAAGTAGATTTATACGCTCCTTACATGCAATTAGACGGAATAATAGAAAAACTAACGATATATGACGATTACGAATATACTAATCCGATTGAAATTTATGAAAAATATGCTAATAGGAGCGATAATTTAGTGAGATCGCGAAGAAACTTGAATAATAACTACGTTATTGATTACTATAAAAGGGGTCGCTCCGATGCGTGTAAAGGTAATCGATAACCGACGTTTACATTTCGTTTATAACTCTATAATCTTTTCTAATAATAGAGAATTTTTAGAACATCGCTACTATAATCACGACAATAGTTCATTCGTATTTAGCGAAAGAATATTATGTTTCTATGACGCGGTTCGTCATGACGGTTTATCGGAAATCCATATGTATCCTTTCCGTTTAACACAATATTATGTTAATCGCGAAGATCTCCTCTACTATAGGTAAGCTATATCTATTACATCTATTTCGTCGTAGTAATAAACTCTAACACTTGGGAATATTATATTAATAGTTTGATACAGGAATGCCGAATTCTCGCCTTATAAAGATGAATCTACGATGGAAGGAATACATTGTCGTTATATTCAAGTAAGTTTTTATATCTAGCGACGAATGACGATATATATCTTGAAAACTATTCTACTTAAACGTACGTTTAATTTGTTTCTATTTATTAGACGATAACTGAAAAATATCATAGAAACGAACTACTCCCGGCATCCAGAGATATCGCTGTACGAGAATTTGTTTTATCGGAAAAAGAGATACACCTCAAATTTCATTACGAAGACGAAAGAATCACAAGAGCTACGCGGGTATATAAGAAGCCGGAAACAGGAGAGCATCTTAATATTCATACTGCAATTATTCAAGAATACAACGTACGTAAAATTGTTTCTTTAATATAAACTTACGCTGCTGCTCTCCAAATTATATTCTTTTCAATGATTACAAATTAAATACTTAATATTTGTTATTACAGTCGAATATTATGTCACCGCCTGAAAAAACCTTACATCTGTTTTATGAAATAGAAAAATTATTGAAGGAAGAAGACCAATGTATATCTAATATCAGAGATGCCGAAACTGAAATCTCTTTATTTATAAAGAGACGAACGGGCGAATATTTAAGTCCAAATTTAACGATCTCTTCATTCGATAGAAATAGAATCGAAACGGAAAAATCAATAAAGGTATTCCAACGAATAAGTCCTATCATTACATATATTACTCGTATATAAAAGATAATCGTCTAAATTTTCTTTTTTTTTTTTCAGGCTACAATATCGATATCTCCTTTGGAAGATATTACAAAACCTGTCGATCGCTTGGCTCCGTACTTGGCGCGTATAGGAAATCCAAAGCAGATAAGTAAGGCTCAGGCATATCTATTGCGAGAAGATTGTCTAAATGATTTTAAGCAATCGGAAGTGGAGAAAGCGAATCTTATTTTACGCGAATCTGAGAAGCTTACAGAGAAGCTTAATGAATTGCAATTGTTATTAACACAGGTACAAACACATCGGCTATATTATATATCGCAAAGTTATAATATGTTTTTATATAAAATTGTAACATTTCATATTTAGAACGAAGATTTAACACGGGAGGAAGAAGAAGAGTATATAGCAAAAACCAATGAAATAACGTTTAATCTGCAGTTATTGGATATGAAGTTGGAACGTCATAAGAATTTAGTCCCTGTACGATATAAAATGCTAGTAGAGCTTTTACAGGAAGACGAACGCCTTTCCGGTCTCTACAAGTAATAACATATATTAATAGTATGTTAAAAACAATAAGGAACTTATATATTTATATGGATAAATGTTGTTCTTCGTCTCTTTGTCCCTTTTCGTCTAAATACGTACATACGTTCGTGCGTGCGTGCGTGCGTGCGTGCGTGCGTGCGTGCGTGCGTGCGTGCGTGAGTAAGTAAAAGTATGCGTCACTCGTTGTATGTATCACTATTTCAAAGTGAAGACTATTGAAAAGACCAAGAACCCATTTGTCCGATGCAACGACCTAAAACGATTCATCCATTTTATCAAGAAATTAATAATTAGTAGCAAACGAATATTTGCATAAATAAAAGAAAAATATTCTTAGTCTTGCATCACCTTCGTCATCGAACGTTGCCAAAGTAAATTTGCTAAGTTTATTTGTAAAACTACCGGCGTAGCTAGTGGTTGCAGAATGATCCAATTGACGTTCATTATTTGTACCATCATTGTGAGAACTGTGATTGCGATTTTCCTCGGCAAAACCAGAAATTAAAGTGTCCATCATTATTGCCTAATGCATATGTATTATCTTTAGTATTTGTTATTTCGTTCTCATCATCATTATTATTATTTCGTAAAACATACTTGTCTCGAGAATACTTGTAGAATTTTATAAACGCGCGCACCATTTTCTCTTACAGGAAATTGTAGAAACAAACAGGGCAGACAATCGGGGTTTCTTTCGTCGGAAGGTTTTGCCATTTCCCAACTTAATTCCGAGTATTTCAATCCTAACAGAAGACTCTGTTAAAGAAAACTAAATCATTATCCATGAAACGAAAAACAAATGAAAGATGTAAATTTGTTTACTCACGCATTGCATATCGTCGACTATGTATACTCCCGAAGTGTTAATAGCAATGAGTACTTGTAAGTCACGATTCGTGATCCATGATGCCAGTCCTCTAACAGGACGTTCGATTTGTCCTTGGAAGAAGGCGGCACCGTAACAGGGTAAGCCCCAACAGAATTCAAGATACTTCCTAATAAGTTTTCTCGGATTTGTATTGGTCCCGGTATGATTAGGTATTCGTTTGTATTGTTCCAAGAGGCGTGCTTCCGGTGCCCCTTTACCTCCCACCAAACCTAATCCAAGTCCTAATCCTAATAAAAGACTCGGCGAGGTGTAATGATGCGGTAAAAATCTTCCTCGATGCCTTCTAAAAAATGCCAACGTGTGCGTTTGTGAGTTGTACGGACCTATTTCAATGCGCGCTTGTAACGCTCCTAAACTTGCGTATCTCGCTTGCCCTTCGCATGGATATCTACCTACGACACCACGACATACATATTTCAAGTAAGGAATAATACACGCTCGCGTATCTCTCTCTCTCTCTTAGGATTATTAATTTATACTTTATGCCGTTATTAAAACTTATTACCTTGTAAAACATTGTGCCTTGCTTCTGCATACAACAGTTCAAGTACTTTGGCTTCCTTTATTTGCTCCTCGTCGTATCTAGAAAGAAACACGTTCCTGCGAAAGTATAATAAAGGTTCCTCGTCGGTTTCTTCTCTTTGGGAACCGTATTTTTTAACTAAACGGTTCCATTTGGCAGCTAATTCTACGGGCTTGTGATACGGTCTTAATTGAATCTCCAATTGGGACGAGCATAGCCATAAAGCGAATACTGGATGCCCGATCAAAGGCGGAGCTCTAGCTAATCCTAATTCTCCTTCCGTTTGTACTATATTTAAAATTTGTTGCGAGGTCCAACTTTGCTCAACTTCCATCGTTACAAATACTCCGGTCATTAGGTATACAGCTATACGCACAGTAGTTCTTCCTGTATTCATATACTGTGCTTGGCTCATCATCATCGCTTTGTTAATTATAACAACAAAAGAAGAGAAGAAAATTTTTAATTTAATAAAAATTATACATCGTTAAATTACTAATAAGCGTTCGTTGAAAAAGTCGCTAAAAAACATAACAGATACTCACAAAGTGGAGTGTGTCCGTCGTTTTTATAATCGTTCGGATAACGTTGTACCAGTTGCCCCCTTCGAACAGAGCAATCCTCTTGCGTTTCCATATTTTTTATGAGAAATCTCTTTAAATTTTGTCTTCTCACCGCGAACGATCTTCTTTCGAACGTTGTTTTATGTGCGCGAATAGAATTTACAATTAGCCATTACGTGTCCATAAAAGTAGCACATATTTTTCTTCCTTTATAACATTAAGTTTATACTTTTACACTCATTCAAAACGATTAAATATTTTTCTAACGTTTATTACGGCTTTTTTTTTTTTCTAGTCACTCAGATTTCCTTGCTGTCTCCTTTTTCAATTATTACGATATCCATTATTATGGTAATGTTAAAATGTTAAATTTATAATTTATATTTTACAGAATAATTCATATCAAACAAAAATTAATTGAGTTCTACGATATATTAGATCGGTTGCACGAATTTTTCGCAGATATTTCTAAGGGCACTGAAAGAGTGTCTCAAAACAAGAATGCACTGCCATCTAAACCATAGGTCCGATTATTGATTATTCTGGTTGAAGAAGACACGACGTTTCAAATAATCATATTCTTTTACAAGACACTTTACGTACGTTACATTTCAAGATACAGATCTCGATTATACATACAATTTATTCACATATTATGCTTTTTTTATATCTTACGATTATGTAACATCAATTTTTATTACTATAGATTATCAAGTATAAAATTATATTTAGAAAGAAAATTTATATCGTTATACTATATTTTTATTAAGATATTTGTAACTTTTGTTTTTTTATCAAAGTAAAAACGGATATACATCGATAATAGTCGTATTACATACTTCGTATATACAAATACTGTACACGTACACGTTATTTATATTATCATTTAATTTTTAACTATTCCATTCACTTGTTTGCGTTATAAGTAAAGATTTGACTCTTTCCCGTCGTAATATTTGTAATATTACATCAATTGAATTTTCTCTCTCTCTCTCTCTCTCTCTCTTCTTACACAACGACGATATACCCTCAATAAATTATTATTTGGAAACCTTAATCCTGAAGATCGAGCGTGTAAAAATCTATATGCATCATAATAAAACAGTCTGCATAGAATCCGAATAGATATTAGAAATCCTATACAACGGTGTAAATAGTAAAAGTATTATACTTTTTGTTGGAGTTATCCCAGAATTTGGCGGGAAAGAGAGTTGAGTTATAAATAATTTAGATGTTAATATGAAAATAGTCATCTAACGTAACTATGAATGTAAATAGTAAATCTTGACATTAAATCTGTTACGTCAAAAAAAGTAATGGAACTGGATAAAGATATATTGTTGAATGAGAGAAATATTTAATATGTGCATATATCTTATATTAAATCGGCTACATTCATAGGCATTTCATCAATTTGTGTCGAATAATACTGTTCGATATCTCTCAAGATTCTGATATCATCAGTTTTGACAAAATTAATGGAAACACCCTTTCGGCCAAAACGACCTGATCGACCTATTCTATGGATATATAATTCACGATTATTTGGTAAATCGTAATTAATGACGAGCGACACTTGTTGGACGTCTATTCCTCTAGCCCAAACGTCAGTCGTGATTAGGACTCGGCTATGAAACAAATAGAAAGAAATTAATGAAAGAAATTAAAGCGTCAAATGTAATCGAATGAAAAACAATTATCATAACGGAGTCACTACCTTTGTCCAGAACGAAATTCTTTCATAATATTATCTCTCTCTTTCTGTGGCATATCTCCGTGCATAGAGCATACTGTAAAATTGGCTTCTCTCATTTTTTCAGTCAGCCAATCGACTTTACGCTTTGTATTACAAAATATTACCGCTTGAGTAATGGTCAAAGTATCGTATAAATCGCAGAGCGTGTCAAATTTCCATTCTTCGCGTTCGACGGCAACGAAGAACTGTTTTATTCCTTCCAAAGTTAACTCATCGCTGTTGAGAATAAATAAGGCCGATTTAAAGTTTTAATCATACAAGTATATTAAATTATCTATCGAGATACCGTAAATGTTAAATATACTTGCCGCTTTACGAGAATACGAATGGGATCGGTCATAAATTTACTTGTCATCTCAAGAATTTCGTGCGGCAACGTAGCAGAAACTAGGACAACTTGCGTTGCCGGTGGTAAATAACGATACACGTCATAAATTTGTTCTTTGAAACCCTTATTAAGCATTTCGTCTGATTCGTCGAGTACTAGCATTTTAATAGCCCTGGTACGAAGTACCCTTCTCTTTATCATATCTGAAAGTATATATTATAGAAGATAAACGCCGTTCACGGGTGACCTCAGTGGCAGTACGCGCGTCATACGATTAATGTCGATAAGTCTACATTACCGAATACTCTGCCGGGCGTGCCAGATACTACGTGTTGCCCATAATCGAGCTTTCTGATATCTTCTCCAAGATTCGTACCTCCTATGCATGCGTGACATTGCACATTCATAAAGTCACCTAATGCAAGAATAACCTTTTGTATCTGAGTGGCAAGTTCTCGGGTCGGCGAAAGGACAAGTACTTGTGTTTCTCGTACTTCCGTATCCAAAGATTGTAATATGGCGATAGAGAAGGTTGCAGTTTTTCCTGTACCAGACTGCGCTTGTGCTATCACGTCTCTGCCTTGCATTATAGGTCTTATGGATCTTTGTTGTATGGCCGATGGCTTTTCAAAACCTGCGGATGATAAAGATTAATTAACTTAGGCGATACATATTAAGAGGGGAAAGCGTGCTTTTATTCCGTCAATGAACCACTAGGACTATGGGTGTGGCCTAGGCGCTTAAATATTATAATTTATAGAACGATTATTCTACCGATAGCCCTTTGTTCGCGTCGAAAAATCATAAGCTTTTGTTTCGCCGGAGATTGAAAAAATCACACAACGTATTTGACATGAATTATGCGATAGTTCGGATATCATTAACGTCGCAAAATCGGATCGCATATACATATACATATATACATATATCTACTTCTATAAAGTGCAGAGATACGAAAGATTTATTATAATCAAGAATTAAAAGCGGGTAGCGATATGCGCAGCGAAAAGGTTAACTCATAGAGAACCTCAAAAAATAGGTTAATAGTTTACCGTATGCATAAATCCCTCTTAGTAACTCCTCCCGTAGGTTCATATTATCAAACGTAGGAATAACTTCAACATCTTCGCTCGTTTCAAATTCCACATTTGATAAATCCTCTGCTTGAGCAACCCTACGTGACTTTACCTCGGCCATTTTGCTAGCGATATGAATATAAGCAACTTCTTTTTCTTTTACCATGTGTCCGTCTACTACGACGCGTCTCAAAATTTATATTTCTATAGCAGCCGGTGTTTTAGTTAAAAAAAAAAAAAAAAAAAACTATGGCGTGCTATGGCGAACTGTCGCGATACGAGTGAAGTTACGTCGGAGAGATAATGGGCCAGTCGATCGTTATATCGCTATCGAACATATCGAACATATCGAACATATCGAACATATCGAACATATAAGGACCAATCAGCAATTAGTACAGTTTAGTTCAGGAGAGTAGCGCTGCGATCGCTCGGCCGCGGCAAAAACAAACGAAGAGATAGGTCTTTTTATCGTAACGAACAATGTATCGTTATTGAACAATGTCGGCATTAAATTACATCAATTATATTGACATTCTAAAATAGTTCAGAAGAAATAAAAGATCAAAAAAAGAAAATAGATCGGAAGAATTGTACTTTCTATAATTTTCTTTTTTACGAATTCTATTTAAAAGTATAAAAAAAAAAATAGAATTTTATAACTAATAAAAAAAGTCTAAAAAAATCATAATACATACTTATACAATGATTTCCGCTCTTTCGGTCAGTTCCGATCGCATTCCATTTATATTCTCATCGCATGGAATGTTACATCGAATAAAGTACAGAGTGCATTCGATTCGCAGTGACGCTATAGCCATCTATTAATATTATAAAAAATACTTCTGAAACTTAAAGCACATTTAAATTTCAGGAGAGTTTGGCAAAACGCAAAGTTTGAGTGTCGGACGATGGTGACAAAAGTAAATGTTACTTTAGTATATTATAACAATGACTGAAAAATTACGGAGATATGAAAAAATCGATTTTCTAGGAGAAGGACAGGTCAGAGAAACGTTAATTATTTTGTCGGTCATTAAATTACGTTATCCCTCGCATAATACATCGAATGTTATATATTAATTATATTTTCAGTTTGCCACTGTATACAAAGCAAAGGATGTAAAAACGGGAAAAATTGTTGCCGTTAAAAAGGTTTAAAAGAAAATATTCTATATTATCGTTTTTTTATGAAAAAAAAAAAAAAAAAAAAAGAGAAAAATTCAATATTTAATTGAACATCGTGTCTTAACCCCTTCAGATAAAAGTCGGAAGCCGTGCAGAAGCTAGAGACGGTATAAATAGAACTGCCTTGAGAGAGATTAAGCTTTTACAAGAATTGAAACACGATAATGTCATTGGATTATTAGGTAGATTATTTTTACATGGTTTAAGATATAAAGAAATGGAATCGCTATATTCGAATAAATGTACAATAAATTTATATGCTATTTCAGATGTCTTTGGCCATAAGTCCAATGTTTCATTGGTATTTGATTTTATGGATACAGATTTGGAAGTAATAATAAAAGACAGCAACATAGTTCTGACTGCTGGACATATAAAAGCTTATATGATTCAAACTCTTCAAGGTTTAGATTATTTGCACTTTAATTGGATACTCCATAGAGATTTGAAACCAAATAATTTATTGGTTACCTCCGAGGGGGTATTGAAGATAGGCGATTTTGGATTGGCCAAATTTTTTGGTTCTCCTAATAGAATAAACACTCATCAGGTGGTGACTAGATGGTATAGAGCCCCAGAACTACTTTACGGCGCAAGACTTTACGGAACCGGTATAGATATGTGGGCAGTCGGTTGTATATTAGCCGAGTTATTATTACGCGCTCCCTTTTTACCCGGAGAATCTGATCTGGATCAACTTACTAGGATATTTCAGGTATTTTCTCTTTAGACGCATTTACACGGATATTATCGTTTTATCGTATAATAATAATTTTATTATTCCGTAGACATTGGGTACACCGACCGAAGAAACGTGGCCAGGCATGACGGAATTATCCGATTTTATTCAATTTAAGCCCTTCCCAGGAACCCCATTGAAACATATATTTACCGCAGCAGGAGATGATTTATTAGATTTAATAGCCAGCCTGTTAAATGTTAATCCATTAGAGAGATGTACGTGCGATCAAGCCTTGCAAATGCCATATTTTAGCAATAAACCGTCTCCGACACCTGGATCTCGATTACCTCTTCCGACGACGATAAAACATCAACCCGAGGAAAAGACCAGTTTAAAGCGCAAATTATTGGAGACTATAGATGGTGCTCCCCTTGCCAAAAGACTGCAATTTTAATGTAGGCCGAGCATAAATGAAAATATTATCGCGAATTTGTAAATTACAATATACTTTTCTTAAGTCTGTTTAAAAAGGATTGTCAAATAAATATAAATACTTTTTATGTTATAACTTTTTCTTTTTTATGAAGAAGCCAATATACAACAATTAAATATTCTACTTCCCTTGTATCTCATGAATCAAAATATATCTATATACACTCCCCGCGTTATTAATACTTGTGTATATATAAAATTATGTTTACGAAGGAACTTGATTAAGTTTAACAGGCTGTATATTTCCATCATTGAACTTTTCAACCGAGTTGACTTTTTACGCTATTGATTCAAATGTCATACAAAAGGTTATGTAACTTAAATCGAAACAACGAATGTATCTTGTACGAATAATTTTTGTGCTACCAAAAAATGTCGATACGATTATTTCTGATACGTACAAGTTTAAGGCAAGTCTGTTCTGTTCGTTTGATAATTATATTATTTATAATCTAAAGGCTTTCCGTACATCGATTATTATATTCAAATAGTCACACTTGGTAGCTGAGATATGGTAACTATTAGAGTAAAAACAACTCTTCTTATCTTTTAAAAATAGTGCCTGTTAATAATTTTAATCGATAAACATGCTGACAATAGAGACACAAAATTGTACATGGTATTTCGTTATATTATCATGCGTGCAGTTAAAATAAATATAAATCTTATCCGTGTGCATTACTGTCCTACTTTTAATTAATATGCAAGGGATATGAAGAAAACTTTTTTGATCGTAGAACTACTAGCGAAGGAAAATAAACGTACTAGTCTTGTAAAACGATATAGGTATCGATCTTAAACGAGAAGCCATATTCCAAGTGATTGTTTCTTTTTTATGATTGTTGTGATCATTAAAAAAAATTTAACAATCTTGCCATTTTGTTTTACATATGATTAAATTACATATCAGTACATCGAATCATTAATATTAGATTCAATTCAACGATCATTATTAGGATCAGCCTCATTTCACTTAAACAAATTTCATTTTAGAAACATATACACAAAGCAGACTGAAGAAACCGATAACATTAGTTTTCCCACATTGATTATTTTACAACTAATCACGATATTATTCTAATATTTTTCTAACCTAAATAGACATGTCAATATATGAAACTATTATAAACGATCCATTTATTTCTTTGTTCGTTTCATTTGCATTTCATATATATACTCTATATAGATTGAGAAGATCGCAATAAAAATTCAGCAGTCTCTTTAGTTTGTTGTTCCTTGTACTTCGAATTTTAATCTACACATATATAAAAGAGGATCTTGTACAATTTTATTTTTGAGATACTTATTGAACTTACAAGAAACTTATAAGTAGCAATAAAGAATTTATACGGACAAATAGACAAATGGGACTGGTATGATATATACAAAGATCCCAATTAAATTGTGATTCATATATGAGACACATTGTAAGTAGCATAAAAGCAGTGAGTTTATGTCCTCTGTTTACATAATGATTTGATTGTGGAACACACTTTTCATATTATTAGCTATCTGTGTTTCTATGTTTCACAGTAATATTAAAAGTAGAAATACATATTTTTTAACGTTACTACTGCCTTTTACTTTACGTATACGCATATGTACATACTATATATACATACGCGCAGGTATACACGATAGGTACATACGTGTTTGTGTGTATGTGTTTGTTTAGTAGTCAGTCCAAGGCAAACGTTTATTCACAGTATATAATATAGTTATATTATGTTCGTGCTTTCTTCACATTATTCTAACTATTACTTTCTTTTAAAAAACGTATGCTTAATATTCAATATATTATAATATTAGTTTGTTATAGTATAATATAATATAATATATAATATAGTATATGGTATAATATAATGTAATATAATATATAATATAATGTAATGTAATGTAATGTAATTGTATATATGTAATATAATATAATATAATATAACATAATATAATATAATATAATATAATATAATGTAATGTAATGTAATTTAATTTAATATAATGTAATACAACATAATATAATACGTGTGTGTGTGTGTGTGTGTGTGTGTGTGTGTGTGTGTGTGTGTGTGTGTGTGTGTGTATCTCTTTGAAATATTTACAGTGATTTCTATGATACAGTATTATTTTAATAGTGATTTGTATTAATGTTTTACAAAGGCAATTATGAATATCTATGGATATCTATTATATAGTTGTACAAGTAATAATATGTAGAGTAAATATATTCTTTACATTGATTTTGTTTTATAGAAATAGCATATAATACAAGTAAGATAGCAGAAGATATTTCCCATGTTTCTAGATGTACATACACTAGAAGTAATAAGAATAAATAATGTATGTTTCAAGGATGACGTTTTTAATTATATAGGTAGAAATTTACAGTAATATTATTCTTGAATCGATTGCAAACTTACCAAAGAGAAGACATTTAGAATATTGCATCATCAAAAATAAGTGTTCTATATAAATAAAAAAGAAGCAAGACAATGCATTCGAAAATGTTGATTTAATACCAATAATAACAGATAATAGTAAAGTTAATGACAAACTAATTTGTTCTTCATTACAAATATATAATTTTGCATACTTAAAGAGCAAATAACCAAATATCGATTAATATTTTAAACTGTTTATACGATGTACATGTATCACAGTAAAATGAATCATATTTTTTTTTTTTTTTTTTTTTTTTTTTATAACGATTAGAATGCTTATTACTATGTAAGCTGTACAATTAATTGCATACGGTATATAAAAATGATTACTAGTCATCTGCAATGTAACATCTTTGAAGAAAGTAAATTTTCAAAAAGTTATAAATTATTTATCGTTAATTAAATATCAAATAATTTTTTTTAATTTTCTATCTTCCATAGTTGTAAAGCAATAATTTCTCATTCTAATATAATTATTTTGTATATTGTTATAAGAAATTAAAATTATTTTGTATAATAACTCAAATCAATAATTTAATACTTTTGGAGTTACAATTAATTATATTATGTAAATTATATGAGAAAACAATATATTAGATTTTACGCAATATTAATTGACATATAGAATTATTTTTGCAAATTATAAATATAATCAATTGCAGTAAGAAGGTAGAAAATATAGATTAAGACTATTACGATACAGTGTGCCTCACTGAAATGCAAAATACTGACGTTATACAAAACTTTATAAAACTGATCTTATAAGATAATAATTGATTGCGAGCGAAGAAAAAATAAGAAAATAAAAGAAGGAAGAAATAAAAAAAATTTATCACACGATTATTTTCGTTTTCAAAATAATAATGATAATAATAATAATCATAATCATAATAACAATAATAACAATAATAATAATAGTAGTAGTAATAATAATAATAATAATAATAATAATAATAATAATAATAATAAAAATAAAAATAAGAATATACGCGGCGTTCGTTCATTGTTTCAATTTTCATATTTATTACCTATTTTGTTCTATACCCTTAGAAAATTATTATACCTTTATCACAAAAATATAAATAGAGAAAATTATTCGGAGCAACTTTCAATAAGGCAAACTGAGTGACAATGTTTCAACGTCACGACGGTACATGAAAGAAAAAAATCATACTTACTGTGCAACACTGTGATTAACGTAAAGATTCACAGAGTGATAGCATCCAATGTGTGCGAATTCCGAGATACATTTTCCTTTGGCGACGTAGTAGCAACATTAACTTGTTTAGTAACATTATTAGTAAATGGCATGGCGAACTTAAAATCTGCACCATTGGGTAATTTGCGCATGATTTTTCCAGATGTAATAAGTCGTCCAAAACCTTCTTGATGAGCGAATGCGTAGCCCGAGCGCAGAGATCGTCGCGTGCGTCTCGTAGATGGAGTACGCAAAATGTCCTGACTCTGACGAGAACGCAATTGCGCCAATCTTTGTTTCAATCTTACTCTATCAGAGAGTGTTGGCCGTACATCCATAAAGAAGAACCTCCACGAAAGAACCGGTATCACTAGTATTATACATGTTATAACCGTTGTGAACCAAAATGTTGCTTCTGACATAGCCTTGATCCAACAAACGAAAATATATATGCAGTTGATATTTAACTTTACTATTCCTCGATGTGTATTAATTTGATAAATGAATAGCGAAATGCGTACCATTGTAAGACTGCCGGCGTAACTACCTCCTATGACGAAGTTATAAAAGTAATCTAAAATAAAATACCATATCAACGAGCCCCACACCATAATATGATTAACAATTGTCCAATATGATGTGTCAAGAGCGATTTGAACTGTTACAACTATAACTAATATCGTAGCTACAACACTGCCCAGCAGCATATGGTCTGAAAGTACATAGCCCTTCGGTGATACTCCATCCTTGTATGTTCCTTAAATGAATTTTATATACGTTAAGTATGGTTTTTTGCAAAAGATATTTCTAAACTAACATTTCGTACCGTTTTTCAAATATGTAATTATTAAAGAAAAGAAATTAATACTCACCATAGGGTACTAAAAATAACACGCAACTAGCAAAAAAACCATGTAGAGCACTCCAACAAAATTCTTTTTTATTAAAGAGAAGATTTTGTAGTCCAGGTGCATATAACTTTGGATACATTAGGCTATTTTTGTCATTAACGTCTTGATCAAATATGCCAACCGCCAAGACTGGTAGCGACGTATAAAACAGATTATAGACAGAAATGTACATCGGATCAAACACTGTCTGAAAATGAAATGGAAAAAAATAAAGGGTAGACGTACACTTTCCTAGATATAAAAACCATATATCTTATAGGTAAAACGGCATACGTTCTCTAAAGAAAAAAAAAAAAAAAAAAAAAAAAAAAAAAAAAAAAAAAAAAAAAAAAAGAAAAAAAAGAAAGAAGAAAAAAACAAAACAAAAAAATACATATCACATCAGACGCATCTATAAAAGATCATACTCTCCTCCGACTCTACTTTGGAACGATATTGCTCTAACAAAGGAATCTTAAGGAATCATATTCGCCTTATAGTCATCATTTGTTTTATTCGATTAATGGCCAGTTCGTAAAAGTAATTATCGCGCATACCTGTGCACTGAATCCACAGAAGAAGGCGAACCAGATATGGCAGAGAGTGAATGCAAAATTTTTATAAAAGAAGTATCTAAGGAACTTGCTCATTCTATAATACGACCACCTGCCATGGACAAGTAATAATCTTTCTAAGAACCTAAATTGCCCTATAGAATAATCAGAGGCTAGTACGGCTTGCAGTCCTTCCTGTCCACTGATACCAACGCCAATATGAGCCGTCTTTATCATCGAAACGTCATTAGCTCCATCTCCGATCGCCAGAGTAACCGCATTTTTATTTTTCTTTATCAATTCAACGACCATTGCTTTTTGTAAAGGTGTTACACGACAACATATCACAGATTTACCTGTAAAAAAAACATTGGACGATCGATGAAGGAAGATGATTTGGCAAGTATAAATTTATTATTATTAAACTTACATTGGCTTGATACTTCCAGAAAAAGTTGATCAAGCTGTGGATGCAATGCGTGCACTAAGGAATGTCCATTTATAACCACTGCAAAACCCATAGCTTGCTCCATTTCGTGTTCATCCTGCTCGTCTCTACTCGGATTATATTCCGTATCACTGCTGTATACAAAAAAATATTAGTTCGAAAGGAAAAAGGTCTGATCCCTTGATCGCAAATAATTTTATAGCCGTGATATATCATTAAGATAGAATGACAAAAAATCAAAAATTTGGTAATATCGAGTAAAAGGATCGCGCGAATATTTTTTTATCATTCACTATTTGATCGAGGATACTCGGAAAAGATCGATCTCCAAGGTAAGAGATAATGTACAATTAAATTTGAACGATAAAAACATGGTGCACAATATTAGATTCTACGAGAAACAAGAATGTGACGTAAGCAGCATAATTTGAAATATTTTGTTATAATAATTATTTCTAAGATTAATGTTAAGCATACAGAAAGAGAAGGAGTGAGTATCAAGCATCATAGTAGTCATCGTTATCTTTTATAAATTTTACACATTTGTTTCCAATGAAAAACACTTTGAATGGAACGTATATTGCACTTTGTAGGTACAACTAAAACCTAATCTACCATACTATGACATCTGCAGTGTATAATACTATCTTCGACAAGCAAGGTAGTAACGGGGCATATCGTTTCTTCCTTTATAAAGATAATAATATTCGAACGGAGAAGAGAATCCGATAATATTTATATTTTATATAAGGATTTGGTTGGATGCTGTCGAATCACATGCAGATACATTTTAATAAATATTTATACTATTTTAACGAAAGAAGAATAAAGGATACCAGGATCAAAATGTATAAACATGATACTATAGCACATACCATGGTCTAAGCAAATTCGTAGCACAATATAATATTCTTGTTATACCTTTAGGATTGCCTTCAGGTAAATGCCCAAGAATGTTTCATTCAATGAAATAACAATGTTCGGCATACGAATGTAAGTAGTAGTGGGAATTTGGAATATATTTTTCAAAGGAAAAGACTTGACTCTTTTCGTATTAATTCTTTGGCATAAACCAGACAAAGAAAGCATTACACAATACATGGTGACACACTCAATGTATAGGTATATCTTTTAAGAAATATGTTAATCAGTCAGAATTAGATATGAAAAAAAAAAAAAAAGGGTAATAGACTTTACTCCATCTCTTTCAATTGCCTGACCTTTCCTTGTCCCACCTGAATGTGACAATGGAGAGAGTTGGCCGATTCTGATGGCTGGAGGCTGTCTTGATGGTTTCCAAATATCGTGTCAATTGAGTTTCAACCCCGTCGTAAGTAGTAGCGTCTACTACGAAGACGTCGGTAAGATCGTCCGTTAACAGTTGACACGAATAACCGATGTTGATGGCCGTTTCTATGGGAAATAAAAGAAGGAACCATGAACGGCGATGTTGGTGGTAGCGGTATTTAGGTAGATAGGTGTAGGTGTAGGTGTAGGTGTAGGTGTAGGTGCAGGCGTAGGCGTAGGCGTAGGTGTAGATGATGAGACGACGAATCGTAAATAAAAGAAAAAGAAGAAAGGGTAGACTAGTTGTAGAAATATAAATCTAGTTGTTATAAATTTACCTTGTTTATCACCCGTTAATACCCACAATTTTATGCCAGCGAGTCCTAAATTCGCGATAGTTTGGGGTACACCATCCTGCAATTTATCCTCTATGGCAGTAGCACCTAACAAAGTCATATCCTTTTCTATCTCTTCGTATATGGCGTCCAATTTGTCGTCTCTATTCTCATGGCTCAGTGCGGCCTCTTGATGACGCTGTTTCCAATTATTAAAGAAGCTCTCGTCCAAATCTCTGACCGAAAGGCACAACGTTCTCAAACCTTCGCCTGCAAATTTATTTAGATGATCCAAAGTCTTAGACATAATCTCTTCGCTGTCTTTCTTCAAACGTTCGTAAATGACATTGTCCGCCCCTTTGCAATACAGCCTTAGATGTCCATCCTTTCTCAATATTACGGACATTCTTTTTCTGACATTATTAAAGTCTAGAATACACAATAGCTCGTATACTTCACGCTTTCCCATTACTTCGATCGTAATGCTATTAGGAGATCTTTCTTTGAAAACAAAACCAAAATTTCTAGCTGCCGATACGAGAGCGGCCTCGTCCGGCGACTGTGCCTGATACTCGAGCTTTCCGTGTTTCTCCTCTGGCATAACGGTGTGGCATAGCGCTAACAAGCGAAAGAAACTGTGAACATCTTCGTTGCCTTGCTTGACGGCTTCCAAAAGCGCAGGATCGTAGAATTTAAATTCGGGCTCGTAATCCTTGTTAAATGAAAAATCCAGGGGTGGCATCGTCTGTAAATTTAGAAACGAACGATATTATATAAAATATTATTTCCCCTTGGAAAGTTTTCTCTAGATCTTCGGCCAGTACGGAAGTAAGAAGAGGAATAATATATTTTGATTAGTACATAGATAGAACCAAATGGAAAAGAAATACCAGAGCGCACAGATTATATGCGTATATGCGTATATGCGATGTATATACCTCTCTTGTTATAATTTTATATTAATAAAGAGCTCGTCGAAATACAGTGAACCGATGGTGTTAGTTGACTCTCGTCCTTGAATTATTCAAGAAAAATATAGTATATGAGCGAGCGAGTATAAAAAGTTTCAAAGTATTTTAACCTACTACGAGATGAGGAGGAGGAGCGTGAGAGCGACATAAAACATGCATCTAATTTTGATTACATGGGCATTATTGAAATGAGAAACGACAAGAAACATAAATTTCTTGTCGTATTCGTCTATAATATAAAAACGATATGCAATTGTTCGAATTCATTTTACTGAGAATTATAAAGTATGCGTAGCGCGAGCATAGTGACAGAAAGAAGATAACGAGTATAGTAATATTTTTGTACGGCTGGCGGATGCGTGTCGAATATGAACATGCGTACTGAATGTTTGTGTTGAAGCTTTGGGCTGGCACCGATTCCTGGCTCTGGTGTTGTACTGGACATTCTGTCGGCTTGCTCCAGAAGACGTACGTTCGGACCGCTAAGCGGAGTATAAACTTGACGAACAAATTCCTGTCCGCTCTTCCATCGCATTGTCGGAGTTTGTGCAGCTTTGTCCGTCTACATGCAGCACACACATGCTAAGTGATGTGCACGAAAAAACTTATGCACAGTATGGATTTACAAAAAAGAGATAGCGTTTTTTTTTTCTCTCTCATTTTATCAACGACGCTTGGTATTTTTCTTTCCGTTTTCTTCCTTTGACGTGCTCCAAATACAACTTGCAATTTAGTAAAATAAAATGAAAATATGATATCGCTGATAACGAAATAATACGGCCATAAATCAAAATCGTTGCTTGTCGAGAGATTTAATCGAAATAGTTACAACGACTATGGCAAATAATAATTACTTTGGAAAGAACTGCATAAATGGGAGACAAACGAATGGATACTAAAGTACAGGATTTCGAGATAAAGGAAGGAAATTTAAAGCTAGTAGCACGCTTAATTTTTCAG
The DNA here is from genome assembly GCA_911387935.1 of Dolichovespula saxonica. Lineage (NCBI taxonomy): Eukaryota > Metazoa > Arthropoda > Insecta > Hymenoptera > Vespidae > Dolichovespula > Dolichovespula saxonica. Next base: position 159,255 of record OU427018.1, on the reverse strand, counting down.
GTCAAATATGTTTTCTAATTTGTTCAAGTTCTATCCAAGCAAATTATATCGTATTGCATACCATACTGTGCCACCATATACGAATGTAAAAATAAATAACTCGTGGATAAACACAAATTCACGACGTAAGGATAAAAAAATGATCGAGTTCGTAACTCCATAAAATAAAGAGAGGGAAAAGGAGAAGGAGAAGGAGAAGGAGAAGGAGAAGGAGAAAGAAAAAGTTGGATAGATAGATGGATAAATAGAGAGAGAGAGAGAGAGAGAGAGAGAGAGAGAGAGAGAGAGAGAGAGAGAGAGAGAGAGAGAGAGAGAACTCCAATGTGCTTTAAAAATAGATAATTCACGTGTAAAGCACAATTTGTTTCTTCGTTAACAAAGGAATCTTCATACGTTGCGTACGAGAACGGATTCGCAATAGATGTACCTTTGATAAAGAACAGGAAGGCGTTAGATAGATAAAAAGTGTATCTCACCTCGCTTAAATCGATGATTTCTCCAGTAACTTCGTTTACGGTGTCACCGTAACATTTACCAGCTACAGAACACTTATTAAAGGTCATTATATTTTGCGTTAACGTTCCAGTTTTGTCAGAAAAGATGTATTCTATCTGACCCAATTCTTCGTTTAACGTAGTAGTCCTAGCCTTGGCATGTGTATTCGTAGGCGCGTAATACATTTCCTCGTCCCAATTGATCAGAAACGACTGCACGAATCTGATCACTTCGACACTCACGTATAAACTGATCGGCACCACCGTGTTCAATACAATAGCATATGAAAAGAATACGAGGAGAGCGATCACCGTGGCACCTCCTAACGGTTCGGTAGGCACTAACGAGTCCCAGGGCAAATACACTTGAAAATATCGACCCACGAGGCTCTCCCAAATGCCACAACCGATCATGCAAAACAAACACATAGAAAGCAAGAAAAACACTATTCCAATAATCAGAAGATTCAGCAGCCTATCTATAGAGGTCCTCTTAAATTTGGTCTTCCCTGAGTTTTGCATCAATTTGGTATCCTTGCCCGCAAAGATGACCACGCCGTAGCACCATTGTGTATTTCTCAGTACACAACCTCGTAATATGATTTTATCGTTATCCAACGCGTATCTGTAAAATAAAAGGGAACAATTTTTCAAGTATCTTAAACATTACAGTATTAACGGATAGTCAGAACGTCTTTTCTCGTTCATTTTTATTTTTTTTTTTTTTTTTTTTTTTTTATCCTTACTTCCGTCCTCTCCACGTTAACGTGCCATCAAACTTATTCAACAAATTGTTAGGCGTTTCGCAAACGATTTCACCGTCGAATTGACCAATCAATTCGTGGTTGTCCATCATTTCGGCAGTCTCGGTCAAGCATTGCCGGCATTTTAAATTAGTCTCCCTAAAAGAATAAAGAGGAAAAAGACAAAAAAATAAGATGGACTCGCGCAAAGTAGCAACAACGGAAGACGTTGGAATTCGCGACAACAACATGGAATATTCTTACTGACCCATCCAATTCTGCCGTTTCGATGTAACAGAGACCATTAGGTTCGCTCGTAGATAAAAGAAGAACGTCCGCCGCGACGAAATGATCATTCTCCATTCTTATAACGTCCCCAACTTGAACCTGAGACCATTTCTCTTCGCGTAAGCTAGTACCACGCAACGTTTGTGACTTTCTATTATTAACTTGCGAATCGCTGCTATGCCGTTGCTGAAATTGATACGAGTCGGTTTAGAAGATGCGCTTGAGAAAGGATTTTCGATAATGGCGTTAAAAGAAACAAAACGAATGGAATAGGAAAGGAAAAGGAAAAGGAAAGGAAAAGGAAAGGAAAAGGAAAGAAATAAATGACTTACAAAGTCGTCGTAGGCATCCTTAACGGCAGTGAGCATAAGTACCCCTATGAGCGGTATAGCTGTCGTAATGGGGGTCAAAGAGGATATGGCGGGTATCATTTGAAGCACCAGCAGGCATAGGAAGTAAAAGTTGGCGAGCCGCTGAAATTGCTCGAACAAATTCAATGGTAGGAACGTCAGAACCGAATACTTGGACGTCTTTATGTAGTTGTTCTATAAAGAGAAAAGGCTCTCTTATATCATAGTGCATCTCGTTCTACGCGATGAGCGCACGATTAAAAATAAAATCAATTTTACTAGGATGTGAATGAGATATCGAGAGTTTGCATCTTACCGCATAATTAAACTGTGAGTTGTATTCGCGATTATTGGCGCGGATACGCCTCTCTGTTTCTGCAAGAAAAATTTAATATTAAATTAATCTAAAAGAATATTCGTAAATCGACAAAAGACTATTGTGCTCGATGATTCTCATAAAAATAACGACGCTCTGACGTCTTTCTTTCCTCGGCGATATTTTTCGACGCAACGAGATTTCGAGACGGATTCGATAGACGGGTTTTTTTTTTTTTTTTCTTCACGTTCGAGAGGAAATTAACCAGCGGTAAAAAGACTCACCGCTAGAAAAAAAAGATGTACTACGACCGATACATTCCGTGGCAGGTGGCGAATTCGGAGGCGCGCTGGAAGAGGACGAAGCAGCCGTTGTGGAACGATACCTGCTGCCCTTCCATATTACCAGCTTTCCCAGTACCGTAAGCAAGGATTCCCTGAGGGTATTGTGCCTGCTTGTACCACCGAGGCTGCTCGACGAATCTCTCTTCGAGCATTCGTCTACTGCCTCGACGACTTCTTCGGACGACGATGGAAGATTCAATACCGCGTGTATCGATAAGTCTTGTTGCTCTTGTAGCTGTAGCTTGTTGCGTATTTTTCGTCGCTTTCTCTTTTTCTTACGGCTTTCGTTTTCATCTTGAATGTAAGTGTCCATAGCGCACATGGCTGCTTCTTTTGCCGTCGTCGTCGTCGTCGTCATCGTTGTTGTCACCGTCAACGTCACCGCCGCCGCCGCCGCCGCCGCTGCCACTGCCGTTGTTGTTGTTGTTGTTGTTGTTGTTGTTGTTGTTGTTGTTGTTGTCGTCGTCGTCGTCGTCGTCGTCGTTGCCGCTGCCGTTACAGTCACCGTCGTTATCGTTGCCGTTGCCGTTGCCGTTGCCGCCGATGCCTCCGCCGTCGTTTTCGTCGCCGTCGTCGTCGCTGTAGCAGTCGCTGTCGTCGTCGTCGTCGTCGTCGTCGTCGTCGTGGTCGTTGTTCTTTTTCCTTCCGTAACATCGGTCTCGTCACACTCTTTTACCTTCGTCCCATCATAACGAAGAAGAGTTAGAATAACAAAAGGGTGCAAGAGATACGATCGAAAACAGATCGCTTGGCACGACGCCGCGTTGCATCCTCCGTGGAATTTTATGCGGTTTCATTGTACTCTCTACGATATATTCGTCGCAGAAAAAGAAGAAGAAAAAAACGTTCACTATAACGGTAAATGAATATCTAAATGTGACATTTAAGATTTGAGCGTAAACGAGAATAACGTTTGACGCGCGTGCCAAACGAGCCGCGTGACAGGAAACGGTAGAGTCCGATGCAAGAGGCAGACACTGGAAAGATCGGCTATAAATTTGGAATCTTGAGTATCATCATTCTCAAGATTGTAATTTCGTCGATCGTCGAGAGAAAGAGAGGGGGGAGGGAGAGAGAGAGAGAGAGAGAGAGAAAGAGAGAGAAAACTAGTTCAAAGGAAGCCTCATCTCTTTGAAGAATTCGACTTTGCATTGGCACATTGAGTCCTCTCTTTCGTGCTAATATTCAGCAAGAGCGCATTCGACTCGAGTATACTACGTCCTCGAGAAGAATTTGGAGGACTCACCTCGAAGACTTCGAGTTCCAGCGTGTCGACCTCGACGCTCATCGTCTATCCTACGCAAGCTATAAACCCTCTCTATGGCCAACCTCTTCGTCTTCGTGGCACGTAGGAGGTGCCGAGGAGACGATGTCCGGCTCTCCTTTTACATACTTCTTCTCCCGTTTTGGACCCTCCTCTTCGTCCGTCCGTATCATCGCAACTTCCGCGAGGCATGAATCTCTCGAAGGACGTAGCGCGGGTTGTGTCGCGCTAGGTATCACCAACAACCACTTTCTCTTCGTTTCCTTCCCAACTCTTTTTACAACCGCGAACGCGACGAGAGACGCGCATTTTTAAGCGCACGCCGATAGACTCCAAAGAGGCCCCTCCCCTGATTATTCTCCCGTCCCATTTACCATATCTTTTTATCGGTCTCCGAGCGATCCGACCGATTCGTCAGGGGCGCTAATGTCTTTTTCCCATCGTCGGGCGATATATTCTTTTCGGTAAGAAATTGGAGAGATCTGAGAAATATGCTTTTTTTTCGACAAGGGTACCCCGAGAGGTGGACGATGATCGATTGGTGACGACGACGGGAGGACGACGACTGTTACGGAATATTTTCGTTCGCACAATTCTTTTTTTTCGTCGGATAAGAAAATTGTTATTCAACGACGTTATTTTTAAACGCGTTTCGTTTCCTTCGACGTTCCTTCCCGAAAAAGCGCGCAAATTTAAATATTCCGCGACTCGAGACGTCTACCTATCTACAGCGCCACTTACGTTTCTCTATCTCCCTGTCACGTGATACGTATCTAGCCTTTTCTACACGCGTTCCACCACCACGACACCGAGGCCAATTTGAAAAACTTATGCGGGAAAGTGACTCGATAGAGAAACATTTCACGTAGATGATCCTTACGCTTTTTCTAAACGTCGATCGCATAGCTCGTTCGTTTCAACAACGACCGTCGATAATAAGGGCGTTTTACGTTCCAACGAGCGATCGATTTAAACGCGATCGAAATCATAAACATAAAAGAACGATGCACGTATCGATGCTAACATTGTTGGAAAATAAATAGAAAATAAATTGTTGGCGCAAACGCGTTTCTAGCGATGAAAGACGGTGTGACGGCAATAAACGATTCCTTTTGATTTCATAAAGAAAATACGTCTCTAAGGAGGATCATGCGTTTCACCATCGTCTTCGTCGTCGTCTTCGTCGTCGTCGTCGTCGTCGTCGTCGTCGTCGTCGTCGTCTCGTCGTCCTTCACGTAACGATCATCCATAAGGGAACGATATGTCGGGAAAGGCATGTCCAGGCTCATGAACGATGGTCATATGCGAAAAGCTAAGAAGAGACAGGATTCCGTCGTCTAGCGTGCTAGACTCGAAAAGCGGGAGGCGAGAAAGGTGAGCGAGCAGGAAGGAGGACTGTTGGAGGATGAGGATGAAGAAGAGGAAGAGGAAGAGGAAGAAGAGGAGGGAGAGGAAGAAGAGGAGGAGGAGGAGGAGGAGGAGGGAGAGAGGAGCGATCGATATCAGGCGTCGGCGGCGATGTCCCGTAACACGAGGATCCCATCGAAGGAAGCAAATGTCGCACCGGCTTTACGTACTCTTCTTCTCCCGTAAAAATCCCTTCCACGACGAGGATCACCGCGAATAGGACGACGACGATGACTATACTACGATGACGTTTCCATGACGGCACATATATAATACCAGAGATCGAACGCGCGTTTGTATCCTCCTCCGGTTTGCGACGAAGACAGCGGCACTAGCACTAACGATGAAAATTGGTGAACGAGGAATGGGAGAAGAAGAAAGGAGGAAAAGAATATTAATGAGAGGTTAAGGGAGAAAGAAGTGGAGATACGCGCGAGCGAAGGACCAGCAGCAACCCTTTCGGAGTATCGTACGCGTATACGACTTTAAGATAATTTTTCACCAAGCATACACAGGAGGCACTCCTCTACCTGTCTATTTTGTGTTCTCTCTTTCTCTCTCTCTTACTCTTCCTCTCTCCCTCTCTCTCTCTCTCTCTCTCTCTCCTCTCTCTCTCTCTCTCTCTCTCTCACTCTCTCTCTCTCTCTCTCTCTCTCTCTTTCTCTCTTTCTCGATGTCCGGAACACGACGTAGCAAAGCTCCACGACTCGTCGATGAAATTACGGTTCGACGGCCGTCGAGAGACTTTGAGGCGTCGCCCCTCGACGGCGCCACGTGTCACGACGCTTACGCCAACGTCGAACCACGACGCCGACGCCGACGTCGAACCACGACGCCGACGCCGACGCCGACGCCGACGCCAAAAGCGACACGGTTATCAGGATCGACGTCGAAGCCCACGATGGATAAAGAAGATTGCTTCGTTAACGACGATTCAAACTAAAGCGCGAATTTTTGAGCGCCATCGGAAAGGATACGCGTCTATCAATCCGGTCTCGTTATATTAAAACAAGAAAAGAATCATCGAGCACCGAGAGATATTGAAGAGTACAAATGAGAAACAAAAAGATAAACGAAAAAAAAAAAAAAAAGAACTTACCTTGCATGGGACGCGTAGATGCGCTGCGCGACATTTTTCGTCGGCGGAGAACGTTGATTAGGCTTGTTAAAACTGCTGCTGATTAGGCTCTTTTGGACGGAGGAGTCTATCGATATGCCTTTTACATGCGTGACGACGACGACGACGACAACGACGACAACGCGTGTCGATGCGTGTATCGTAATAAACGCATGAAACGTGTTTGATGTCGACGCGTCCTCGTCCTCGTCACCGTCGCCGTCGTCGTCGCCGTCGCCGTCGCCGTCGCCGTCGTCTTCGTCGTTGGTACCAGCGAAATAAGGAAAAGTAAAAGCTAGCGATCGAGGGCGGTAATTCGTTTGACGAATCGTTATCGTCGTCGTCGTCGTCGTCGTCGTCGTCGTCGTCGTCGTCGTCGGAATCGGAACGGCGACGAATCCTCGCAGGAGGGCCAAAGAACGGCCGAGGAGAAGAGGAACTATCGTCCTCGAGCGTCGCGCTTCTCTCGCGCTCCGCTCGTATATTTCCTGGCGATATAATGGCGATAAGATATCCACTTTTGAGGATATGGGTGGTTTCTCGAGGGTGGCGTCCATGTGGGGTGAATGGTCACCTCCGGCCTACCCTCTCGTTGCCACCGCCGTCGTCGTCGTTTTCGTCGGCGCCGCCGCCGCTTCCTCCGCCACCACCACCACCACCACCACCTCCGCCGCCGCCGCCGCCGCCGCCGCCGCCGTCGTCGTCTTTCGACCGATCCCACCTCCACCTCCAGGACCACCTTATCCTTCTTCCTTCGATACTACCGCCGCAGCTCCTCCGCGTTCTCCTCCTCTCGGTCGGAAAGATATGGCTCCCGATGATTATCGCCGATACCGATCTTCCTCTTCCACTTATTCCCGTAGCCGTTATTATCGTTCTCCTTTTCTCTTCTTCTTCCTCCTCTTCCTCTTCCTCCCAACGGCGATTCTTTCCTGTAGAAATTTTCAATCTCTCCGCTAGCTCTTCTCCTCTTCCGCCTTCTCTTCTCTCGCTATTGGACAAATGAAATACTGTTAGCTTAACCGTATTCCTATTTGCGATTAGGTATATACGATGATATCGTCTTTATCGCACGATTCGATCGTACACCAACGGAAACGGAAGATGCAATCCGGTCGATCCGAGAAAAACCGAGAAAAACCGAGTAAAACCTGTATACGATCTACCGTTTCCGTTATGCATTCAAGAATCCTTGATTCGAATAGTTAACTTTCCGCAAGACTGACGTGTCCCCGCCAAACGTAAACTCCAATCCCTCGACGTACCGACGCGTACGCCTGTGTATATATACTTCCTATCGTTGCATCACAAATATAGATTTCTCACAGAGCATCTCCATGCAGCTAAATGACGCGCCGTCTTATTTCGCGGAAATAAAATAAGAATGAATAATTATAGACGACAATCTATGTTCCTTATTACGGCAACGGGCAATCGGAAAAGTTTTATCAATCTTTCTTTTTTTTTTCCTTGTTTTCGAATAAATTACGTTGATGGTTCGATAGAGTTAACGATATCGGCATCTTTTCCGCGAGGTTTAATAGCGTAACGCGTTTCGAGCGACGTTACGAGGACGGTACAAACTCGTAAATCATCGACGCGGTTATGTAAAGCCGACGCAAATAAAAGGACGCGAGCGCGAAAGAAAGGATCGCGATTACGCGCGTAATCGCGTTTTATCGTTTCCGGCCCGTTTTACTCCAATTTCGAATTTCGCGAAAGTAGACTGAGAAACAACAACTTCTTTCGACGTTATACTGTCTCTCTCTCTCTCTCTCTCTCTCTCACTTCCAAAGATAGATATCATTTTTTCTTTTCTCACGGCGTATAAGTAGATCCGCGTAGATATATATCTATAGAGAGGGAGAGAGAGAGAGAGAGAGAGAGAGAGAGAGAGAGAGATATCGGAGACGTGTGTAAATACAAGGTATCTAACGTTCTGTACATAGTAGTCGTGATAACTGGTCGCGCGTCACCGAACAATGTCAAGAAAGCAAACTGATGTAGGGAAAAGAGAAACGGTATATAATATATACGTGAGCATATATCTTAAAGAATTCGAATCTTTCCTTCCCCCCCCCTTGATATTTCTTCGATTAAAAATATACCTATATATATGCAGTCCTCTCGATTCGTTTCGTTCTCAACTTTTCTACGCGAACGGCTTTGAACATAGTCCGATCTCGCTGACGTTCGAAGGTTTCAGCTGTCCGTCTATGAATGAGGCCTTAACGCGCTCTTTATCGTCTCCCTCGTGCTAATTGAGTTAACGCCATGCGTGGAATGAAATTTGCGATTCACGAAGAGCGACTCTAAAGAAAAACAGAAGAGAAAGGAAGGAGTCGTTCGATGTGAAATTTCCTTATCGTTCTCACCGATCGATTCCGTCATTAGATCGTACGACCGCGACTTTGAAATTTGCATCGTCGACGATTTGGCTCGCGCGATCCGACGGCCAACAACGTCATATAGATATACCTCTAAGACCGAAATCTGGAAAATCGCAAAGTTCGACGGACGGTTACAGAGATTCTCGACCGAGCTCTCTGTTGGAGATGATCCAAGGTTAGCGCGACAGGCACCGTATCGTCCTTTCGAAAAGCGAAGATACGAGAATCTTCGCTTCGGTCGTCGCGAATATTTGACTTTGATAAGACTTACATTCCGTAAGATAGATTCGAGATATATATATACATATATATATATATATATATATATCATAACGCGAATCATCGTGGCTCATAAAACAATCGAGATAACGAAATTAATATGACAGACTTTAGCGCAATTTGCTAGTCATCGTTTGTATTTCTCACGGCAATCTCGGTGATCGCTAAAGACCCTCGAACAATAAGTTCTTCGAGACGGACAAAAATATTTGTCGTTTGAAAGAGAGAGATCGAGAGAGACGTGTAACGAAAAACAGTGACGCGCGTGTCAACGTGAAATTAACGACAAGTTTATCGCGTGACCGAGATTCATAGACCGCAAAGTATCGTTCCTTTATTCTTTTCGACTCCTCGACGTTTCTTTCTAATTAATACGCGTCGGAAATCAGAATAAGAATCTATTCCAGAACCGTCCAATTTTATTTATAGATCCTTACGTCCGCCACAAAGAAATCACGAGTCTCCCCGGCCGGCGCTTCGATAAAATTCATATATTTTCGATCGTGTAATTTATCAAAGATAATAATTTTAAGGGGAAATCGTCGTGATCCAAGCCCCGATGATATATGAAATAGTTTTATAAATGTTACCGTTCTCACGTTGAAGACGTACTAATCTATTTGATAAGAAGATCGTTCCTCGATCGCACGGAAAAGATCATCTTGCGCGTACGCACGGAAACGCGACGATTGGCCTATCGCCAAGAAACACAAAAATGACTTCTCGAATCGTATTCGGCAGTTGTAAGAAAAGAGTAAAGAACGAATAGAACGACGATGAGATTTTTACCTTGTCGACGGAGAAAACGACTCATCTCTTGGCATAGTAAAAGGTCTCTCATTCGTCGCGTCCACCCAACGATGGAAGGAGATCGAGGAAGAGGGTATATGTATGTATGTACCGGTGTAGATTTAAGATCGAGCGCGACTTTTCCTTTCGCTTACGAGGATCGCGCTAAGGTAAAGCGAGCGCGCGCGCGCGCTCGCGCTCGCGCACTTGCGCATCCGCGAATTTTCGCGGCGGACCAACGCGAACGGCGATGGGGTGACACCGTAATGGGTCGAGGCCTTTGGCTCGAGAGAGATTTCTTTTAAGACGCGAGAACGCGAGAACGCGAGGACGACGTGCGCGTTATTTTATACTCGAACGCAATAAGAGACACGTGCGTGCGTAGTCGCGCACTCGCCGCGCACTCGCCGCGCACTCGCCGCGCACTCGCCGTTCGTAGAGACGCTGTTGCGTGTCGGAAGAAGCGTCCGTCCAGTCGCTAACTTGCAAACTTCTCTACTAATGCGCGCCTCGATCCATCGCCGGAAAGGAGAACCAACCACCGCGCCGCCGCCTCTGCCGCCTCTGCCGCCTCCGCTGCCTTCGCTGCCGCCGCCGCCGCGACGGCGCGTCGCGTTACTTTCCTCTCGACGCGCGCCTATCGCGACTCACCCTCCTTCAAAAAGCTTCATTATACACTCCTTAGAGAGCCTTACGGACTATAAACTCGGTTCGAGGAACATTGACATTTCACGAATAACACCTAGACACACTTTTTACTATTTTCATCTTTGACATTAACCGCTCGATGTAAAAAAAAAGAAAAAAAAAAAAAAAACGTCAAAGGCGAAAGATGTACGAATGAAAGAGTCAAATTTCATTGGGTAGAGAGGTATGCGACGATAAGAAACGAGTGGATCATGGTGCCCTTTGAAAATCATACCGTCATTCCCTCGTTTCGACCCCGCGATCTATTACGTAAATGATCCTTCAACTTTTCGACCACTTTCCCACGATCGTCTTACGTATTTACGTATTTACGTAGGTACGTAGGTACGTAGAGTACGTAGAGTACGTACCAGCGAGACTCAATGAAAAGGGGGGAAAAATAATCATACCTATCGGTCTGTATAATCCAAGTCTCCTCTAACCCCCTTATGCATATATAATACTTAACAACCTTGGAAAATAAAACGACGTTCTCTCTCTCTCTCTCTCTCTCTCTCTCTCTCTCTCTCTCTCTCTAGGACGCTATACGTATCCGCGAAAGATAACAACAACGCGATGGTCTTTTTGCCTATTGAAACTACTTTCCCGGCGGTCGGTGGGGCGCTCCTTTAATGACACGATTACCAACGATTACCTCGCAAATAATGCACGACTAAGGCTGGGCTTCGAGTTACTTCCAAAAGCGTTTGCCACCGTCCAGTGCGACCGTCCATCCTCGGCATAGTCGGGAAAGAGAGAGAAAAAAAGAACGCGCGACTTTTAATGGAAGAAGAACCAAACCCCTGCGGTGACCGAAGGGTAGGGCCGGAGATAGCAATGGGCGCGGCATGGCCAATGATAGATATATCGTTCCTTTCAACGGTAATACCATCCACACGCGACCCAATCTCCGACCTTTTTACCATATATTTTTCATCCCTTCCGCGAATATTATTTATCCCCTTGAGTTTAGATCGTGCGAGATTTACTTTTTTTTTTTTTTATCAAATAACTTGTCACATATTTAAGAAAATTCAAATGTATCTTTTCGACGAGTACGGTCCGATTAGAATAAATAACGAAGAGAAGAAAGTAAGACGAAAGGGAGGAAGTAACAAGAAGTAATAGTATTGCTCGTTATGGTCATCGGCTCGTAATTCGATTCGACCTTTCTTTCGTTTAAAGTCGCAGTTAAAAAGTAACTCGAACTCGTACCATCGAAAGTACACTTTTTATCAATGATTCAAGACAGTGTATCGGACCGTAGCCGTTTGTAAGCGGTATCACCTTCGCACGGAGCGGAGCAAAGCATCGTTGTGTGCCGGCGGTCAAGGACGAGCGTATCCCCTTTAGGATAAATAAGATATATATCACACGTGTGTATACATGTATATATATATATATATATATATATATATATATATATATATATTCTTTTTTGTCCGATGACAACGTTCGCTTTCATTCGTAACCGAATAAAAAGGTAGAATAATCGTTACGGTTCAACATTATCTTCAACATCGAGCATAAAAAATGTAAAGAGAACGTTTTAAAACTCGAGGCTAGTAATACTTGATGCGTCTTCGTGATTGGCCTTTCAACGACGGTCAAGGCCTCCCCCAATGGTAAGCGCTGGTCATCGTTTGATCGCAAGAAAGCGATTGAACCACGTCAGACGCAAAGGCCGCTGTCTATGATTTCTCACGATGGAAGGCGGGAGTAAAATAATTGGAAGAGAAATAAGACGCGAATTCGTTCCCTCCGACATGACGTACCTATCGAGCGCAAAATCCAATGCCGAGTGTGTCGCTCTTTCGTTCTCTCTCTCTCTCTCTCTCTCTCTCTCTCTCTCTCTCTCTCTCTCCCTCTCGACTCGAACGCGAGTCATCCACGCGCCTCCACGTGCCGCCTTCTTCGAGCCTCTTCAGGCGGATCCACTTGCCTATCTACCGGTAGGTATAGGATCGTATCTATCTTTGACGGATTACCACCGATGCTCCGATCGCATCGAGGACGTATACAAATTTATGCGATTCCCAACAAACTTCCCATCTTCGTTAATGAATTTAATAATTCATAAAAAAAGGGGCGATCGCGAGGAAGGGGGGGGGGCGGAAAGGGGTTACGATTCGTCGCTCACCGACGACACCCACCCCGTTGTACCGGGCTACGAGAATATCTATTATTCAAAGCTCCGCTACGACGGATCGATGTAGTGACCGAGCTAAGGTTATCCAAGGATCGCTCCTCCACGTGTCCTTTCTTCAATTTTTCTTTTTTTCTCCCTTCCCTTAGATGTTCGTATGGCCTTGTTTTTCGTCAAACCCAAACAACTGTCGAGCGGTTGAAAGAAGCTTAGAAAAAAATTCGAATGATTTCACGTGTTCCAAGTGAAATCCTAATCCGTTATAAACGCTTCGATAATATCTCTCGTACGATATAACCGTTGTGTATCTCGTCCGAACGGAGAGCGAGTTCTGCTACTTTAAAACCGATTGTTCCCCGTTCCTATACTTTTGTTTTCGTTGCATCGAATCGATTAAATTCGAAATCATCATCCTTCGAAGATTCCTCCAATATTGGAATGATTTACTTTTATCGGATAATTTCAGACGCGTGCCGTTCGTACTCGTACGACTTTTTTTTTTATCTCAAACCGCGATCGTCCAAGTATTTCTTTATTGTCCGTACTTTTGATACCTGTTGCTTCGTTAATACGTGTTTTCAATGATAACGAAAAGTACCGGTGCGATATACGTCATGGACTATTACACGTATATGATTTCGCGACTATTTATCTTTACGCTTTTTCTCTCTCTCTCTCTCTCTCTTTTTTTTTTCTTTTAATGTAAAAAGAACGAATCAATTTTATCTTCTCAACGAATCCTTAGTCATGAAAATCTATCGATAATTACTTTTAGAAGCGTTCATACAAGAAACCATTGTAATAAGCATTCACGGATTTATCACGTGATTATACTTATCGTTACGCTATGCCATTACAAGACAAATGCATGTTTCTTGTATCTAATCTTTATTCATTACGTTACTCTGCGAAAAAGAAAGTACAGCTTTCGTACAATAGTAAAAAATTAAAAATGACTATGCCGGATAAATAAATTTAGTTAAATATGAGTATATCGTTGATTATTATCTATCATTATGTAACTTATAGCTTATATATTTACAAAGAATCGTGACCGTGATATATAACGATTGCAATAGGAGAAATAATTTCCAGTTCTCACGTTACTTTGTACAATATGTAACGATTCGCTTATCGAGATATACCGGGTGAGGCACTTAAAAGAGGCCACCCGAATAAAACTCTATTATTTTTAGTTTACTAGGTAACGTTCCAAGATAATCGTTCCGAGTATTTATCTGATAATATTTAGTTTCATTGTTAAGTTTTCATATCTTTCTTTTTCTTTTTTTTTTTTTTCCTTACAATTACACGTTATGCCTACAAAGGAAAAACCCAACCCAGAAATTCAGGAAATTACGAAACTTTGGGAATACGTAAAGCATATATAGGTATGTATTACGCAATTTTCTTTTGCTGCTAAAAATTCATCTCCAAGAGAGTAAAATTGATCCTTGAAAATTCGCCCGTCTTTCGATTCTTCTCTCATAACTAAGAAACTTAATTTACAAGTAAAAATATTAATAATTTTTCTAAAATCCGTTTTTTTTCGCGTGAAAACTTAATCGACGGTTTAAATAACTATGAAACAGCATAATACATACTTCTTTTTTTAATACTTGATTCGCTTACAGTTTTTAAATACCGTTTTAATACTTTGTTGCAACGATGACTTATATTCCTCGACAATCGGAAAACTTTCGCATATCACAGTCCGATATGTATGCTGCATAATATGCAATTTATTGCGACATCGAAACATACATAGAAAAGGTTTTCTTAATTTGTACAGGGTTGATCCATAATCTATGGTAAAAGCAAAGTCAGGGAGATTCTATGGTTCGAAATACGATAAAACTGGGGAGTAAGAAAATTGCTTTTTTTCGAGAATGTACTTCGAAATGATTCGAGTACGCGTGCACCCAATGACTGCTGTCGTAGTATTCGCTCGCACACAACCGTCGCGATCACTTTGTACGAGGTTTCGCTGTATGCGAGAGAGAGAGAGAGAGAGAGAGAGAGAGAAAGATATATAAGTATCGCAGCGTTATCTCGCGTCTATCGTTTTGTTTAGCGTTGATAATGAAAATATATTAATATCGCTATCGGATGAAACATTTTTCTTTCAAGAGCTTCATCGCCACGAAGAAAAATAATTCGTAATATTCGTGTTTTCGCAGTTATCTAACTATACTTGAATCGCTTATTAAACACCTGCATTATCTTACCTTAGAGAGAAAATAAAAGTTTGATAATCGTGTTCTAAGTAAAAAGTTGTAATAAAGATAAGTTATACCCAGTAATTCTCTTCTATTCCTTTATTTTATTATCTGGTATATTTGCCAGACATTATAATTGGAGATAAAAGCGTATAAAATAAATTATCTTACTTGTTTAAGCGTTAGAGGTATACTGATTGTCGTACAGAATACGTACGATACAATGGTACCAAAAAGTTCTTCGATCGTCTAGGAGAAGACGAGGATTCGTCGATGCGACGAATCTCGTGTTAGTATTAAAAAAAGAAAAGTATCACGCCGTTTCATAGTTTTCTTGCGGTTTCTTGGTTACAAAATAGAATCGAAAAACAGTCGACTTTTCGACAGTTAATTAATTTTATCGCCTTGGAGAGAATACTTATTTTTGTTATATAGTATAGTATGGTACGGTATATAGACGCGTGCACACTCTCTCTCCCTCTCTAAGTAATACTATAAATAATGATTTTCGTGATTATTTTATATCACGTTTTTGTGGACACAACGAAAAAGTGGGTTACGGAGGGGTAAAGAGTTTACGTTACGAGGAGGACTCGAAAGATTCTCCTACCGCAACAAAAATGATTCTCCGACGTTTTACTTACTATATATTTATACGATAAGTATAAATATCATCAATTTATATCAGGAGGTAAATCATATATCGGTATCTATTATTTAGACGCTGTACTTTCTAATGGAATAATATATATATATCGACTTATAGATCTGTACTCGTTCGCAGAAAAAGTATTGGAACGTATACGCGCGTATACGTGTATTTACGTACGTGTGATCGATCCATCTACGAATCGTATCTTTCGTTATTCGTAAGGGTTATGCGTCGACTTCGTGCGAGCCGTTCCGTTTAAAGATTAACCTTTTAAGTGGCATGGGTCCTTGAAAATTAACAATCGAAAAATTCCAAGTTGCGCGCCCGCGCGATCACGTTTTCTTTCAATATCGAGAACTGCCGTAGTACGCACGAGTAGTTTCCTGCTTGTAATTTCTTTGTTTTCCATCGAGCATCGATACGATTATGATTTTCCTACGAGCAGTTAAGAAGGGTATTCAATCATTTAATCGTCTCTAGCTTTATGTAACTTTTCAAATCCCACACTCGTTTACGTATACTTTATTTTATTTTTAGCTCTTTAATATTCGTCAATTTCATTTCGTTGTTTCGCCCTAAATCTAATTGTTATCTCATATCCGAAGATCAACGTTTTTCTAAATATAAATTATACTACAAGTGTCTATCATATTATATAGTTATATATAACTATAACTTTATGTAACTTTCAAGTTTGCACGCTCATACATCTCCATCGAGTCTTTTTCCTTTTTCTTTTTTTTTTTTTGTTTTGGTTAATTACAAGTTATGCTAAATATACCGCCATACGACTTACGAGTAACATTATGATTTTTACATTGTATAATTTTGTTGTAAAGACTAAAAAGGAAAAAAATAAAGTGAATTATAGGGATTTAAAATATATCGACGATACAATAAAAAAAAGTCAATTATCGACATAGAATGCGAGCGGTACGATCGTGCTGCGTGCCACTCAAACGTTTGACGATCGTACATTATCTGAATGTCGACTCGGTCTTCGATCTACGCGTTCTAACGACACAAGGGAGGGGAACGGAGAGTACTTATTTACCAACATACGCACCGAACGATAAATCGAGAGAAGGGGAACGGTGTTCCTAGTATAATGTGTTTTTCTAGTAGTATCAGGTCGTCGAGTATCAAAATTCGTAGAAAAACAGACAATCGGGCATCCTTGACGAGCTAATACTTTTCTTTTCCTCGCTGGTCGTCAAAGAAGTCACGATACAATTGGAGGAAGAGGTGATACACCGTAGCTTTAACGTAAAACGGTATTTAACGATGACGGGGGAAAAGGGCGAAGAGCGCGGGCGGAGACAACGTTCGCGTACGTTTCTCTGCAAAAAAAAAGCAAAGAAAGAAAACAAAACAAAGATCCGTTGCTTCGAAAAAAGCTTCGAAGGAGCGGTAACGGCGAGGATGGGAGAGAGAGAGAGAGAGAGAGAGAGAGAGAGAGAGAGAGAGGCTCGTCGAGGGATAACCTTTGGGCGGTACGATCGCGTTCCGTGTAAAACTTGCCACATGACGAATAGAAACGTCCCGCTATCGTAGATATCCGGCTAAACTAATTCCAGCTGTCAAAGTTAAGTATCGAGAGGAGAATATGAAAATGATCCAAGTGGGTTGGAATGTCGGCGAATCGAACGGTTTCGTGTCGATTCGACGTTACGTTACGTGTAAGAATTGAACGAATCGAGAATGAGAAGAAAGGAGAGAACGTCGTAATGTTATTTTTAACGGTACAACCAAGGGAAACGAAAAAGAGACGCGTAAACTCTGGCTCGGTACGCTTATAAGATCCCGTCGTTGAAGTATGCTACTAGCTCGATAGTACGAGATATTGGTAGGTTCGAAACGAGTACGGTGTCATCGAAGAGACCGAGAGAAATAGGAACATACGGTTCGCGCTTACATAGGTGAAAAGTCGCGAACGTAGGCACACCAACGATTTATTTTCGTCGAATCTTTTATCCGCGTTAAGGTTAAAACGACGTCGTGCGGTGAACGAAATGCTTACTCACCGCGAATAGCTATCAGTGGCCGAAGATAGCGAGATGTTTTTCCGATGAAACGACGGGGACGACATAACCCGCGCACGAAAGTAAACCAGCCATGTTGTTTACTGCTCGGAAAAGGCTCTCTTGCCAACGATGCCCTCTTCCCGTCGCTCGCCGCCTCTCGAACAAAAATATCGAACGACCGTACTGCCATCTTTACGATTATATCGATAAATACTTTCCGTCTCGTTTTCTCGCCAGGTAATCGTTACGTTCGATACGAGTCGAACGACGAGTTTGAACGTTTATTATGGAATAATGATAAAATAACATTCACGAGAACGTACAACAACCGTGAATCGTATTTATATGAAATGAATTTTTGTCGCGTCGATTAAAAAATATTAGTCGCAAATAGGCGTAAACGATTTTGATACTTTCGATATAATGGATTTTACTAAACCTACCAGAGCATTTTTCTCCTCGGCTAGACCGTAATCTTCTTCGCGTAACTTTTTAAACCTTTCTTGAATCTTCCGTTCGTTGATCATACTATCACCACGCGCATCGCGAATCTTCTTTGTCGTTCCAACCGCGCTTTTCTCTGTGCGAAAATAAAAAAACGACGTAATCGCTCGAAGGTACTCCTTCTTATCGAACATTTTCAAAACGTGCTGGATTCGACAAAAATTTAACAAAACGCTATAATATTATCTCAAACTATACGTTAAAACATCGCACGTCGTAACATCCGTATACCTATATATATACAAATATATATGTATATATATATATATATATAGGTTAAGAACCACGTGTTGTACTCGAGAACGCAACAGCGCTCTCTAGCGCAGAAATCGAACGGTTAATTTTCGGCCGGGTCGACGCGCGTGATTTAAAAATTATAAACACGTCAATTACGCTCTCTACGTAAATATATTATATTATAGTTTAACGCAATTATGTTTATTTAACGAAACTTATAATCGTACTAAAAAAAAATTTACACTATATACAGAGAATAAATTATCGTAAATCTTCGAATCGGACTAATCAACAATTATTAATGGTAAACGATAACAAAGCATTTACATTTTCGTACAAGCAACGACGGCTCGTCGTCGGCTAACCCTCCATAACCAAATTTTTTATCGCGTTTGCAAAAAAAATAATATGTAATATGTAAAATATACATACTTATACAGAGTATAACGCTCGTACACTCGTCCTTCGATTTACACGGTACCTTTATACGCGCGATTGGAAAATATTTATATTTTTTTTTTTTCGTACGTAAAATGCTTTCTTTATTTGTCGAATTTACCATACGCATCGTCAAGCGCAGCCCGCAAATTTCGTATTCGATCGAGTAGATTCGTTTTCTTTTTTGGCCGACTCGTGGCGTAACGTGTAGAATTTAAAAAAAAAAAGTAAGTTAACCTTTCGATCTACGAAATCTAGCAACTCACTTCGAACCAACTTTCTCACGAACGATTTACTTATTAGAAATCGCGATAAGTTCGCTCCCCCCTACGCAACAAATTTACTTTCGAGCGCTCGTTGCACAAATATATTTCAATAAGTACATCTATAATTTGTATCAACTTTCCCCTCCCAAATATCGGTACAATAAATCCCTATAAATACTACGCTTAAATCGTGGGACGACGGTGTAGTCGAAAAATGTTAAAAACTTTGAATATGAAATAACGATAAATTTGATAACAAAAAGGGTACGATGAAATAAAATAAAATAAAATAAAACGTAAAATATCTAAACGTATGTAAGCGTACGAGTTTGAAGTTACATGCCGTGTTATAGAGGGTTAATATACGATGTACACGTATACAAATATAGGCTCAACGAGGGCGTTATATCCAACATTTCTTTTCTTAAACTTATATAAGAATCGAGAAAACATTTAACAATGGCATATAATTTTTGAACGTTTTATCTTAATACGATAGGCGACGTTGAAAATAAAATTTTGGCATAATTTTCATAGTAAAGGATCTAGATCGTAAAATACTATCGATCGTATATAATTTAATAGAGAAACGGATAATAGAGAAGCGGCACACGTTCGTAGAAGCATTTACCTGCTGTGTCATCGTCGAACAACGATCGTTGCACGAAAGCACTAGCGCGAATCGGTATTCGTTCCTAATAACGACGATACGATATAGCCCACTAGACGATAACGATTTCAATAAATATGAGCGCATAGCGTAATAAATTATATTCTTACACATCGGAATACATTAAAAATCTCTCTCCGTTAGTTATTGTTTTCCGTTTGACAAAGCGACGATAAAATATCCTCGTAATGCTGCATATTCGTTTCGAACGTTTCCAATTGCTTGGTAAGATCTCCCACTTGTTCCGCCAATGTCCTCTCCTCCATAAACGCCTGAAGCTGTGGCGCGCTTTGGCACTCTCGATAAAAGGCTCCCAAATCGCTGTTGGTGTTAGTAATGGCGAAAGGTGTTTTCTAGAAGATATTTATTAAAGAAACATTAAGCCCTTCTTAAAGTATAAACGTAAATACGAATTCGAGGATTTTAATTACCAAATCTACCATAATGAAATCGTCATTCGCGCTGGTCATCGAACAACTACTTCTTCTAGATTCGTTCTGAGAATTAGACTTTGAGGTCGTATTTTCGTTCGACAGTCTTTCGTTGTTACCGTTGTTGCTGTCCGTGGCGGCAGCGGGCGCCGTTACGTTTTTCGTATTTATAGCGTCGGCGAGAGAGCCAGGAGGCGGCGAGGTTTGTCGAGGAGTCAGCAAAGAACTGAACGGTACGTCCGGTATCACCAAATCTCCCTCGTTAACCATCGGAGGCTTGCTAATAACGAATGCTCCTACTTTTATAGTATCGCTCAAAGATTTGGAAGTTTCCTCGCTGGAAGATGAAATGGAGGTATGAAATGGTCGTTGTATCTTAAGAAGGGGCGTATACGATCGCATACGCGTTATACCTTTGCTGATAACGGGCATGGCGAGGGCTTAGATCCGAATGAAAGTGATCGCTTTTGAGCATAATCGAATCTCGTCCGGTATGGGTAGGAGAGATGGTCATTTTGGTCCTATAAGACACCGACAAATGAATGGTACCGACGGGAGTGCACAGTTGTCCCACCCTTACGTGCTTGTAGTTGTCTCCTTGGAAAGAAATAATTTCTCGGTATACATGGTCGAACGTATCAGAAAAAAACTGTACGTAAGTCTTTCGTACGTACCTAAAGTGTGCAGTTGAGGTTCCCCCATATAAATTCTGTAGCAGATGACGTAAGAGTCCGGTCCTTGTCTACGACTCAATTTATAAGCCGGAGTAATCCTCGAGACTGAGAGCAACGACTTGAGCAGTATACCCATTCTGTTGTAAACGGTATACGTCACTCTTACCGTAGGATCGCTGTGTTCCGGTAAAACGCCTAGACTCCACGTTTCTAAAACCATCGTGTCGCCTTCTACGGTTCTCAAGGAGATTTCTATGCAAAGCGGTATCGTCGAATTCACTATTTCGCCGCACAGAGCTCTCTTGGCCTCCGCTAAGACGTCCGGTAGATCTTGAATCGCCAAGTTGAACTGTACGATTAAAAAGCGTTAATACATATAAATCGATCGTTCGTATCGTGACACGTCGTAAGAGCAAAAGGCGCATGCAGGTTATTTAACCCATGCGGATGGCTCGAATAACCTCGTGCGCGCAAACGTACGTGTAGACGCGTAGTGCTCGATCGAAGGACGAAGGAGAAACGATGGGAAAGAATTAAGAAAGAATAAGGAAAAAAGAAAAGAGAAAAAAGAAAATGTGGAAACTTGAATCTTAATTACTTACCCAATCCGTACCCGATGAATTTGGTTTACACTTTGTACATACTTTCTCTCCTGACCTCGACTGTACTATGATTTGAGCAGCCTTCAATGCCAGAAATTTGGTAAATTTATCCAAGTCTTTCTTATCCTGCATACTTAATTTCAATGTTGACATGTTATCGTTAAACCGTCCATACGTATTTCTAGAAAGGTAGAAATAGCGAAGCGAGAAACGTCTCGGCGATGATCGACGCGTCGAACCGACGGTAACACATTTTTTATCGGCTGCCGAAACACGTCGAAGAACACTCTCTCGCGTTGCCTCGTTGCCTCGTTGCCTCCTTCTTTCTACGTATATCCCGTATCAACGATATTAAATACCCTTACGCGATCTTATCGCTTAAAAAGATTAAATACCGAAGCGCGTTGGTGGTGAGATCGTACGACGAGGATCCTTCGACGATATCCGAGAGCACGCACTTTCTGCACACGTAGACGACGCAACGTGGTGTCTACGCGTTGCTGCTACGGCTCGCACTAAAATAAATCACGTTTTCGAACGGCATTCGATTCGCGACGAAGGTCAGAGGATCGTCGACGTTTCGCCCGTAAAACGTACTCGTCCAAATAGATTCGATTCGTCTTCGCTGTATTTCATGTACCCTGACCGTTGATCGGTCACATTGCCTCGTAACGAGAAGTTGACACAAAGCGTGCGAGATGTTTACAGAAAACCCGGATAATTAGATATATATTCGGTAATCTCGTTAAAATCAATCATCCCGTACGCGTAATTATTTTCTCCCATTTTTATAACGCCGATAATTTTCGCTAGCGAAAGAAACTCGAAGATCCAAACAATGTTCTCTCCGCCCGATAGTACTGTTAGCGACTCGACGATAAAAATTAAGTCATCGAATGTGATTTCGCTCGATCGGAAATATACCAGTCGAGTATTTGCCGTGGAAAACGATTTCCATGGAAGAGAAATATTTTCATTGGTCGTTTCCGTGAAAAGGAACGGCGAGAGCCAATAAGAGATCGGTCGCTCGACGTCGACCAATGACGCGACGCGATAGGAGCGACCAACGGCATTACTCCACGTTACTGGCTGCGCCCTAGGATAGGCCGCCATCTACACAGAGCAGTATTTCCGGCGATCGAAATACCCGCGAACTTTAAAGGTTAAGTTCGTTCGTTCGATCGATCGATCAACTCTTCGTTATTTACGAACGCGCGCGTGATCTTTATATCTCATTCGAACGATTTCACTTTCACGATCATCGTTTAATGAGCGATACAACTTTAATGAGAAGAGAGAGAGAGAGAGAGAGAGAGAGAGAGAGAGAGAGAGAGAGAGAGAAAGAGAGAATTCGAAATGCGACGGTATAAAAGGCAAGCTTCGATCACAGAAGCGTATCGCACGTGATCGCACGCGTCGTCGCGTTCGTATTCGTCCTCCTTTTTTTTTCGCGCGATTATCCAACAATCCCCTTTTTCCAAAGACACGATTTTCCTCATTGCGCCTTATTTGAATATTATCGTCTCATTCCGACGCAAATCGCATAATTTATGACATTTTTCTTTCCGTTCAGGTTGACAGAAGTAAAAAAGTTTTAAATCGCAAAAAAAAAAATAGTAAATTATGCATCGTAGCGATATCGAGGATGGATAAAACGGAACCCGTGGGAGACGCATCGGTCGCGACCATACCGCGTTCCTTCGATCCTCGGCACATCGGTATTTCTTGGTAATAGCACGTGGACAAAAAATGAACGTAAATGTCACGACTGGTTTCGACGCGACGCGACGCGACGCGACGCAACGCAACGCGACGATCAACGGCCAAAGATGACTGATCGTAAGTTAATTTTATTGCTCCGGAATCGCAATATCTTAAGATTCGAAGAAAGATAACGACGGCTGGCTTTTCGCATAGATACAAATCGACGAAGCTTCGATAGTTCGCGCAACGAGTCTTATCGAGAGAGAGAGAGAGAGAGAGAGAAAAACGTATAGTCGAGAAGAGGGGAAAAATTTTTATGGTGGACTGTACGGTCGCACCGCACAACGTGCCAACTGCAATGGAAATTTCCATCGAAGCAGTCGGTCGCCGGCGTCTCGTAGGCGCTTCGTTTAACTGCGCCTAAAAACCAGATTACGTTCGCCGAACGCGACCATAGAAGCGAATGAGGGGAGACCCTTCCTAGCGTCGAACAATTGCCGATTTTTTCGACCTTGGAATTTTATAAACCTCCCTCCATTTGTCTCTTTTCGAATCCGTTCCGTGTCGCAAGAACGCGGCTAGGTTTACAACGATCGCGCCGTGTCTCGCACGTTTCTTTATCTTTTTTTTTCGCGATCTCGCATAAACGAAAGTAAGTTTTGCGGAATGAGACGACCAAACTGCCTTCGAAAGGAAAACATGTACGACGAAACAAACGTTTTTCGTTCCGCGATCGTTTTACTAGATATTTCAAGAAATAAACTTTTCGATACGTCGACCGAGTAACACGAATTGGACACGTTACTCGATTCGAGCGAGAACAAATAAATGATTTCCGTTCGATCGCTCCTTTCGACAGGATCATAAAGTTGATATCGAAAAGTTGTTACCGAAAGGATCGCAAGAATAGCGAAATTTTTGAAGCGTACTGTACCGAGGAGGGTTCGTCGGCGGGCCTCGTGCGTCTGGTCCCCTCTTAGGACAAGGAATCTCTCTCTCTCTCTCTCTCTCTCTCTCTCTCTCTCCCTCTCTTTCTTTCTCTCTCGCTTCCCCCGTTCGCTATCACCCTTCCTCTCTCTCTCTCTCTCTCTCGCTTCCCCTCTTGCCGGGGCCTTGCCGGCGGTTCGTACTCGCGAGATAGAAATATATTCCTACTAGATACGGTTTTCGCTCTTTCGTTCGTAGTCGATGCTCTTTCGCTTTATCTCGGAGAAAAAGGAAAGGAAAGGAAAGGAAAGGAAAGGAAAGGAAAGGAAAGGAAAGGAAGGAGAGAGAGAGGAGAGGAGAGGAAAAGTAAGGAAAAGGAGGAAAGAAAGCGCGACGAAAAGGTTATTCCCGAAGGTCGTCCTTTCTCCGAGTAGTCGTAGGTAGCAAAGAGAGTTCTCTTCGCGATGCGACTCGGCGACGAGACGTCTGCCCATCGTCTCTTCGATCGCCTACGAGCAGCAATTTCTATCATCGAGTAGCGCCGCCGGCCTGCTCCGAATCTGGAGCAAAGCGTGGGCGGAACGGGGTGATTCGGGTGTTTTCTCGTTTTTTCCTTTTTTCTTTCTTCCTTTTTTCCCTCTTTCGGCGTCTCGTCGCCTTTACGTCGCCTTTACGACGCCTTTACGTCGCGCGCGTCACATCCTTTAGTATACTTCGATAAATCTTTACTTTCCTTTACACCTACCTACGTTCCTTCCATATTTGAGCGCGAAGCCAAGAGATACGTAGGAAGGCGCGATGCCAACGCACGCTTCGCTTCGCTTCGCGCGTTCCTCTAGTTTCGCACGACTTTCGCACATTTGCGTCGTCGTCGGCGACTCCGCGAAGCGTCGTCGAGTGGAAAGTTTTCGCCTTAGAGAATTGGACGCTACGATCCAAGGAATGCTACACCATCGTCCGACACTCGAGAGGTACCGCTCGGCTCCTTACCGACCAAAGAGAAAGACGAAGCTCGACGATATCTCTTTGTGTACGGGTCTCTTTTATCGATAAGACCGATAGAATATTAAAACGTAAACGGATCGACTCCTCGATGGGCGCGCGTGTTATATTTACGTATACGTAATTATTCGTCCGCGTATCATTTATTCTTCGGAATATTAAGTTCTTTCATAGAAAACCTTTTGCCTACCGGATCAAGATCCGATTCTCGGTTTTATTTTCGATTCCAAACATTTCTATCGTTTCGACTCGGACGAATAATTCCGGATGGCTTGCGACCTATCGTGATTCTTTAACCGTCCGTCCGTCCGTTCGTCCGTTCGTCCGTTCGTCCGTTCGTCCGTTCGTCCGTTCGTCCAATCGTCCGATCGTTGCGAATAAATGTTTGCGTTATTCGCAACGCACGCTGTTTAAGGTATTCTCCTTTGGTGTTAAGTATTACGCGATAGCGCGTACGATCTTAATGCTGACTTTTGTAAATAAATATAAACGAGAAAGCGTAACTCTCAGATATCCGTCGTCGTATCGCATTTTCTTTTCGAGTTTTGCTTACCGTTAAGAAATTCGAGGAGGACAATTTAATTTCTCTCTAATTTATGACGACGCTTATTACGAAGTATTTTACCGGAGAACGAATACTACAATGCGATATCGTTAACCTTAATCGCGAACAAGTTGTAAGATAAGAAAGACTCGACGTTAGAACGAACGAACGAACGAACGAACTAACGAACGTCGATTATTTCGAAAAAAGAAAGAGGGAATATCGATCGAATCGATTGTACGCGTACGTAAAGGATAATAGTCATATTATTACAATCGACGATCCGTATTCGAGGTCTCTTAGTTAACTCGTTGGATTATACGCGAGAGAGATAAATCGAATAAAATTGCTTTTTAACGTTAGAATTACCGATAAGCGTTTCCACGTATTAAGATATAGCTCGATTCAATAAAGTCAATTCCGGAAACAGCGAAATCTTTTTATCGTCTATCGATGTAAGAGGGATGCGAAAGGTCGATAGATCGCTAAAAACGATCGATAAACCAAATTCTTTCGCGATTCATCGTTTCGCTTTACGAAGAAATTATTTCTCTACAAAACCATTCGACATTCGTTTCCTCTTCTTTTACTTACGCACGCTGTAACAGGTTTTTATCGTCGGAGGAAACAAATCTAAGAAACTTATCTCCGAAACCAAGGAAAAGATCGATGTTCCTTGTAAAATATCATTGGAGAATAAAGACGAGATGATAGGGATTAGTTCGAGGAGAGAGAGAGAGAAGGGAGTTAAAAACACGACCGTGATGGTTAGGAAGATGGAGGGAGAGGAGGGGAAGGAAAGACTGAATGGTGAGAGAGAGAGAGAGAGAGAGAGAGAAACTTCGAATGGGAGAGGGAAGAATAGTCGGTAAGGTTTGGCCGTAAAGTTTGGCCATGAGATAGAGCGTAATCGTGTGCGCGCGTAACGATCCATGGCGAGGATTAGAGGAGAGGCGCGGAGGAAAACGAAGGAGAGTTCTCGTGGTGGTGGTGGTGGAGGCGATGGCGGCGAAGCGAGGGAAAGGAGACTCGCGCGGCGCTAAGAGAGGAGGAGGGAGGCGATGGCAAATGGAAAGAAGAGGGGTGAAAGAAAAGGAAGGGAAATGGTGGGGGCGAAAGGTGCAGGGCGAATCGCGTTAACGGCCTCCCACATCGTGGATCGTCATTCTTCTTTGAGTCTTTGCGCGACGCTCGCGGCTACGGCAAACTCTTCCTTTGCTCTTCGATTCTACGTAAAAACAAAAAGATAATTACAAAAAACAAAAAAAAAAAAAGGAAACTCTTTCCGTCGACTTCACGAATAGAGTCTCTACCACCACTGCTACTCGTCGATACTCTTCGACTTTCTCCCGTTGCTCTATTTTAAATACGTTCGGATAGTCGTCGTCTCTCGATCTTATTCTATTTCACATATTAAATTTAGCTTTCGAAACGAGCTGGAACGAGGCGCTTACTCGCGTAAACGCGCGCATACATACGTATTCGTAAAAAGGGAAAACTAACGCGCGTGCGCATTTATCGGTAAACGCGAGTACACGTGCTGTCTGGCTATTTATCGTCTTGCGTACCATTTTGATTTAGGATCGTTCAGAAAGTGAGAACGAGAAGTCTAAAGAGGAATTAAATCGTAAAGAAGATATCAGAGAGAGAGAGAGAGAGAGAGAGGAACAAGTCGAAAAAGAAGCGTACGCGAAAAAGCGCGTGCGCGGAGAGACAAACATATAAAAAGTAAATACAAGTGCACATTTATCCAGGTTATTATTCATTGAGAAAAGTCAAGGATAGTCGAAGATATACGGAGCGTTCCGTACGTTTTCGGGAAGATGTCGCACAAGATACAAAAACAAAGCGCACCACCTGTACACGGGGGCAAATTTCAGGTGAGTAGATATTTATTTTCGATCTTCCTCGTATTTTTACGCTTCCGCGTTCTCTCGCGCTAAATTTAGTCGGACTTGAGCGTTCTTTTTAACTTTCATGAATAGCGTTGCGTAATGGAAAAAGACGAACGGAAAGACGAACGGAGCAAGGGGAGATGAAGAGGCGACGAAACGTTCGATCGTTCGATTTACGCTAGGTAAAAGAGAGCTCTTTGTTGATTCGCTTCCGATATTTTAAACTCGTTCGTTGGTTATTAAGAGAAAGAGATAATATCTTTGTATAAATAAAGAATGGTTATAAATACCGTTATCTTTGATCGTCCGCTACCACTATTCAAAGAAATATTGCGTATAAAGTATTACGCCTTGTAACGCCATGCTAATAAATAAACTCGATCTTCTACCTCTTCTTCTTCTTCTTCTTCTTCTTCTTCTTCTTCTTCTTTTTTCTCTTTATTTTTCCTTTTTTTATTTTTTATAGCACATTTAATGCGGCTCGAAGTAATTACTCGATAAAAATAATTATTTTTTCCTACGACATCGATGTCACGCGATGTCGAAGCTATCGACTCGAGCAGTAGACGTTTCTTACCTGGTTCGATGACGGTCACGTGCAATCGATAATAGCGTATACGGCGTCTATACGGCGTCGATACGTCGAAAATAAAGTTTCGTTAAAAAAAAAAAAAAAGTGATTTATCGTCGATGCGTCAGATTCGAGCTTCGTACGAACTCGAGGAAACCGACAGGAGCGATTGCGCGTTCGAGATTTAACCAACGCCGTAAGACTCGTTTGACGGTAAATTTCGCAAGTCGGTGACATTTTTGCGCAATTTCTCTTGGTTTCTTTTTCGTTCGAACGTAACTATTTCGTCGAATAAATGACTCGCTGATGCGCTAATAAATCGTACCACCGGCCGCCGTAATTGCGACAAAATGGCCAATGATCTACGTTACCGATCAAATCGAAAGATTTGTTTTTTTTTTTTTTTCTTTTTCCCCCCCTCGATCGAACGTTGCAGATATTTTTTACGATAAGACGGAGAAATTTTTTCCCCTCGAGAATAAAAACATAATAGATCGCGCGTTAAAAACAAAATCGCTGTTACGATACGGTAATACCTTATCTCTTACTTTCCTTTCTATCGCAAAAGTATACGCGATCGATCGATCGATCGATCGATCGATAGATAGAATCTTTATCGTCTTATCGCGGCGTCTACCGATGAATCAAACGCTTCCTTCTTGATAAGAAATTATCTACCTACGATAATTCCGTTCATCTACCCATTTTAATTTTCGAAGCAATCGCCGAATAGTAACGAGCTATTAAAATTACTTAACCGTATTGCAAAAGTATACATCCCTGTTTCGTCCGTTTATCGCTACTTCCTTGCGGTTTCCTTTTTTCTAAGAAGAAAATTTTTATTTCCTCTTATGGTTTTGTTTTTAATTTTTTTTTTGTCTTTTAGAAAAAATTCCTGCGTCCTATCAAGAGCGTAAAACTCTTCGATCGATCGATCGAATATTCGATACGTTCCAAGAGATTTTTATCCGACGAACGGATCGATTCATTCGAGTATCGAGCACGTGGATAGAATATGACGTTTACGTAAATTCATACGGATGATAAGAGATCTCGATAGAGAATTAATTAACGATCGTACGGGAAAGAAGCTTTTGGAGAAAGTTGGGAAGTATAGGAGAGGCGGTCGAATGGAAGAAGATCGGCGAAGGACTTTGCCTTCGGCTAAGATCTCTTCTTAAGACGTTTGCCATTTTCTCGAGTACCTCGGCTGTCCGGCCTTTTTTCTTTCGGCGCAAATAGTAGTCGTTTTAGAACCGGTTCGACCGAATTCGAGCGGCGAGATTGAGGGGGAGAGAGAGAGAGAGAGAGAGCTTAGGACCTAGGCCGTTCGTTTGGCACGATGATGACGTGTCAACGGGTGTATGTAACGTAATGTAATGCAATAATGGCGAAATGTATATGTGCGTGTATTTATATACATACGTCCATCCATCCGCGTACATAGACAAGAGTATACATCGCGACGAAGAGTACACGGCTTAACATAGCCACGTCATGGAAATTTTCTCGTCGATGCTTTCCCCCTATCTTTTGTATTTCTTTTTCTTTTACCTTACTGCCTCTGTCCGTCTTTTTTCTCGCTCTCTTAGGAAGGCGCACCTTCGGCTCCCCCTTCGCACCTTCGTCACCACTCCTTTCTCCCCCTTCTTTCCGTCCGATCGCCAATGCCTGAACTTTGCTACTCGTTTCTCCCCTCTTTGCCAATGATATTTGTCCCTACCCTTCGGCTACCGTACCTGTCTATCCTCTCTCTCTCTCTCTCTCTCTCTCTCTCTCTCTCTCTCTCTCTCTCTCTCTCTCCCTTCCTCTCTCTTTTTCTTTTGCAAGCTGTGCGATTCTTTCAGCATGACGCCGTCCTATTATACGCAGTATTTTGTCTTTTTCGCGCTTTACTTCCGTCAAGATATTTACATAATTATCCATCCATAAAGGAAGGCGATGAGAAAAATCCTCATTTTCCGAGATCAAATTTTCCATCGCAAAAGTTTTTTTTTTTTTTTTTTTCAAAATTATTCATTTAGGCGAAGCGACGAGTTTTTCGACCGAGGGAGAATGGAACGATCGATTTTGATGTCGCCGATAAGATGTATCGTCGATAATAACGTGGCTTCTCGTTTATACACACACGCACACAAGCGTGTATATGCGCGAAGTAAAGTTTCGGAAAGGAACGATAGCAACGTAGAGAAAGAATAGCCAAGTGGAATAACGAATCGTCGTAGGTGGGGACGAGACGCGACGTAACGATTTACCGTTACTCGTATCGCACGAAATCGACCGGAAGAGAGAAAGAAGGAAAGAAAGAAAGAAAGAAAGAAAGAAAGAAAGATACGAGATAGGAAAAGGGTTCACCGTTCGCGGAGAAATCACGCGACCGACCGACCGACCGACCGACCGACCGGTAGGTAGGTAGGTAGGTAGGTAGGTAGGTAGGTAGGTAGGTAGGATGTTTCGACGAACGAGTGCGTTCTATCGCACATTACGAACGTATACGCGTCTAACGGTTGGGAGGGATGCGCCGTTTAGTTGGATGAAAAGGGATGGACGACGTTCCTTCTCGGTGAGGCCAAAACACGCGAGCGGATTAAGAAGGTCAATGCTGTTGCCAACCAGTTCACCGTGATCCACGTCGTTCGAATAAGTGCCGGCGAACGCGCACGCTCGTAATTCAGGGGCAAAGGAGAAACGTGCTTTCCTCCCACGCGCATCCCGCGTGTTCGCGGCATTAGTACTGGCGTTCATAAATCGCACGCGGCCAACCGTCGGAGGACGAGACGAGACGAGAGGATATGAGGATGTGACGTTATTCGCAGATTCGTTAATTGTCATTGCGCCGGATGGCTGGCAATACGCATTAATCTCGGTCGCTCGGTCTCTCGGTCGCTCGGTCGCTCGGTCCACGAATCCCGCGTTTCCTCGTCCAATAGCTTTTAATAATTCTCGTACGACCCTACGCCGAAAGGAACTCGAACGTTACCACCTTTGATCCCTACAATTTCTTTTAATCGAGGCTATAGCCAAAAGAGAGTCCGTCGATGAGACAGACCGATCTTCGCTTCTACGACTCGAATATCAATAGAGAATTTTGCGCTTCGAATCGTTTACTCTTAATTAGTCGATTAAATCGTTCGCCGCCAACCGATCCCGCGCGATCGTTTATCCCTGCGCATCTTCTCTATTTTTAACTCTTCGAGTCGTTCCACGAATTTAACTGGTACGCGAATCGGACGCGAATCCTTTCGAGACATCGTGCGAATCTTCGCGATCGCGCCCCTTTGTTATCGAGTTATCCGTTCCTAAAAAAACGTTACGTACGTTCGCAGCGGAATTAATGGACGGTCGGCTCTTATCGATTTAATCTTCGAGACCTTGTCGTCTCATTCGCGTCCCGTCGAGCCGAATACGAGAGAACCTCGGGTCACCCTAGCCGAACTACTTCTTCGAGCTTCCGTTAGTTCAGGGATTCCTGACTAATCGGTACACGCGCGTCGGAAAAATTATACGAACGTGCACCGGCTATTGGAAAATTCTATATCGACGTTTTATCGACGTTTTATCGACGTTTTATCGACGTTTTATCGATGTTTTATCGCGTCTTGTCCGTGTCTACCGAAGATATGCAAGCGATTGCTTTTAAGAGCTAACGTACTCTCCTCGTCGGCAAAGAAACTGGTTATTTTCCCGATGAAAGTTCATAACGCTTATCACGCGCCGATTGCGCGACCATCGACGGGTAAGATAAGGCGTCGACCGTGAATGGACGTTACGTAAGATGGTTCGCGGGGGATAATGGAATAGCATAATTCGTCGTAGATAAATGATTTTTCCTCGAGAGGTGAAAACAACGCGCGAAGAAAAAATATTAGAAAGTTCGTAAGACCGTTGTAGCGTCGCGTGTACCGGTGCATATGCATACACACAAATATATATGCGTAAAGATCCTTGGGAGAACGATCATCTCTCGTAGGTTCTTCGCCGAGGCGCCGCGTCGCGCGCTCTAAATAGATCGCACGCAAACGATTCGGAACCGTGTTGCGTTGTCCGGCGCCGAGCGGCGCCATACCACCGTTCGTTCTCTGTCCTATCGTGGTAGAAGCGTAGAAGCGAAAAGATCGCGCGACGAAATACACCTCGGTTAGTATTTTTCGCTCGGAAAAATCGCAGCTATTCGAGAAAAGTATGACGCTATCGGAGAGATCGTTTCCGCTAAAAACGTAAAATAAACGAGCTCTGGCTGACGATCGAAAATAAAGATCGACGTGGGCGATGACACCTGTCTCTCTCTCTCTCTCTCTCTCTCTCTCTCGCGTACTTTCTTAGGAGAGGAGAGAGAGGGGGGGAGGAGAGATAGTTTTATTTTTGCATAGAACGGGGACAAAGGAGGAACGATTCCAAATGGATCGTAAAAAAAAAAAAAAACTGCCGAAGTGATTCGATGCGCTAGATCGCCAAGCCAATTCCCTGGAGTTTTCGTTAGCGATCTCACAGATGGTCGGCAGAGAGCGTAGACGCTTACTCACGTGAAGCAGACACGCGTCTATTTGTTCTTCCTATTTTCGTAGTCGTTCGTAGTATATAAAGAGTCGTTCCGTCCTCGGGACATTGCCGAAAGATTTGGCAACGATCCGCGCTTTTCTGCGTCGCGGTAACGAGCCCGCGCGCGCGAAACGGACAATCTCGGTTGGAGAACGAGATCTAGAGAACGGTTATCGACGAGGGCCGTCGGATCGAAGCGCTCTCTCTCTCTCTCTCTCTCTCTCTCTCTCTCTATCACGCTCTATTATTTATATCATATTTGAACGATCGCCCTGATCTTCCGGATCGATTCGTCGTTTGAAATTGAAAAAGAAATATGTTTCTCCTTTTGCTGGGATTCCCCGAAAGGATATACGGATCGCGACAGTGGATCGAAGAGCGCCCGAAATTCCAGGCTATTTCGCGGTCGTACTTTTGACTCTGACTCGAGTCGAGTACGAGTCGCGTCGAGTCGAGTCGCGAGTGAGAGTAAAAGTAGATAGCAGTGCGTCTTCGGAGCTTCGGGACGCGCGTTTCGGGTCCGCCGCGCTTCGAGCCAGATCGAGGGTCCGAAGGAAAACGCGTCGTTAAGAGAAGAAGAAGACCGAGCTGCCTCGACGAAGCTAAAATGGGAAATGCGGATAGCGTTCACGACGTGGAGATGAGTTCTCTCCCCGTGACATCGTGCAACGATCGATCTCGAATCAGGGTGAATAAAATACGAGAATGTGTCTCGCGCGAGACGTTTATAAGGCACCCTCCCTTTTTTCCTTCTGTTTTTTTTCTTTTCTTTTTTTTTTTTTTTTCCGTTAAATACAGCGATCCGTACGATCGCCTATCCGAGGACTAACTCTCGCTCGGATTTCGCGACGGCTAATAATCGACGACGTAGTCGAGTATAGGTCTCGAGAGGCGTGTTTCTCGATTAATTCGTAATCGAGAAAGGGTCCGGCGTTATTTGCCTGCCACCGTCGCTGCCTCCGCCACCGCCTCCACCGCTTGGAATTATTCAGCGACGTTCTCGCGTATGTTTTGCTTTCGAAACTCTCGAATCTTGGAATAGCTCTCTCGTCGCGTAGACGCGGACGGGTCCAACGAACTCGCAATCGGCTCGAGTCGACTTGGCTCTCGCATCGCGCGTTCGTAAGACCAACGTCTTCGGTCGCATAGACCGCGTATTTATGAAATTTTGTCGACCGTTCGACGATAAATCTCTCATCGTTTTTTTTCCCTTCTCCTTTTTTTTTTTTTACAGAGGACGCCCATGCGCCCGATGATAGCGGAATACGACCCAAAGAAGCACGGTGTGAAAACAGAACTGTCAGACATGGTTGTCCTCAAGTAAGTGTTTCCAAGTTGGTTTAAGAAATCGAACGAGTGGTTCGGTGATAATCGAGAGTTCGATTACGCTATCCGCTACCACGATCGATCATCGCCATTGCTTTATTGCCAAATCCAATTGCTCCGCGCTCGAGCGAACGTGAGTGACACCCCGAGGATCATATATCGTGCATTGCATCTCGTTATATGTTTATTCTCTCACTCTCTGTGTACCCTTTTTCTTTTTTATACCTCCTTGTGCATTGCATACCGCCTGATCGCCGATGTCAAAAAATATCGTTGCGTAACTGCCGCAAGGAACGCTTCCTGATCACGAATCGAGTTTAATATTCGCGAGAAAATGCCTATCGTTTCCGTTTAACGAGCAACGAGCTACCAGTCGACTTCTTCTTCTTCTTCTTCTTCTTCCCCTTTCTTTCTTTTTTTCTTTTTTTTTTTCTTTCTTTCTTTCTTTCCTTCTATCTCGCAACGCGATCATCCCGTCCCCGGCCCACCGCCTTTCGATCGATTTCGACGACCTCGAAGCGTTGCTCTTTGAATTCTTTGCGCGAATCGAACGGAGCGTTGCGTTCTTGCTGCACCCTCGGCTTCATTCTTACGCGCTCGTGCTTGATCGCTCGTTATTCTTACATCATTATTAAACATTGACATTAACATCGGCAAGTGTCGCATCAGGGAATGTGGCCGCTAAGATCGGCCGTGCGTTCGTGCTCGACCTTTGACACCATCGCGAACGTCCAGTCGTAGTTGCGAAGAATTTTTCTTTTTAAGGAAATACGCGATGCGCCTTTCGTTATGCAAAATCTCTTTCCGACATTGTCGTCTTTTCGTCGATCGATCGATCGTTCGAAAACTAACGTCGTCACATCCGACGCCCATAGGATTTTATTTATTCCTCGGTCCTGAGGTACGTTTTTCTATGTAAACGCGTTGAAAGATGGCGCGAAGGATGCCAACTAGAACACGAAAATAGCATTATGCTGCGAGTCATGAAATTATATCGCTCGCGTAAAAGGAGGGTGCAGCGGAGAGAATTGTCCCGAGATTTTTTCCTCATGAATCAGGAATGCTTCGTGTCGAGGTCATGCGGTATGCAAATCGAAGAACGAAATAGTCTAATTTTAAAGGATAAACGATCTGTCTTTACTGTATAATATGTGCATTTATATGATTCCAGACTCGTGTATAAACTCCGGGCATATATTCGGGCTCGAACAAAGTGCTCTGCGAGTAACAAAAGAGAGAAAGATAGATAAGACGATATCAGTCGACTGCATCGCAGTTGTATACACACACATATATATACGTATATGTATATATATAAAAAAAAAAAAAAAAAAAAAAAAAAAACAAAAAAAAATGCTAAACGAAATGAAAATCATCGAACGTCTCATTGTCCGATGAGCCGACGATGAGAGAAACGAACGTTTGCGTGCGGACATCCGCGAAACGCGACCGCGACGCGAAACGACGCGACGTACGGACGAAATCAACATGGACGAGGTGTTAATTTTGAATTTTCAAGCACGTAAAGTTAAAAAAAGAGATAGATAGACGGAGAGAAATAGCGCGAGAGAGCGAGAGGGAGCGAGAGAGAGAGAGAGAGAGAGAGAGGGAGAGAGAGAAAGAGAGAGAGAAAGGTAGAGAGATAGAGAACGAAACGGAAGGAAAGAAATACAAAGGGGAAAAAAACGAATTGGCACGAATTATGCAAAATAATTCGACAGAGAGAGAAAGAGAGAGACAAAGTGGGAGAAAGAATATGTGTCATTGTCGTCGTCGTCGTCGTCGTCGTCGTCGTCGTCGTCGTCGTGGAGAGACGGCGCGTTTTAAAGGCGCGGTTTAATCGTTCTCGGCAAAGTCCAGAGAGCAACAATAGTCAGAAAGCAAAGAAGGCCTGTTTGTCGTCGTACTGCGTCTTGGCGCTGGGTTGCGTCTTTTGCGATGCAGTGCGGTGGTGGCAGCTTCCTCTGAGCCTGACCTGACACGCGTTGCGTCCGACAAGGACGCAACCTCCATTCGGAGCTTTCTCGAGACAGAAAGCTTCGGACGACTACGGAGAGAAACTACCGCACGCACCTCAATGGGTACCTATATACCTATACACACCTCTATCTATTTACACCACTTTTTACACGACTTTTTACATGATTTTTTATACACAATTTTTTTACACGAATCGTCTCTCTTTAATTTCGCCCCGCCGACAACGTCCACGCCTTTCTCTATGCGCGTACGAGATTTCTTTCGATAGGAAGGAAGGTAGACACGAGGAGAGAGCGAGAGAGCGAGAGAGAGAGAGAGAGAGAGGAAGAGAGAGAGAGAGAGAGAGAGAGAGAGAGAGAGAAAGAAAGAGAGAGAGAGAGAGAGAGAGAGAGAGAAAGGGCGCGACGCGCCCAAAATCGAATCTCTGTACGTACACTCGCAACATTCATCGACTTTCGTTAACGTTCGTAGCTCGCATTCGATCGTCATTGAAAAGAGAGATCAAATTCAGTTCAATTCCCGATAGGACGTTTCTCTCGCTTTTATTCGATTTTTCCTTTTGTTTAATTTTTTTATTCTTTTATTTTTTATTTTATTTTTTTTTTTTCATCATATCCATCGACCATTCTTCTCCGTTACGTTTCGCATAAAATTTTAGAAAAATCGTCGTCGCGAACCTTCGGTTTCATCTACGTGCATTTATTTCTCTTTTCACGGCTTCCGCTCTTTCGTCGAATCCTCATAAATATATTATATTACTCTATCGCTATCCACTTTAGACTTCTTCGTCCTTTCCATTAGACGGTACATACACACGTACGAGCATGCTTGCGTGGGTTTGTATTTTTTGTTTCTCCCATGTCCCTTGCTTTTGCCTCTCCTCGTCTTCATTCTTCCTCTCTTTATTCTCCTTTTTCTTTTTTGACTCCTTTTTGTCTTCGCGACAATGAGAAACAGTCATAGACGCGAATCTTTCCTAAAAGTTATTTCTATGAAAGAACGAATAGAGAGACTTTTGAGAAAAAAGAAAAAAGAAAAACGCAACGTTCCTCACTCCTTCTTCGCACAAGCTTGCCGTTTGTCGTGTTATCGCGGCTAGAAAAAAAAAAAAAATAAACTTCCTTCTTCCATGCGCATAATACCTATGCATACCTACATATGTCGACATATGCACGGATATAATCATATATATATATATATATGTGTGTGTGTGTGTATATATGTATATATTATGCGTGTATACGTACATATATATGTACGCGTGCATACGTATAGCACAGGTATATACATGTGTAGACGTAGATTCGATACGACAGATCGTAGAGACCTTCTTCCAACGATCCAGACTAA
This sequence comes from Dolichovespula saxonica, assembly GCA_911387935.1. NCBI lineage: Eukaryota > Metazoa > Arthropoda > Insecta > Hymenoptera > Vespidae > Dolichovespula > Dolichovespula saxonica. The sequence goes on along the minus strand of OU427018.1, from coordinate 122,086 downwards.
CGTTCGCGGTTTTACAGATACAAGTGCGAGAAAAACGAGGTACCGATCACCGTGACGAACGGATCGACGTTACCTCTCGTGGAACGTCAAAACGACGAAGAGGCGGCGCTCTACGATCCGTTCGAGCATCGAAAATTGGCCCATCCTACCTCGGATTTGGACACGCTGATACATCTGCTCAAAGGAAGTCTCGGTACCGGCATACTGGCTATGCCATTGGCATTCCGAAACGCTGGTCTCGCTTTCGGTCTTTTCGCGACTTTCTTCATCGGCGCCGTTTGCACTTACTGCGTACATATATTGGTCAAATGCGCCCACAATCTTTGTAGAAGGACGCAGACTCCGAGTTTGGGATTCGCCGATGTCGCCGAGACGGCCTTCCTCGTTGGACCGGAGAGCGTACAAAAGTATGCTAGGCTGGCCAAGTGAGTTTATATCTCCTTTTTCTTACACCCCTCTCTCTCTCTCTCTCTCTCTCTCTCTCTCTCTCTTTTTCTTTCTCCTCTTCCATACGATACGATACGAAATATTTTTACCTCTTTTCTTTCTCTTCAGGGCCACCATCAACTGCTTCCTAGTGATAGATCTGATCGGTTGCTGCTGCGTATATATCGTATTTATAGCGACGAATCTCGAAGAGGTGATAACTTATTACACGAAAATGGGAGAGGATTGGGAGGCGGTGAATCGTTTGAGATTCTACATGGCCGTTCTTTTGCCATTCCTCATTGTCTTTTCTCTCGTGAGAAATCTCAAATACCTGGCCCCGTTTTCTATGCTCGCCAACATATTGATCGCCACAGGAATGGGCATAACTTTCTATTACATTTTTACCGATCTACCACCGATCAGCGACGTGCCGAACTTTTCGAGCTGGGCTCAACTTCCCCTGTTTTTCGGTACAGCGATCTTTGCCCTCGAGGGCATCGGTGTCGTAAGTATATATGTCTCTCGCTTTTTCCAATTTTCCTACCCCGTGTCTATGTGCTTCTTTTATTTCTTTTCTTTTTTTTTTTTTTTTTTTTTGTTCTTTCTCGTTCGCAGGTAATGCCTTTGGAAAACAACATGAAAACACCGACCCATTTCATCGGTTGCCCCGGAGTCTTAAATACCGGCATGTTCTGCGTCGTCTTACTCTACAGTACCGTTGGTTTCTTTGGATATTGGAAATACGGCGAGAAAACGGCCGCTTCGATAACTTTGAATTCGCCACAGGACGATATACTCGCGCAATCGGCAAAGATCATGATCGCCGTAGCGATATTCTTTACTTACGGCTTGCAATTTTACGTACCGATGGAAATCATTTGGAAAAATGTAAGGCATTACTTTGGCTCGAGAAAGGTTATGGCCGAATATTCCCTTCGAATCTTATTGGTTATATTCACCGTGTCCGTTGCCATCGCCATGCCATCCCTCGGTCCGTTCATCTCCCTCGTAGGTGCGGTCTGTCTATCGACTCTCGGCATGATGTTCCCATCGGTGATCGAACTGGTAACGGTTTGGGAACAAGACGACGGTCTTGGGAAATACAAGTGGAGACTTTGGAAGAACATCGCCATCATCTCCTTCGGCGTGCTCGGCTTTTTAACCGGCTCTTACGTCAGTATCAAGGAGATCATCGAGCAAAAGTGAATAGCCAACAACATTCGGCAAGACGAGGAGCGATGCGACCGAATTAACGATCCTTCGTTGCGTTGTATTACGAACGCCCGGTACGTTTAATCCTCCCTCCCTCCCTCCCTCCCACGCTCCCTCGCTCCCTCGCTCGCTCGTTCGCGAACGCAACTGCGATCGTCTCGTCCGCTCGCGTTCCCATTTTCCCTAAAGAGGGATCGAATCGCCTAGGAGAAGAAGATGAAAGGAGGAGGGAGGCCAAGTAAAAGGACGTCCGGAAAGGACGATCTTTAAAGAACAATGAAAACGACAAGTAAATCGCGAGCGCGAGCACCGGTTGCTTATACTTTTATCTTCACTATCGCGCGATCCCCGATGGTACATCGACGATCGTATCGACGATGAGGACGCAATCGAATCCCCTTCCGCTTTCACTTTTATTCCTTCTTTATTATTTAGTTGTGTGCTAGATATCATTTGAGAACACCGTCGTACGATACACGTCGTATCTATAATAGTTCATCTCGTTGCACGTTATCCGATTTCGATCCAACGACTTATTACGACGAAGCGCGTTCGATGGAAAGCCAGCCAGCCAGCCAGTCAGCCGGCCAGCGATCGATGCGATTGTGCCAATTGTAAAAAACAACAGTGAGATTTCAACTTCATCTTCGACTATAACCGTAGGACGGACCTTTTGAAATATTTCCTTGATTATATTTGTACGCCATTAGTTTCTACGTCTTGGTTTTATCGTAATCGCGCGGATTACCTTTAAAAAACGTCTTTTATATCTTCCTATTGACGTAAAGGGACCTTTACGACTCATACTTATTCGTCGAATCACACGGGCGTGATGCGGAGCCAATTACGAGTAAAAAAGAAATTCGTTTGCCGCGTTATTATTATATATATATATATATATATATATAATCTGCTCTTTCCCCTCTTTCGATTTTCCTGCGTATTTGACGGTGGAAATAAAACGAAGGGACGGTGAAAGAGACGGGAGGAGCACGAAATCGATCGTCGCATCGTCATCGACGGAAGCCACTGATCTGTTCCTAGTGCATGATGCACGAAATCGTACAAAAGATTATCGATTAATTGTAAGATGCTAATCAAGACGGCTAACATTGCCGTCGATGTGCGTTTGCTACTAGTCCGTCATAATGGAAATAACGACCAACGAATAGAAGACAAGCGATATACACGAAAAAAAAAAAACGCACGTACCTCTGGTTTTTTTAGTATTTTCAAGAGGTCTCGTAGATTTTTCCACTCCGTTTAACATGGTCGTATAATCGAGATCGTTTCGAAATATATCTTATTTATTACCGTTCTATTTTTAAAATTGATACCAACGGAGAACGACCGAGTAAACGATATTCGTTTGGAAAGAATAAAAGCTATGATCTGTAACTTTGTCTGCTTCTCTAAAAAAAAAAAAAAAAAAAAAAAAAAGAAAGAAAGAAAAGAAAGAAAAAGAAACGAAAAATTAATCGTTGGTGCCTTTTCTATCGATACCTATCGATAATCTTACAAGAGCGGTGCCATTACACGATCGGTCATTCGATGAGTCCTATGTAATATTTATATGTACGTATGTACGTAAGTACATCGACGAACAAAAATGAGACACACGGCGATTGTTCCCGTGCGTTCTTACGTATACGCTTATGACACAACTCGAGAGGCGTTCGACAATAATTATTCGTACGTGCTAGGACGCAAAAATAACGTAGAGAAGGACCGTTGTAAGTTTTAGATGAAACGTAAATGATACGATACAAAAGAGTAGTCGATGCTATGATGTTGACAATAATTGTAAAAATGTCGTTACGAATAACTTCGTCGCTGTGATTCTTGTACAGTATTAATGCGATTTTCGTATTCGATTCGATTGTTTGTTTTTACGAAAAAAAAAAAAAAAAAAAAAGAAAAGAGAGAAAGAAAAAGAAAGAAAAGATAAAGAAACAACATTGATATTTGGCAAAACAAAAAGAATAGAACGAAATTTTGATCGTGGATAAGTCTATTTGATCAACCGTTTAAATTGGTAAAAGGACATATAACGTGCTTTATTGGTTATCAATCATTATCTCGATATATCAAGCATCGACTTTTGACATACAAATTATATTCTACAATCACGCTTAATCGCACATTGATTAAATATATGATATGCATGTTGTTATAGTCCGTATATAATGTGCGAACACTTAAACGCAACCTTTGATGCCAACTTTTATGAGTTTTTTCTCGTTTTATAAGAACTTGTCGAAATTTATTATCATGCGAGTAGATTAAATTTACGTATACGAATGTTTTTTTTTTTTTTTTTTGTTTTTTTTTTCTTCTTTGCCCAAATTGTTAATTTATCTATCATTATAAATATAAACGTTATATTTAATAAATAAATCAACTTGCTGATACTTTTCTTTTCTCAATGCCGTTACTTTTAATAATCACCTAGTTGTAAATGACGTTCGATTCGTTCATCTTTCCGCGCGCAGTATTCTATTCTCGTCATTTCAAACGTAACAAGCCAAATGAAATATATTTTTCCAACTTTATCGATGAATACACGAACGACCGCCTATTTCGAGAGACGAGATAAATCTCGAGATAAGCCGATGAACGAAAAGCGAAGAAAATTTGCCCTCGTCGAGATAAGACGATCGAACGAGCAAAGTTTTGTTATTTAACTTGTCACGTGATTCTTATTAAAATGTGGATACAAAATTAGGGACTCGACGACGCTTTTTTTTTATCGTAATGTGTGTGATCATAAACGACCAAGTATCGTGCCACTGCGATTTTGGTCGGTCATTTTTGGTTGGTCATCGATCTTGACGGGCACGGAATTTAAAAATTGTGACATGGCGTCATCGGGGAAAAAGAAAAAAAAAAAAGAAAAGTACTTCGATCGGCGTAATTCGAGTGCGTTCCTCGCCGATGGATCATCGTTGACTGACGCATCGTTCTTTAGCCCTGTCTAAAGTTTCTAATTAAAATCTTTGTAATTTATAATCGATATTAAACTGGAACAACGTTCATTCGAATTAATGAAATATTAATGTTTAAAGATGGATAGGAATGATTTTCAATATTATCAAATACGGGCAGGTTGTGATTCCCGAGAAGTAAGAAATTTGATTTCGGTTTTATTAAATTATCAAATATATCCTCGCGATGTTTTCGCTCGTCGTGCTCGCTGAGAAATGACGCCGTTGACGATCACGATCGGTGTCAGAAGCGAAAACAAAGAAACAACACGCGCGCAAAGGCTAAAGTAAAGATAGGAATACAGGACGTATAAACATTGTAATTCCGCCGACGCTTAGATATAGTTTATACTCTTTTAAACGAATAAAAAGATAAAGAAATAACAAGGAAATGCACAATATAGTTAATCTTTTAATATAATTCCATTCTCTTTTTATCGGGTTGGTCGATAATTAAATGTCTTGCTTTTCCCCCGTTTTCGTTATTTCTCAAATGGCCACGTTCGTTTCAGTCATTTAATTTTTATGCGATTAACGCGTTCGAATTATATTATACGTATTTCACGTAAAAATTCTTTGAAATCGATTTAGCCATTCCATTAGGTTTTAACCGAAAGCTTATATATCATATAAGTTAGACGCCATTTTAAAAGGAATCTTTCATTTTCCTTGAAACATCGTTTCACGAGTTGCACGGGGAAAAACAAGAGACTTTGTTTAAAAATAGCTTCGTTTAAAAATAGATTCGTTTATCGAATCTCGCAAATCTTCGATACAGTCTACACGATTTTTTCTTTTTTTTTTTTCTTTTTTTTTTTTTTTTTTTTTTTTATATGACGGGCAGTACATCTTTTAATATTTATCGTGACATTGAAATATACGTAGGAAAAAAGTACGATAATTTATATAGGATAATAAATTATCTTTCCTTGTTGGTAGAGAACGCGCACTCCACTTGAATAAATTAATCATATATGATAACTATCTCGTATTAATTTAATCGGATATTTTTCAAATTACGATTCAATACACTATTTATATTATTATTCAAACAAGAAAATGTCGATTCGAATTCGTCCCGTTATCCTTCTTACGTTCCAAGTTGCGATCGTTTTCAAACTTTTTCTATAAAATATAACAAAGTATGCAAAAATCGATAACCATTATACGATCGAAAAATTATTATTTAATGTCGCGATATAGGAAAAGTAATGTGAATTTAAAGATTTTATTCGAGTCTAGTAAAGAAAAGAAATAGGAATTTTTGTATTTCCTAATGGGAAGTTTCGAGTCGTGAGGTTGGAAGCACTGCGTTTGTGCACTATGTCACCATTATAAGGAACGCGTGTGTGTCGCGATGCTCGCGCGTACGATGATTTCGGTTATCAAATTTTCTCAACGGCGAATAAGTCGAATCTAACGGTTTCGATCGTAATATTATGTTTCCATCGGTTATGATATTAATATAGTATAATAGCGTTGCCATGTTGAACGATACGTCAAGGAAAGTATCTAAAAGTTCGGAGACAACGGAAGTAAGTATTCTTCGATCTATTCGAACGATTTTTGAAAGATCGCCTTTTAACCAACGATCGAAAAATCGTATATCTTCTTCTTCTTCTTCTTCTTCTTCCTCTTCTTCTTCTTCTTCGTCTTCTTTAGACCGATATACGCGAAGATGAGGAACAAACGACGAAGTTACAAGAAATTATTGATCTTCTCGTGGCTGCTGGATATTTTCGAGCCAGGATAAAGGGTCTATCGAATTTTGACAAGGTATCGCGTGTAATCGAACGAGTTTTATTTTATTTTATTTCTTTCCTCTACGATCTTCACGACACGTATACTCCTTCGCAATAAGTATTTATATCGTTTCATTCTGAATTATGAAATCTAATAGTTTTTTCATCCAATCGTTAAACAGGTTATAGGAGGTATGACATGGTGCATAGAGTCTTGTAATTTCGACGTGGACGTGGACTTGCTGTTCAGAGAAAATCTCACCATCGGCCAGAAAATGTACGTAAGAGACAGATTACGATGTGGTAAATGAGAGGAAGCGATACGGGGAGATACGGCATCTCTTAATTTTTTTTCTTTTTTTTTTTTTTTATAGATCTTTGACGGAAAAAATTGTCGTTATGCTACCAAAGATGAAATGCCCGTACCATATAGAACCTCATCAAATACAAGGATTGGACTGTATCCACATCTTCCCGGTTATTCAGGTATAATGGACTATTAATTAAAATTTAACGATAATACAAGTCCGCTTTACTTACACGCGACGTTTCAGTGGTTGATAAAGCGTTCCATGGAAATGCGAAAAGAAATGGCTGGATCCGTGCGTTCCTTCGCCATTAATCAATTCCATAAGAAGCACTCTTTCTCCGAAGACGAAAACATCGCTGCAGCCGCCGCGAAGAAAAATACGACGCAAAATATTTTATCGGTCAAAGTGAGAGTTTCTTTCTAATAATATTTATTCTCGCTGTTTGCGACGTAAAAAAAGAAAAATCAATTTGTCTAGTTTTAATACTTTGCAGAGGTCATACGAACCTCGACGATTGTTCAAGTACAAGGATAGTTTGGCCAGAGACGAGGCCGCTCGATTTCTCGGTACTCTCTTGGAGTACGAAGCTAATTTGCACGGATACATCCAGAATACGAACGCCGAAGTATTTCCTTCCAAATCGACGGCAGCTTCGCAGGACGATAGAAAGGACGATCGTGTTTGCGCGTCGAACGACGAAAAGGTGTGTATATATTTATATATCATATACAAATCGCGATTGATCCGTCAAAAAAAAATTTCATTGAACAAAAATTTTCCTTTCGTCCGCGTAGATGGTCGTAAAAGAAATTGCGGGGTCGATGGCAGCTATCGAGGAAAGCTCTGTAAGTATAAATGGCACGTTCGAAAGGAAAGACCCGCCAATATCTTTACATTACTTTTTTCGTAAAAATCGTATAAACGGTATAAAAGTAACGTTACGATATAATTATCGAAGGATCGTTTAAGCGTGAACGTCGTCGGCAATATCGTCGGGATGCAAGTACAGGAAATTGCCAAGGTAGCTGAAAAATATGCAACGAGATCGATTTCCGAAATTGAGGTAACGAAACTCGTTCTCTCTCGCTCTCGCTCTCTCTCTCTCTCTCTCTCTCGCGTTTTCGTTGTCGTTTGGAATGTTACTTGTTACACGTCGTTTTAGGAAAACGGTGCATCCGACGCGTCCGGTGCTCTGGTAACTTTGCAAAAACAAAAGGCTAATCTACAAACACGGATTCGTAAATTGACGAAGGAAAGAGACGTTTTGTCGAGTAAAGCCTCGGAGATGATCGAGAAAACGAATCAATGCTACAAACAAAGGGAATTTCTTGAACGTTCGTTCAAGAAAGCACAAGAAATAGGAATCAATGAAAACGATAGGTATCTTTTCTTTTTCTTTCGTTAGAAGAGTAAGAATTACATCTTCCATCTTACGTTTCGTTGGCGTTACAGTACTTTCAAACGATTGGAAGAACTTTTATCGGTGCACGACGGTTTGAGAGATCAAGAACAAAAGTTTCGGGAGCAATGCAAATCCGATCTCGGTCTTCTTCGAAGCATGTTGGAAGAAATTAACAACGTTGTACCGACGGAGGAAGAAGACAGACTGAAAGAATACGAGGAACAAAAGGAAACGGTGACGAGGGCGAGATTGCAATTGGCCAAAAAAAATAGAGCCATCGCTTCTTTGACCAGACAATTGGACGACGTACCAGGACGATCCGAATTGACGCAATATCAAAGAAGGTTCATGGAACTCTACAATCAAGGTCGTTAATTATTCGAGCCCTCTTTATAACATCATTTTTTATACATATATACATAAATGCATATATTCATATTCTCCGTTACATGAACGTTACGTTACATCATATAGTATCCGCGAAACACAAGGAGACCAAACAATATTACACGCTGTACAATACGTTGGACGACACGAAGCTTTATCTGAGCAAGGAATTGTCTTTGCTAAACTCTATACAGGACAATTATAACGAGTGAGTATATATATATATATATATATATATATATATATATATATATATATATATATATATATATATATATATATATATATATATATATATATATATATATATATATATATATATATATATATATATATATATATATATATATATATATATATATATCGACAGCTCGAAATCGAAATGATTTTTTTGCGAACGCGTTTATCCACGTAGAGAAAAGAAAATTCTATATACGATATAAATCTTTTTTCGATAGAGCGATGGCGTCTACGAGCGGTAAGGAACAATTTTTGAAGCAATTCGAGGCTATCGTTGCGGGCGTCAAACGTAATAAGAACATGGTGGGTAACCAGTAAAAAAAATTGTTTGTTATCGTGTGAAACGTTCGTGTACGTTCCTATGATGATGATATGTATATGATAAGTATAGCGACGTATGCACGTAAAAGTTCTCTGTGGCTTCTTGTTGCGCAGGTGGAGAAACGGTGCGCCGACGAAAAGAACAGACGCGATGCTCTCAGTCGACAGTTGGTTACGCTTATAGAGCAACAACGTAAATACGTTGTTGCGGTCAGACAGCTAACCATCGAGTGTCGTAAGAACGAAGCCTTACTCGCCCAGCTACGCGGCCCATGAACGTGTCGCGTTTCTTTTTTCAAAATCGCGATCGAAAGGGCGCGCGCGCGCTCCAAGTATCATCCAACTCGCTGCGCCAAAGAAGAAGAAACAAAGAGAACACTTGATCCCAACGTTTACTTTATTGGCGTTACACGCGATCGATCGAGCGATCGATCATCGGATTGTACATATTTTTACGAATGCACAGTATACACAGTATATATATATATATATATATATATATATATATATATATAGTTTGAATCGATACGAAATATATGATCCACCTTTACGTCCCCCTCCCTCCCCCGAGTACGTTTCGTTTATTTGCTTTTGCATTTTTCAGCTTGGTTATAGATCAAATGGATTACTCGTATAAAAACAATTTTATTATTCGCAAGTAATTCGAGTATAATCTCCGCGGTGTAATTATATTTTACGACAGCGAGATACGGAGAGATAAGTATTTATATATTGTAATTCTTGTACGATTACGATATACGACGGTATGCGAATTAAAATAGAGTTAAGAGCTTGGGTCACGTGAGAACCTTCGTCAAAGTCGGAATATGCTATTGCGAGTGTGTACGCGCGTACGTTCGCCGAAACGGCGGCGATCTTGAACCAATAATAGAGAAAGAGAGAGAAAGAGAGAGAGAGAGAGAGAGAGAGAGAGAGAGAGAGAGAGTATAATATACTCCGCCATTCGTCTATTTTTTACACCTTCAACGACGTTCCATCGCGATATACGCGTCGATGTCACGATCCTAAAAAATCATAAAGTTTCCGATCGGACGATTATTTTTCCAACGACTACGACACACGGTCGAATTATTGATTCATCGTGTAGCGTCGGTAGTATCGGTGGTATCGACAATAATTATTCAGCGAAATCAATTTTTCAACTCTACGACTTTGCGGATGGTATAAGGCAATAAGGAGGTATTTTATTCTTTCGTCGCGACTCGACGAAATTGAGGAAAGAGAGCCCCCTTTGGACGATATATCGTACTAAAATTCACTATTATTTTTGTCCAGTGTTACCACGTTCGGACGTTCTATTCTTCATCCCCCGTTCTTTCGAAAGCCCCGCTTTTTGCGTTTCTCCGTCGACGATTTCCCCATCGTGTCCGTACACCATCAGTGTATGGACGTTTTATTTCCGTATAGTTTTATTTATGATCGTCCGAACGATCGCATAACTTTTTCGATCGTATCGCCGTCGTCCATCGCGATCGTCGTCGATCGGAAAAGAAACGGATAGCGTCTGTGTGTGGAGATATGTGACACGGTGGTCGTCGTCGTCGTTTTCGTCGTCGTTTTCGTCGTCGTTTTCGTCGTCGCGTCGAAGGAAAAAGTGTCCTCCGTTTCATCGCCGCTCCTATACTCTTCGTAGCTCTTCGAACATGCGATAGATATTTGCACTCTTTTCGTCTGATGCGGACGAGACGAATCGCTCGTTTAAAATGGCAAAAGACGAAGGGGATGACCTTTTGCCAGACAAGGACGCCGCTAAGGGATTTTATGCGAAATACGAGCCTAAAGAGATTCTTGGAAGGTTCGTCGTATGTTTTATTACAAAAGTTACCACTGTTTTTGATACTCGTCGAGTGAAACCTATTAAATTTGCGCTAACGCTCTCTTGATTTCACCACGAAGCATCGAGCATAACGCGCGATATCGCTATTGTTATCGTTGATCGTTACCATCGACGTCGTCTTTTTGTTGGTACATCGTTATTGTTATCGATCTTTTTGCGGGAAAGAGTATAATACGTGTATCATCGAGATATAACGTTAGCGCGCGCGTAACGCATATGTATAATACGTACACGCACACGCACACGCACACGCACACGCCACGCACGTATGACGCGTATACATATATATATATATATATATATGATATACATATATGTATGCGTATATGTACGTGTATATTATGTAATTGTGTGTGTGCGTTCACACTGAATTTCTAAAGATAGCAAGAATTGTTTAAATTATCGATATTTGTATATTCGCGCGTGTGCGCGCGTACGATGTATTTTTGTAACTTTTACCAGATATGAATTTTAATAACTTTTCATGTTGTAGAGGGATATCGTCGACCGTAAGGAGATGTATTGAGAAAGAAACTGGCATAGAGTACGCGGCAAAAATTATAGACATTAGCAACGAACCTCATGAATCTACGAATGGACATACCATGAAAGATGCCACGTTACAGGAAGTACATATATTGCGTAGAGTAGCCGGGCACCCTTATATCAGTAAGACTTTTTGATCGTTACGTCCACCGTTGTCGTATATACCGAACAAACATAGAACCGTTTGTAACATTATACTTATGGTATTTATTATCTGTATAAATATTGCCAAGCTCTTTAAATATTAATATTCGTTTAATTTTCAGTCGAGTTGCACGACGTATTCGAATCTAGCACGTTTATATTTTTAATTTTCGAACTTTGTAAAAACGGAGAACTGTTCGACTACCTCACATCCGTCGTAACGCTGTCCGAGAAGAAAACGCGTTACATCATGAGACAAGTATTCGAAGGAGTTCTGCACATACATAATCAGGGTATAGTTCATAGAGATTTGAAACCAGAAAATATATTACTCGACGATAGCCTTAACGTAAAGATAACGGATTTTGGCTTAGCAAGGATGCTAAAGTCTGGAGATAAATTATACGGTTCGTTTATATTTACGCAATTTGGGTCGAGTCTGTCGGAGTACGAAAAGAAATATAATTATTCTTAATAATCCTAATTGTATACGTTTTCTCCTCTTCTATTCGTAGATTTGTGCGGAACACCCGGTTATCTAGCGCCGGAGGTCTTGAAGTGCAACATGTTCGAAAACACGGACGGTTATGGATTCGAGGTCGACATGTAAGCGTTAACTTGAATTTTCTATAGTCGAAGCTTTTGTATCATTTGTCCAAGGAAATGTCGCTCGTTGAACTAACCGAATTACGCCACTTTCTTAAACTAAAACTAACCGACAAAAATATATACAGGATATTCCATAACTGAGATCCATTGATTTTCTAATGACGCGCGTGTACGTTATGTGCATAAATAAGGGTCTACAAGCCAATGTTTATCTCTTCTTAGATGGGCTTGTGGAGTGATTATGTTTACCTTATTGGTCGGTTGTCCCCCCTTTTGGCATCGAAAACAAATGGTCATGCTAAGGAATATAATGGAAGGAAAGTATTCGTTTACGTCGCCGGAATGGGCAGATATCACAGGTGTTGTGTTATGTTTTTTTATATATATATATATATATATATACATATATATATAAGTAAACATTTCTTCGTCCAACGAGAGATATTTTTTTCCTTTCGAGACCTTGTTTCATATTTTACGTATGTATTTGCAGAAGCTCCAAAAGATTTAATAAGAAAATTATTGGTCGTCGATCCGAAAAAAAGAATATCGTTAAAAGAAGCATTGGAACATTCATTTTTCCATACGGTGGTATGTATTTTCATGAAAAATTAATGGATAACGTTAGAAAAGTCCGAATATATAAAGCGCATGTATTATATATCTTTAATGTTTTAGAAAAACATTTCCCATAGTTTAGCATAAGATCGTATTGTTTCATATTTCGATATATGCTTATATAAATGCTGGTTTATTTTATGATTACATAAAGAGGCATTATTAAAGGAAAAAGAAAAAAAGAGAAAAGAAAAAAAAAAAAAAAAGAAGAAAAAGAAAAAGCAGCATCTTTCATTTCTTGTTCTTTCTTACGTTGTTTCATATCCATTATAGTAAATCCTCACAATTTTTTTTATGCGTACAAAACTTCGTCTACACGTTATACGTATCATTTTATATTTCCAGCCTAGAATAATAACGGCAGTGGCGTAAAGAACATTAATAATTGTTTGGATGTAAACGTGAAAGACCGCAGAGCTTTTTATGACACATTCTCGTTTCTATCATTTAACGATTATTTCTAATGCATTTGCTTTCCATTGCACATATCATTTGTTATACATTACGTATCTGCAATTTTATACGAAACTATTCCAATCGACGTTATACGAATTAATATCTTTTTGAAATAATTAAACGATGGGCCGCAGGTACGAATTGCGCATATCGATTACGAAAAATATCGAAAATTTAACGAGATCAAGTTATTTCGAATTTTTGTAATCGCATTTTATGTTGCAAAGAACTCTTAACGTTGCAGTTGTGGGATCAAGACATCGCCCCTCTAAAGCGATCACTGTCATCTAACTCACGACGTCTGAGTAGGATATCTCAATTAGCTTTGGTAAATTATTTCTGTTATTCTTTTCTTTGGGATTACGTAAATTCTAATCTTCCTCCACGATCTGTGGACCAATTAACAATTAATGATTTTGTTTTGTTTTGTTCTTTTTTTTTTTTTTTTTTTTTTTTTTTTATTTTCGGCGAATACCAACTTACTTAATACGATGATGTTGCGTGAATCTAGATAACTTTTTCTCAATGTCCTTTGTTCATTGATCATTACGTGCAAGTATTTATAACTTTTGAAACTTTGTCGGATCACATTTTATAATACTCTGCTCTTGTTTTAAAGTTGAAGACTTTTTGTTTGTTTTTTTTTTTTACGCATGACATTACTCATTCGCGATTGGAATGTTTTTACAAAGACTAAATACTTTTCAAAGCATACGATAATTAATAAATAGAAACAAAGTTTTATCGTGCTAACGTGCATGTTTGTGCTTTTCTATTCTTTTCTATTCTTCTCTTATAACACGATAGAGCTGTAGCTTCTGTTATTAAATTGAGACCGTCGTCGTCGTCGTCGTCGTAGTAGTAGTAGTAGTAGTAGTAGTAGTAGCAGCAGTATCTTCGTCCGATCCGATTTTTAACGATCGAACAAACAAACAAACAAATACCTTTACGTTAGTTTTATTTTTTGATCGTTAATACATGTACATGTCGTTAATATTCTTATTATAACTCGTTCGTTTAAATTCGCACAGGAATTAAAGGCAAAGTCATTTAATGCACGAAGAAGATTTCAGTTAGCGATTCTTTGCGTCCGAGCAGTGATACGTATAAAACGTCTTCACATTACGCCCGAACCTCTTTCGACTCAAGTCGCTTGCACCGATCCATACAGAATAAAGATCTTACGAAAGGTATTTATAATATTATTACAATTTTCAATCGTTTCCGTTCGAACTTTGATCTTGAATCTATCGAAACTTTTTCTTGCAGATCATCGATGGCTGTGCATTTAGAGTTTACGGACATTGGGTTAAAAAGGGAGAAGGACAGAATCGAGCAGCACTTTTCGAAAATGCACCAAAGACGGAACTGAAACATCTTTACGTTAGCAATTTGAGTAGATAACCAATACTTGGTTAAAACGTTAGTTACAATTGGTATTTTATTCGAATTTTAGTAAATTCCTTTTTATAATAGAGAAGACGTAATTGCGATTACGATTAAGATAGATAGATAGATGGATAGATAGATAGATAGATAGATAGATAGATAGTCTTTGATTGTACCGTTTTCACGATTTATACGGTATGCGTGAGAGAGGATGGTTTTGATTTTTTTCTTTTCTTTTTTCTTTTTTCCTTTTTCTTTTTTCGTCGCGTACTTTGCCCTTATTTAGCATTATCCTGTAATAGATCGAAAATAATTGTTTGCGAGAAGATCGTATAACGGAGCAGTAGAGGAATATTAAATATCGGGCCACGATATTATAGAAGACCGCGTGGAGCCTTCCTCCTTCTTCTTCTTCTTCTTCGGGGTTGCGTAAGATGGATCGATCCTTCGTCGTAGAATATTTAAAAAAAAGAAAAAAATATCCTAACGAATAGTGGCTTTGAAGTAGAATGTAAAAAACCAATTAATAATACGACACGAGGAAGGAGAAAAATTTGAAATACAAGAACGTTGTACCGTACGACTTGAAATTCTTATCGAAAGATCGACGAATAATAATTATGTGGATAATTATGTCAGTATTTTTTGCTCTCTTTGCGTTATAAATTAATAATTGTATCGTTAAACGGCTAAAGGAAAGAAAAACGGATGGAAAGAGACGGCGTAAAATTCGATATCACCGTTATTAATTTTGTACGATCGGAACGAAATGATTTCAACGATCATTCGATGATATTCGTGCTTACGCACGCACACACATACATATACATATATATACATTCGAGATGTATCATAATAGAGTAAACGACTATAAAGATTTATTTTGACTAAACTATATGGAATAAAATAACGAGGTTTGTTACATAATAAACACTAACGTTTCAAATTTGTATGGATGTCTTACCATGTCTTTGATTTTATGTGGCTTCCGCCCAATTATATATCCCATCGAAATTCAACTCGTTGCCATACTTTTCCCTAAAAACTCCTCGTCTACCAAAGCAAGGGCGTTTTTTATTTTCCCTTTAAGCCGTTGTACATATTCTCCGACATATAGACTTTTGATCTTTTACGAGTGTAAGGGGTGATCCGGTCGATGATCTCCGTAGATCGTTGGGAGAAAAGTTTCGTTCGGAAAAAAAAAAGAGCTCTCAACACGTTACCGATTTTTTTTTAATCGACGAATCTCGTTGTTGTACTTTGCGCAGTTTAATCCAAGTAAATTTTTTCAACTTGTTGTTTACTCTCTTACGATACATGACGCGCGAGTATGTATATATATATATATATATATATGTGTACATACATATATGTATATAAAACGATGCCTACAGCAACGTCTACGTATACGCGTATACGTGAATCTCGTGACAAGTAAACTATATAATAGGATATTTTTGACGTTTTATCAACGTCATAGTTACCTCTATTCCTTAGAGATAATATTTGATACGTACGTTAATGTACGCGATTTTTGTTCTTACAGATAATATCGTAATCGATCGTATTTACACTCGCGAAAGAGTTCGTAAACAAAATAAGAATCGAATTCTTTAATTTATTAAAGAGCGAACAAAGACAACGAATAATATTTTAACGAATCGGATAGAGTAAGAAATTATATGTAAAAGGTTGTAACTTTCGTATGTAAACGTTCTTCTCCTCGAGTATCGTTTATGTAATAAAAACTGGATAAAAACCTTTTATTCTTATCACGAAGCAATTAATTATTTATCCAAAATATTTTGATTACGTTTCGTAAGAAAAACGAATTTTCAAGGCGTAATTTGACGTCGCGGAATCGTTACAAAATTTTTTGGTTTTTTTAGAATTTAGCGGACTCTCTTTTTCGCGAACGAACGAACGAACGAACGAACGAAATAATCGGTTGCATTGCGTAAAAAAATATCGAAAGGAAATAAATTCTAAAGAGAGAAATGCGATTGAACGTACGAGGAGGAAAATGTGCAAGGAAAAACGTAATCGAGAAATTATAAAAACGATAGTGACACGAAACCGATGCGCAGTCTCGCGCGCGCGCGCGCGCTCTCGCTCGCTCGCTCGCGCTCGCGCGCACACATTTAAGTAAACAATGAAGCGCGCCTCTAAAGTCGAGATGTGGCAACTGCGCACAGCGATGATCCATGTGACAGAGAAAGAACGTGACAAAAGGTGGCAGAGAGTGACGCCGCCAAGATCGGAGCGAGTATTTGCCCGGGCCAGCCGGGTGTCGGGTGTGCTCTGCGTGTACGCGATACCTCCCTCTCCCTCTCTTCCTCTCACTTCCCTCCCCCCCTCTCACACTCTCTCTCTCTCTCTCTCTCTCTCTCTCTCTCTCGTTCGCTCGACTACCCCCACTCGTTCGTTCGTGCGTTCGTCGTTCGTTCGTTCGTTCGTCGTTCGTCGTTCGTCGTTCGTTCACATTCTGTCTCTTTCTCGCGTGCGCGATACTCAGCTCCGTTCTGGCGTCGACGCGAAAGGTAAGAGCCCAGTACGAATGCTTTCCTTGCAAAACCCGGCAATTTAACGGACGAGATCGTAAGACAACATTGGCGAAAACTCGAGTACGTTTCGATCGGCCGTCGTACGATTATCGCGAAAGGTCTGTTTGAAAAAAATGTTGAAAAAAGTGCAGTGGGTAACGGGCGACGAGATATGCAGGGAGCTCGACACTACTCTCTCACACGCCCAGCCGAACTGCTGCGTCACATGGGCCGCGTTCATTGGTCGATAGAGCAGGATGACGTCACGAAACGCACTACCATTGGCCCGTAAGTCGGAGCCCAGACACGTGAATCGTGGCCAAGCAAGCATGGCTGTTGATGCGCAGTGGTTAACACTTGTAAAATGTTTCTGCCACGCGCCAGATCGATCAGGTTATAACCATCGTGTGTGCTCCGAAACGTCTAGGGACGACCGGTGGCTCGATTAACGCGAAACGTACTCCTCCCTCGCGTTCGGTCTTGCGTCTGTCTTTCCACGGTACGTTTGACAAGAGGAGAAAGATAGAGACAGAGAGACAGAGAAAGAGAGAGAGAGAGAGAGAGTGAGTGAACGAGTGTGCGTGTGTGTGTGTGTGTGTGTGTGATAGAGAGGAAGAAAGAGAAAGAGAGCGTGTGCGTGTGCGTGTGCGTGTGCGTGTCGAGAGAGAGAAAGAGAGAGAGAAAGGAAGAAGAGATACAACGCGCGGAAATAATCGCGAGAGCGATCGATCTCTCTTTTCTTCGGTCTCTTTCTTTCTTTCCCTTTCTCTCTTTTATAATTTCCTCTTTTCAACGTTATCCTTTTCTACTCCGTGAGTGCTACGTACGTAGGTAGGCGAGCGCGTTCGCGCGTGTACGTCGCGTGTACATTGCGTTACGTACTTGCGTGCGTCGTGCGTGTGACCGTGTGTGTGTGTGTGTGTGTGTGTGTGTGTGTGTGTGTGCGCGCGGCGTGCGCGTGCGCGCCAACTCTCACCGTGTTGCGAGCCACGGTACAAAGTCGCGGACGTGCGAGTAGTAATCCTCTCGGTGCATTCTACGTAAGCTGCTTTCCTCTTTATCATCACCACGCCCGCTCGTCGGCGAGAGGAAGCCACCGCGGATCGTTATTCCATCGGGGAGAGAGAGAGAGAGAGAGAGAGAGAGAGAGAGAGAGAGAGAGAACGAGAGAGAGAGATAGAGAGAGAGAAAGAGAGAGAGAGAGAGACTATCGCCTATTTAATTGACGTTCGCGTACAAGTACACGCGCGTATCGCGTATACGTGTTGTTATTGTTGTTGTGTGTGTTACGTCTAACATTATCGCGCGTCTTCTCGTGTGCGAGAGCGTATATAGAGGTGGTTGCGTGGCGTGTTTTCCGTGCCATAATAGATTCGACCAATGGGCGAATACTCGGGGCCATGACGTCACGATTCGAGGAGTTCCGATTGGCCGGCGGTACGTGCGTCGGCGGATACATCGGGATCGTATGCGTGCGCGCGTGTGTCGCTTTGTCAGTTTATAAGGAGCTCTCTGCTCGATGCGCGTCTCCTCGCGTCTCGCGGCGCCGCTTCTCTCTTCTTGAATCGTCGCGCGGCGACCACCTCCTCTCTCCTCCCTCTGCCCCCTTCTCCGAATACTTAGCGATCGCGAACTCCCGTCGCACTCTCCTGCCCCACCTTTCCCTCCCCCCGTCCGTCATTATTTCTTACCTTCGTTGCTCTCCTGGTTCCGCATCGGTGGTCACCTTTTCTCTCCCCCTCCCCCCTCCCCCCTTTCTCTCCTTCGACCGCTCGCTCGCTCGCTCCTCGCTGCCTTTTTTCCTCTATTTCCGTACGAGAAGATTCGGTCGCGTCGTTCGAAACTTTCGCGTTCTCGGATCGACTCAGGATATATAATACGCGGATATACCCCGCGATCGGAATCAACGACGATATCGCGAACTCTTCTTCCTCGCTTCGTCTTTCCCGCCTCTCGCAGTGCGTCGTGCGCCGTGCGCCGTGCGCCGTGCGTCGTGCGTCGTGCAGTCCCCTTCTCCGCCTTGGCCGTACCCTTTATCCTTTATCCAGGCTTCTCCGTTTTCCCTTCCCCGTCCCGAGCAACGTCGCGGAGCCGTAAAAGTCATTCTCGACTCGCGTTTCTAGCCTCAAAGTTGTTGTGTGATTTCTCGGACCGAACCGACGATATTACGTTTTCCCGACGACGAGAGACGCGCTTCACCTCTCGCGTCGGTCGTACGTACGATGGTAATTTTCAAAGAAAAAACATATCCGAGTACGACGCGCGGAAGGAGAATGCGTACGTTCGAGATCGTTTCGATCGTCGATAACGTTAACGTCGTCGATGTCCTCGACGTCGAGAACGAAAGACGCGACGCCGGGATATTATTCTCAGGACCAAAAACTGCCACCATAGGTTTGACAAAAGTTTCGTTCGAACTTTTAATTCGGCGCGATCGTCGCGTAACTCGTATTTATCGTGCGCGCGCGCGCGCGCTCGCTCACGCGCGGTACGTTCGAAAGAGAGAATTTCTCTCCCGCGACGTTCCCCTCGTCGTTGTCCTCGACTACTCGTCGTTTCTCGCTTATTTCAATGATACCAACTACCACGCGACGACGACGACGACGACGACGACGACGACGACGACGACAATAACAACGACGACGAGGAGGAGGAGGAGGAGGAGGAGAGAGATAGATAGATAGATAGATAGATAGATAGATAGATAGATAGATAGATGGATGGATGGATGGATGGGCGCGCGAGTCAAAAGTTGTAGAGCTTCGTCGTTCCACCGCGTGGGAGGGGACGAAGCGACGCTCTTCCCGCGCGCTTCGCGTTGCGTTACGTCACGCCTAAGTCACGTGACGTATGTCGGGACGCGGTACTAATCGCGTTCGGACGACACACGAGAGATTTTCAAATCGTTCCGTCGCGGCTTAAACTTTCGAGAGGGGAGCGAGAATCGAAACGTTAAAGGGACGCGAGTAGAAACGATCCCCGATAAGAAAATGAGGATGGGGGCACGGGGATGGGGAGGCAGCCTCGAGCGACGCGCGTATCGTTCGTTCTATAGAAAATTTCGTGGAGGACGAAAGGAGGTAGTATTATCTCGGAGATAGTATTCGCGTAGGAACTAGTTTTCGTCCTCCTCGTTCCTCCTCGTTCCTCCTCTCGTTCCTCCTCTCGTTCACCTTTTACCGGATGGCTCTCGCGCAGCGTTCGACCTCTCTCTCTCTCTCTCTCTCTCTCTGTCTCTCGTAGTCCCCTCGTAGTCTGTCGCCCGCCTGCCCGCCCGCCCCCAACCTCACCTCCCGCTCTCCTCGTTTTAAGATTCGTTCGTACGGATCGACGTACGTGTAACACAGCGCGTTTTCTTTTCAACGCAGATCGACGACCGTTCGCGGTGGATAGCAGTAACCGATACGACAGCAGCGATAATAAGAACGTCGTCGTCGTCGTCGTCGTCGTCAACGGCATCGGCATCGGCATCGGCATCGGCATCGGCATCGGCATCGGCATCGATAGAAGAATCGGGTACAACGAAGACAACGACAACGGCAACGGCAAGATCGACAACGGCGCCGGTGGTGGAGGTGGAGGTGGAGGTGGAGGTGGAGGCGGAGGCGGAGGCGGAGGCGGAAGCGAGTACTGACAACGTCGGAAGAAAAGAAAGAAAAAGGATTAGTGCCGACGACGACGACGACGAAGACGAAGACGAAGACGATTCGTAGGTCGCGCAAAGACGCGATACCGATCCTTTGGACGGTATCGTAAAGGAAGAGAGTGGGTCTTCGCGGGGCGAAGGAACGTTGTCGAGAGAGAGAGAGAGAGAGAGAGAGAGAGAGAGAGAGAGAGGAGAGAGAGAGAGAGAGAGGGGGGACGATCGAGAATAATAATCGTCGTCGAGAATGAGCCTGGAAACGTTGCTGGAAGCGGCGCGCTTCGTCGAGCAGCAGGAGAAGAAGAGGGAGCGCGTCGCGAGCAGTTCCTCCTCCTCCTCCTCCGATCACCCGCTCGCCGTCGCTCCCCACTCCAACCATCACGATTCTACCGAGCCACGTGGTGAGTACCACGCGCCGCATCTCGACGACTCCTCGCGCTTCACCGTCCTCGAGCGGCCTATCGCTCGATCGCGAATACGTACGTACGTACCTACTACCTCCCTACAAATACACGTACGGACGTACGCACCTACCCACCTACGAATACGCGTACGTACGTACGTACGTACACGGACGGACGGAGGACGGACGGACGGACGGACTTACGGACGAACGGACGGACGAACGGACGGACGAACGGACGGACGGACGAACGGACTCTAGTTAGTTTCCCCTCGCGAGAAAGGCGCGGCTGCGTTCGTCGCTTTTCTCCTTGGAAATTATTTTCTCCTCGACGATACTCTTTCGACCGCTCGATGCACGTTCGACCGTCTCTACGTTAGAGTACACGCTAAAGGGGACTTCGGGTGGGGAGGGCAAAGCCATTATTTATACGTCAAAGGGGTCATGGATATCGGTTCGCCGCGAAAGTCGAATAGGAGATACGTCGGCGCGGCCTTCCTCGTCGTCGTCGTCGTCGTCGTCGTCGTCGTCGTCGTCGTCGTCGTCGTCGAAGGTAGAGGTGTTCCGGGCAAGCGAAGAGAAGCGGAGTGTAGAACGGAACGGAGCGGAGCGGAGCGGAGTCGAGCGGAGAGAGGAGAGAAGGGGGAGGGGGTGGGCACGGTGACCGTGGTGCTGCTAAGCGCCGGTCGACGCTGCCGGGAGGAGAGAGGGCTAAAGACCTGGAACGTGCCTGCCGCCGACGGAGGGGAAGCGAAAGGAACCCCCGGTCAGTGACTTTAGAAACTCTACGACAGATTTTCTGCGCTTCATTCACGTGCGCGCGCGCGCGCCACCTACTCCCATTGGCCTTAAAAACATTATATACGCTCACCTCTCTTTCTCTCTCTCTCTCTCTCTCTCTCTCTCTCTCTTTTTCTCTTCCTCCCTACATCTTTCGTTCCATTTCCTTACCGGTCGTTGATCGTTCGTTTCTTTGCCACCATCGGTTTAGTCGAAAAAAAAAAAAAAAAATTTCGATCGAAAAGGATATTCGCGCTCGTACGTGTGTGCGTGTACGGTCTTTCGCGCAAACGAGTCGTGTCTCTTCTCGAAGAGAGAAAGAGGGTTGGGGGTGGGTGGGGAGGGAGTAAAATGGCGTAAGCGAGAATGGGATCGAGCGAGAAGGCTGGCTGGCTGGCTGGCTGGCTGGCTGGCTGGTTGGTTGGTTGGTTGGTTGGTTGGTTTGTTGGTTGGATGGTCGGTCGGTCGGTTGGTGGGGTGATGTAGCGGCTCGCGGCGGGTAGACGGAGCGTGCGCGGGACGAGAAAAAGAGCGGACGAGAGCACGCGGCTGTGTACGAATGCGGCGGCGGCGGCGACGACGACGACGACGACGACGACGACGACGCAACGCGAGTGCATACGGAACGGAGCGCGTGCATCGCGCATGCTCCTTGTCCCCGGCGAACCCCCACCGAGCGAGACGGACCGCGTGGCAGTCTGATCAATCCACGACGTTGCCGGTTCAGCCGTCCTTCTTCCCGACCTGCCATTCAGGGGGAATGGGGGAAAGGGAGAGAGAGAGAAAGAGAGAGAGACATCGGCTCCCTAGTCGTTCGCCTCTTCCACTAGCGTGCAAGCCAACGCTCGGATTTTCCCCTCTCTTCCATTATCCTCGACGCGCGCTCTCTCTTTCTCTCTCTCCCCCTTTGAATCACGTGGAGATGCGGCTCTTTCAATTTTTCATTCTTTATCGACCTGTGGATTCGGCCGTTAACGCGCGATACGGAACGTGCGTTTTCGCTCGTGCTACCCTTTTCTTTTTTTTTTTTTTTTTCTTTTCTTTTTTCTAAGAGCTCTCGTCGTTCCCTTCGTCGAAATAAACTCTCGTCATCTTTCTCGTTACAGGTGTCAAATTGAAAAGGGATCGTGTCGAGCCAGATGAGTTTCTTTGCGACGAAAAAATGCTCATCATCGATGGTAAGTAGTAGTAGTAGTAGCAGCAGCAGCAGTAGTAGTAGTAGTAGTAGTAGTAGTAGTAGTAGTAGTAGTAGTAATAGTAATAGTAAACTCGTTGACGTTTTCGGTCGTTGCTCGAATCGCGCTTCGACCTTTCGTGTATTTCTCTTTCTCTTTTTTTATTTTTTCTTTTTTTTTTTTTGTTCGTACGTCGTCGTCGCCACCGCCGCCGCCGTCGACGTCGCGATCGTTTAACGTGATCGGTCGGCTCGGTAGGAGAGAGAGAGAGAGAGAGAGAGAGAGAGAGAGAGAGAGAGAGAGAGAGAGAGAGAGAGAGGGTGGGAAGGAGGAAAGGCCGTTGCCGACGCGTTTCTGCCTCGAAGCAGTGACAGGGGACGGTTTGATCGTGCGGCGTCGGTCGACGTCAGCGAGTTCACGCGATTCGAGAGTTTCGTTCGTTGCATCGATCTTCCACGGGGAAACCTAAAAGGAAAGGACGAATGTACCTCGTAGTCCTTAAAAACTCGAGGAACGATTCGAAAGTATTCTTCTATATCCCTGAATATCCAGAAGCGATCTCGTCCTCGTCCTCGTCCTCGTCCTCGCTGCGTTGCGTTGCGTTGCGTTGCGTCTGGATTGCGTCGTCGAAACGGATGCAAAACGAGTTGCCATCCAGGCCGCGAAGAATTGTCGATTCGCGTTGAAAAGATCGAAAACGCGTATGCGCTTGTATTTTGAATCGTGACAAAAGATAGGAGAATAATCGGTTCGAAGAGTCTTCGAGGGTGCGTACGTGCGCGAGGAGAGACTCGATCCTTTTTTCCGCGTGGATATCATCCGCGATCGCGCTTCCCTTTATGGTTTTTCTTTCTTTTCTTTTTTTTTTTGGTTTTTCGAACGAATAACGTTTAAGCGCCAAACTCTTCTCGGAGAAGAATGGGCATTTTGTTGAACGGCGAAGACACCGCGTTGGCTCGATCTCGAAAAAATGTCAATACCATTGAAGGTACTTCGGGTGCGGATTCGAGGAACGACGACGACGACGACGACGACGACGACGACGATGGCGACGGCGACAGCGACGACGACGACGACGACGACGATGATGCGGACAAAGATGAGAAAGACGGCAATGATGTCGTCCTCGAAAATAAAGAGAGCAATAACAATGTCAGCGGTCTCAGGAACGCGAATAATCTCTCATCGACGCAGGTCGTCGGTATAATCGATGTAGTCGTCAAGGACGAACCTATCGGTAACTGGATGTGCCCTCCACCCAAGAAAAAATGGATACGACACTATTTCCTCGGTGAGCTGACTATCGCGACTTTTTTTTTCACGATTTCGTCTAAATCTTCTATAAGTGAGAGACAACGGTAATCCCCGTGGTATTTTCGATCATTTTTCGATCACCGTGAAAGATTCGATCATTCCGAAACATCGATGCTCGATTTTCTTTGAAAAACGAATAGAAGGAAAATAATTCATCGTCGGTAAACGGGATGAGGATAGAGAATAAAAGGGTTATTATATAAGGAGTGGAATAACGAAGCTTACATTCATCCCACCGCTCGTTCTTTCTTCTCTTCTTTTATTCTTCTTTTTCTTCTTTTTCTTCTTTTTTGTTTCTTTTCCCATCGAAAAAAATAAACATATTTCCGACGCGTTATCTCGCGGAACGCGTTCCTATCTCGGCCGTGACATTGTGCCGGAGCTGCGAAGAGATGGCTAATCTCTTTTCGACGTTTCTTCGATCGTAGAGCTGCCAACTATTTTTTTCCTTCGGCTTCCACCCCGCCCCCTCCCCACTCCGACTTTCTTTTTCACCCGAAACGCGTATCGGTTGGCTCTCCCGTTTCGCCAGGATTCGAGCGTCCCTTTTCTTCCCTCCTACTTTCCATCTCTTTTCTCCTTTTTCCTCTTTCCTCTTTCCTCTTTCCTCTTACCTTTTACCCTTTTCCTTTTTCCTTTTTCTTGGCTCCTTCGGAGACAAGAAACTCTCGTACTCTCGCGTACGTAGAATTCTCGTTTTAGGATTCTCTCGTTCGGTTCTTCTCGTTCGAGTCAGAAATAGATGGGAGAGAAAAAAGTGCGAGTTATGCGACGGACGGGGCTTTGCCAAGTCTTTGGTACATGAATGAGAGAGAGAGTTAGGCTGCACGCGCGTACACGTGCCGCGCTAATTTATAGCGACGCGACACGAATCTAGTCAAGAAGAAGAGAGAGCTCTCTTGGGTCTTCGTCGACGTAGCGAGGAGTTTCGACTACGCGCGAACAATTCTTCCATTTTCATTTACTACACGAGTGTGTAGTGTGTGTGTGTGTGTGTGCTGTGCTTCGACGCTAAGAGATATACGAATTTGCGAAACGTCGGATCTCCCTCCCCTATGATTTTGCGAAAGGTGGAGTAACCGTAGAATGGAGACGGCAAGGGAAAATAAATAGAGAAAAGAAGAAGGAAGAGCATTTCCGGTGTCGCGACTTTGCGTCCGAGTTTCGACGAAGGGGTATTTCTGATCCCCGTCGGGCGAGAAACGACGCGACGTCGGATCGAAACCATCGCGCCCCATCGGTGACGGAACACGTTTGCTAATCTTGGACGAGAGAGTACGACCATTCAGGTTCGACCGTAGAATGGCTCGAGTAATTGCATCGTCCCGTTGGTTGCGCTATCGCGAGACTCTAAGGATCGCCCTTTGATCTTAAAAAGAAGTCAAGTCTCTCAAATATGTATGCACACACGCACACACGCACACACGCATACATACACATATATTTATATATAGTTTGATAGAGATTCGTTCGACGAGGAGAAACGTACGTAATCGTACGGTATCGTACGGTATCGAATCGATGACAATTGGTGTAATAATGTTTCAGAGGAGGAGCCGTTGGAAAAAAACAGGACGAATGGGAATCATACGAGCAGCAGCGTATCTTCGCGAGGGAGTCCGGTGATAGCGAATTCCCGTGTCACGCCGCCAATAGCGAACGTCTCGCTCACCAGTCACGTAAATGCTCTTCATTCCGTCTCTCACCATCATCATCACCATCATCATCATCATCAGCAGCAACAACAACAACAACAGCAACAACAGCAGCAGCAACAACAACATCAACAGCAGCAGCAACAACAACAACAACAACAACAACAGCAGCAACAACAAATACAACAGCAACAAATACAACAGCAACAGCAACAGCAACAGCAATCGCCGGCGCCACCACCGCTACCGCCGCAGTATCAACAGCAACAGCAACAGCAGCAGCAGCAGCAGCAACAGCAACAACAGCAGCAACACCACCACCACCACCATCATCATCATCATCATCAGCATCATCAGAATAATCATAGCACGACGCAAAATCATTACTTGGAGAATCACAATTCGAATCACTCGCAACAAAGCGCTGCCGGTATCGTCGTAGACGTGGAAACTGGTCATGACAATAAGAAGCACAGGAATGGGTAAGAGAGAGAGAGAGAGAGAGAGAGAGAGAGAGAGAGAGAGAGAGAGAGGGAGAGAGAGTAAAAAATGGTTTCATTTCCGACGAATGATTGATTCTTAAAGAGAGAGCGAGAGGACGATAAAGATGACAACTATCGTTACAGGCCCTGCGTGATCCGATCTGGTACGAGAGAAGTACACAACAAGTTGGAGAAAAATCGAAGAGCGCATCTCAAGGAATGTTTCGAGTTGCTCAAAAGACAGTTACCGTCGCAAGACGAGAAAAAGTCCTCGAATCTTTCCATTTTACACGCGGCCATCAGGCATATACAGGTACGCGGAATAACAGCATCGTTTATTTTTCGAGGGTACTTTCCCTTTTCGATAATCTTTTATAAAAATAACTCGACCGAATCGTCTCTGTTCACTTTCTCGATCTATTTTCATATCTACTCATTCGGACCACGAAAAATATAACGGCTCGACTCTAAATATCACATCGCGGCTTGCGCGGTTTGGCTGAGAATTATCATCGATCGATCGAATTATTTGTCCACTTGTCATTTTTCGTGATGTGCTTTTATGTGTGTGTGTGTGTGTGTGTGTGTGTGTGTGTGTGTGTGTGTGAAGAAATAAATAAACTCGTAAAGGTGGGAAGAGTGTAAAGACGGGAAGGGATAGGAGAAGGGGAAAGAGAGGGGGTAGGTGTATCGCGAAACAGTTCGAGCCACGTGCTTCGTCGAGTTCGCGCGTGCGTGTCTATTAGCGCAAAGTCCACCTTCGCTCACCGACTTTCCCCACTCTTTCCCCCCTCCCTCTCTCTCTCTCTCTCTCTCTCTCTCTCTCTCTCTCTCTCTCCTATCCGTCGATCATTACACGCCACGTGCACGCACGGATATTCGGACGAAAGCGAAAAGCTTTGAAAAACGATGTTCGGCATCGAGGGGTAGGTTTTTCGAATTAATCGTCCGGGTTTTGTATCCGGGGGTTGACTCGACGTTCGTTCGTCGTAATAAGAGCGGAATTTCCTTAGAATTTTTCTCGTCTTATTCCAACGGTTCCCGTTTTCTCTAACCGTTTTTTTTTTTTTTTTTTTTTTTTCATTTTGCTCAAAGGCATTGAGAAGAAAGGAGCGCGAGTACGAGCACGAGATGGAAAGGCTGGCGAGAGAAAAGATAGCGGCGCAACAGAGGTTGGTCGCTTTGAAAAAGGAGCTCGCTGCAACGTGGGATCACATCGACTTCAATACTCTACTGCCAGAACAGAATTCGTCGACGGAAGCAGCGGCAACGAAAAACGGTAAAGAGAAAATAAAAGAAAATCGAATGTTCTAATCGATGATACGTGTGATATTGAACGTCGTCGATTCGTCCTCGACAATAAAGTTCCAGAGAGCATGGAATTCGAGGTGGCCGGTCTTGCCCGAGGTGGAACCAGATACAGCAGTACCAGCAGTCTCAGTAGCGCCGCGACGGCTAGCTCCCCGCAAGCCCTACAGCAAACGACGAACACGAGTTCTTCGAACATTCACAATCAAGTAGCCACCGCCGCCGTCGTCTGTCAAACGCAGGGATTGAATCTTGCTCAAAGTTCGAGGGAAAGTCCACCGGCAAGCTCCTCGAGTCCCGCCACTGCCACCGCCAACGCCACCGCCACCGCCACCGCCACCGCCACCGCCACCGTCACCGTCGCAACCACCGCCGCCGCAGTCGCCGCAGTCGCCGCCTCCGCGGCCGGTGTACCAGCCGTAGGGACGACGACGCCTACCATTCCTACTCCGGCTCAGGTAAAATATATCCCTCGTTCGGGAAGAGGAGGTGTTAGTAACAGGTCGCACCTTTTCGTAGGAGAAAGTGGCGGCGGCGGCGACGACGACGACGACGACGTCGTCGTCCACGAATTTGGTGCAACAGTCTCATCTCCATCTGCCGATAAGCGCCCAAATGTTGAACGCTGGTCAAGGATTGGCGACGATCGTGCCGACCCTTTCGCACATAGGCCCTGGTCTAAGGGTCATTCCAGGTGACACGAGGCAATTGCTCGTAACGCATGCCGCAGCCGCGGCCGCCGCGGCGGCCGCCGCTGCCGGCGCCAACAACGAATCCCGGCCGCTCACGTTGGCCGTACAAAATTCTTCGGATCAATCGAGACCGCTGATCGCCGTACAATCCAACACCGGTGGAAGCGAGCCAAGGCCCGTGGCTTTGGTCGTTCACTCCTCCACGGCTAACGACAATCGCGTTACCTTCGTGCATTCTAATCTGTCGAACAACGATAGACCGTTGGCTCTCGCGGTGCAGTCGTCGGCGAGCAGCGACGTCAGACCCGTCACGTTCGTACATTCTGGGAACGAGGGAAGACCGTTGGTCCTTACCGCCCACTCTCCCGCTTTGAACGTCTCCAGTGAGTATTATTCGTCGTCGAGTCGAAAAACAAATAAACCAAGAAAAAAGAGAAAAAAGAAAAACCTCTATCCTTCTCTATTACATTTCAACGATACAAAGTTCGAAGAATTTTCCATTAGTTTGGAATGACGTTCGAACGATGCGATGACGTTGTCGTCGTTTCTCGATTTTATAGACGCGACCCAGACGAGAATCAGGACGGGCGGGGACACGACGCAAGGTACGCATAAGATGGTCGGAGGGGTAACGTTGGTCGGTGGGAACGGTTCGGAGCTAACCAGACTTCCCGGTGGCGCGGAATTGAACATTCTCCCCGCAAACGGTGCGTGGTTCTTTCTTTTTGTTTTTGTTTGTTTTTCATTATTTTTGATTATTTACATTTACGCACCGTCTCTTTGTCTTCCAAGGGCGCGCGCGCGCGCGCATGGTTGCGCTCTCGGTACGACGCGGTGCGAAAGAATAAAAGGACCATTTGCAGAACGGTTCGCGTGCGTACGCCTTGTGTCGCGAGTCGCTTTGAAAATGGACGACACCGGAACTACAAATAGCGATAGAACCGCGATCGAACGGCGATCGAACGGCGATCGAATCGATAAAGGATTTTTCTCTCGTTCTAGGATTGACCCTGAGTCACGCGGGAGTGTCGCTCCAAACGACGACGACGGGAAAGGCGGGTTCGTCGACGGTGATGCAAAATGCTCCGTCCACAGAAAGTATAGCTCACATCGTCGGGCAGCACGCTCCACTTTCCGGTCTTACGCCTATAGTAACGCCGATGACCGTGGTCTCTCAAGGGAATAATCAAGTGACCGCTCACATTTTGGCGCCCTCGAGTCTCGCCGGCAAAATGATAACCACTCCGATTTTAAAGTCCGTCGGACAGATGCCGCTCGTTAACGCTCAGTACCTTAATACGACGACGTTGGTAAAGCCGGTCGTCGTCGTCAGTTCTCCATCGAATTCCACTCCGCCGTCTACGACGACGACCGCGGTGGCGGTGGCGGCTGCGGCGGCTGCGGCGGCCGCGGCGGCCGCGGTGTCCATCGCGCAACCCTCCTCGACCTCGCAGCACTCGACCGTCTGACAGAATCAAAGGAAGATCAAGTTGCTCTGAGAGAAGGTCATTGTCAAGGTTAGGACACGCGCGATTCGCTTCCATCGCCCCCCGCCCCCCCACCCTCTACGTCCTCTTCCTATACGTTTCCTGGCACCTTCAACGCGGCCTTTCTTTCTCCTATTCGCGCTATATTTTCCTTGCCCACCACCTATATTATATTATCTATCGATGGTCGAAGCGCCGCGACGGCTATTGCGACGGCTATTGCGACGGCTATTGCGACGACTACGATTACGAATGATACGGGATAAACTGCGATATAACTGCGACTCTGCATTATTCGACCGTTCGATTACGAGTCTTGAGTAAAAGACGACGACGACGACGACGACGACGACGACGACAAAGGGAAAAGAAAAAAGAAACATTTCGCGATTTTAGATCCTCTATATATATCATTGACGCATCCAACGAGTTTATCCCTTTTCCATCCTAACTTACGTTTCCTTCCCTCCTTCCTTTCGATCACCCTTAAATTCAACGTTTAGCTTTCCACCAATTCCGACAAATCTCGATTAGATACGATGGATACGACACACACGTCGTCGCATGTCGTATACTATTCGTACTATTTTTATAATAACGAGCGGTCGTCAAATATAAATAAATATTCTTATTCTCTACTCCGATTACGAACGCAAGACTTACGAGAGCATGAAATTTTAATCGTCGTAACGATCGATCGATGCGTCGATCGTATACGAATCTATAATCGGTAAATATTTATTTAAAAAAAAAAAAAAAAAAGAAAAAAAATCCGTTGAAAGAAAAATGATCTCTCGAATATCGTTTGATCGCAAAATCGTTCGTATTGTTCGCCACGCTGCTGCCATCGTCATATTTTTCTCCAAAAAATTTATATATTCGTTTTTGTTCGACGATTACCAAATGATTCGAATATGTATATAAGAGAATTCGGCAAGATATTTTCTTTCTAACGTTTCCCGTCTCTGATGCAAATAATTTAAGAGAAACAAGCCAACCCTTTGACCGTGTCGCAAATGTTAATCACGAAAATCGCGTTTACGAATCGAATAGCATCGATCCGTGCTACGTCTTTACGATAAACTCGAAAGTAATTTTTAACATTGAACGAAATTAATGTAATCTATCGTACCTCGGTGCAATCGAGCGAAAGGTTATGATCGATTTTTTGAGCGGGTGTGATCGGTACAGGTTTTTTTCTTTTTATATATATATATATATATATATATATATATATGTATGTATGTATGTATGCATATGTAGAGAGATAAAGACACCGGAAGACTAAACGTACTACTACGAATGATATAAGCGACAAAGTTTTTAATCGATCGTGCTCTGGCTGTGGACACAAAGTGATCGCAATTTATTCAAAAATCGCTGATATGAACTTTCTTATGCCGAAATAACAAATTGTATAAGTTGTTGTCCTTCGAATAAGTTCTAGTATTTATTCTTTTATATATTTATTTTAATCATGCAATCGCATGTTACTATTCGGCTTAACAGCATGCCTAATATCTATTTACGATTCTTAACTATTGATTTTTATGAATATATCAAGAATTTCATTGCCCTATCTCATAGGCATCCTAATAATTCCGATATAAAGGAAAAGAAAAGAAAGAAAGAAAAAATATAACAATAACGACAAGGTTAAGCAATACGCAAAGAGAGAAAATGTTCATTCGCATCGGGTCTCATGAATTATTACGCGCGCTCGCGTGTAATCTTTTTCGTCCATACCGATCCATCTCGAGGATGACCTTATCGAGAATCATCGTTTTTAATACTAGCATCATCGCATAAAAGTCGTTAGGTACTCGATGCCTGCCTTCCTCTACTCGAACACAAATTAATCAAGGTGAACATTTTCATTTTTTCAGTCGTTGCAACGGTTGAAGATTGTCGTACTAAATGTTGATGGCGGTTTTACAGCGTACAGAATCGTAAATACCACTAATATGAGAGAATGCAAGTGAGAGTGAGACGGCGAGAGGGAGGGAGAGAATGAATGTGTGTGTGTGAGAGAGAGAGAGAGAGAGAGAGAGAGAGAGAAAGGAAAAACTTAAAAAGCGAGAAACGCTCTTTGGTTAAGACGAAAGATATAAGAAAATTGTCTATAGAAATAAGTAGCGCGTAGTAGCATTCTGTACATATAATATCGATCTATTCGTGGTAAAAAGAAAAAGCGAACGAAGAATGAGAAAAAGAGAAAAGGAAGGTGTGTGTGTGTGTATATGAACAATGTGATATAAGTAATGAATAAAATAAATTAGCATCTCGTGTAGCTTTTAAGGAAACTGTTAAACCGTTTTACAGCGTAGAGACGTATGCTGCTAATTATTATTTACTAACATCCATACGAGATACGAGATGAGTCGTATAAAATTGTAAATAGAATAACGAAGCGATAGAAAATTACAAAATATAACTATATCGAGTAAGATGGGAAGGAAAGAAAAAAAAAAAAAAAGAAAAAAGAAAAAAGAAAACAGATTGGATAAAACACTCGAAATTTAGGACACGCTGGTTGACCGTTCGTGTATCATCCCAGCTGGGGAAGGAAGGTCGGGGATGATCCGTCGTCGCGTAGACGTTTCACGCGCGACACGACGCGAGAAAATAAATGTGACCGACCCTCTTAATTTCGAGTGTTGTTGTTGTTGTGTAGTAGTCTATGTCGAATTTTGTTATAACCTTGTTTGGTATATAAATCGGGCAAACATCTTGTTACGCATTGGATGGTAGAATATTTATAGGAAGCCGTCGACTATACGGTCTTTTCGTCGAGAGACAAAATACATTTTGTTTTTAAACAAAGAGTGCAACAAGAATCACAATACAATCTATTAAAAATAAAAATACAAGTGTGAAGGTCGCCCAATCCTCCTAGTAATATATATATATATATATAATTTTAGTTTCGTCGAAGGAAAGTCGAATGCCAAGCGGAAAAACGTCTTTCGTTTCGTTCGTCGTGTAAACCGAAGACGAGGAAATCGGATCGTCGAGCCCAGAAAATTGTTGCCCGACCACACACGTTACACCAAAGTTTGACGATATTTCTTTTATATCGATTAAAGGAATCGCTAAAAGATCCAACGATCGAAATCTTTCGCGTTATCTACAATGACTTTGCTGTTGCATTCTATATATCGAGAGGATATAAATCGGTTTTTTATTTTTCTTTCTTTTTAAATATATGTAAATCCTTTTTCTTTTTTCTTTTTTCTTTTTTTCTACCCACTTATTTATTTCGTTCGTCTCTTTCTCTTTATTTTCTTTTTTCTTCCACTTATCATTATTAAAAGTGCGTAAATGTAAAAAAAGAAAAAAAGGCCATGTTCTTATCCTTCGCTACCGACTCTCCTCCTCCATTTTCTCATCCGCCATCTGGCCGATGGTCCTGCAACGAAGCAACGAAAGTCGCGGCGTGCTTTTCTCATCTGGCCAAGTTGCATACAAATAGCGATGATCGGCGTGCCGTTCGCTTATATACTTATTAATGGTACCAAAGTATGCGCATACGTAAATATCTATCTCTTTTCGTCAAAGCGAGATAACATAACATATATGTATGTATATATCTATCGTATCCGACGAGTATAGAAGGGGGTACGACATTACCGATGATCCCCCGCCGGATGCAAATAAAAAGACGTTATAAAGGGTAGATGGATACGGCTAACCGTCGGTTATACAGGTTTCAATAACGCGCTCATCGGCGCGCTCTCACACCCGAGTAAGGTACCTTATCGAATACGATAAATGTTATTTCGCAAGTGATTGATTCTTATTCGCAATATGATTATCCGGGCATTCTTTCGGGCCTATAAAAATCGATAAAAATCGAGGCAAATTTGGCTAAACGTAGAAACCTCCAGACTTTCGCACATCATGGTACTTCTCTATGAGAATATATCGTGCGCACGCTTTAAAAAAATAAATCGTTGCTTCGAAATCGAGATCGATTGGAAACAACTTTTATTAACTTTGGTGCAATAGCAAAATATTTTATGTACGACGATCAGCGAGTATAATATACGTGACAATTGAAATATATTTGTGCGTTTTGAGAGCTGTACTTAATAATCTACGAAACGTACGTACACGTAAAAAATGGTATTGTACTTGCACGTAAAGCAATAAATATATTCCAAACTTAGCGTTTACAAGCTGGCAGTGAAATTTACTTCGAGTCGATACTCGTGTTTTTAATCCTTCGTCATATGACTTTGCGAAAAAAATAATTCTATCAGTTCTATCTCTATGAAGTCTACAATTTTTGGTCGTATACACGATAGAATCGTATCACTCGTATATCGGAAAACTCTTCTACCGGTACAAGTAATATCGTAGCTTTCGCATTAAAATATAAGGCCGTATAAATGTGGGACGTGAAAATTACGTGAAATTTGGTTACAGAAGGATAAGCGAGATTCGTTCCGAATATTTTTGCGTTTAAGCGTAAGGGGAAAAAAGAAAAAGAGATGTAGCGAAAACCTTTCCCTTCGATGGATTCGTTTCGTTTCGTTTCGTTTCGTTTCATTGACCCGTTGGAAAATGATAAACTGGATATTTCGGTGCGAAATGATTCGTAAGGCCCATCACGTATTCCGACTCGCCGCGTTCTCGTAGATTTTTGATGCCATACGTTGATTCCTCGTACGACGGGGGTGCTAAAGAAATTAATCAGAAAAAAAGTTGTAACGTTAGTTGGATCGTCGCTCAAGAAGATTAATAATAGCAGGTAATAGCAGTAGCAGAAGCAGCGGTAACGGTAATGACGAAATCGTATAGAAAACGGAAATAGTCATTACGTAATTCTGGATATAAATTCGAAGTAGGAGAGAGATAATATTTTTCCGAAGTTTTCGTCGGTGAAGCGACGAACATCATGTTCTCGGGAGGCGCACTCGGTATTTGGTAGTTTACCAAGGGTATCGTTCCCACGAAAACGGGAGTATCGCTCTTCAAATTACGATGATACCTGTCGACGTGAAAAATACGTAAAAATAAGCTCTCCTACGCATATCGACGCGACGTTAACTCGACTATTTCGAGAAAATACTCGTATGCTCGTAGGTTTTAAATAAAATCGCGCGATTACGAACCATCCTTCGATGCATGCCTCGACCTTGAGACGATACTCGAGATCGATGATACCGCAACTATTTAAATTCGAGGGAGGAAGGGCTGGAACGTCCAAGGTTTGTTCGTAATCGGCGGTTGCTCTGGCATCGACCGGTCCTCTGCCGACCTCCGTTACCACCATTTCCTCGACTCTCGTGTCCGTTTGCGGGCTGGTAGCACGGAACGTCACGATCTGAACTTGAAAATTGTACGTTTCATCCACCTATTCTCTACGTCTTTGTCGTTGTCGTCGTCGTCGTCGTCATACTCGAACGTAAAAGACTCTTTTTAACCGAGATTATGATTTTATTATACCTTGCAAAGACTCAGAGTAACGCGATTTACGGTAACGTTCGATAAATTTTCAACGTTTATCTTGATCGGCATCGATTGACCTGGAACGTATCCTCTGACCGGCAAGGAATAGGTGACGTTCAAAGGTGCACTGGTGCAACAAAGACAGCAAAAAGATTTACTCATTTCTTCTCTGATCCGTTCCTGTCGAAACGAGGATTATACCGATCGGATTAATTATTTCCTCTCTCTCTCTCTCTCTCTCTCTCGTTACGACAGACTAGACGACGACCTACCGAAGTTCTGGGTTCTTGATTCAGATCGAACGGCAAGACGATCGTGAATGCCGCTTTAGCTTCCTGATCGAATTTCCAAGGGCGATCCAGGATGGCCTTGACCGTGTATCGAACATGACCAAAGTCGGATTCGAAACTGCTCGGTAAATTTTCCGGCAAAGTGCACGTGAACGGGAACTTGTGTTCGCCCGCTTGTATCTCGATTTCATTTCCTGCGAAAAAAAGAAAAAGAAAAGAAAATAATGACGTTCGAACGACGATCGCGAGAAACGTCTCTACGCGCTTTATTACCAGAGGCAGATCCGACGAGGTAATACTTTGTCTGAAAATACTCTTCGTGCGCGTTGAACGTCGTATTATCGTCTCGATAGTTTCCTGTATTATCCAACGTTTGTTTATCCGTTGTCCAGTAAGTGTTTGCTTCTCCTTTAACCTTGACGCATATACCTGTAAATAAAAACGAAATGATAATTGCGTTAAAACGAGTCGGTAATTGGCATTAAAGAACGAATATATGTGTGTGTATGTATATATATATACATATATATATATATATATCAATGCCGAAAGAATTTACGCGAAAAATAGATGGATATTCGATTTGTAGATCCCGTGCGATGATGGGTGCGCGCAACGCGTCAGCTATAATTAGAGCTCTCGATTCCTCACGGGAGAAACGAGAACACGTAACACACCGGGCAGATCACCGATGCCAAAGAATTACGTCTTTCCGTCGATTCCCATTTCTTCGGAATACCCTTGAGAAATGCGCTTGCGTCGTGCGCTACGAAACATGAACGGGGGGAGAGAGAGAAAACAATAATCGAATCGGCCTTAATACTACAGCGCGATGTCAAGCGGATCAAGTCCCGATGAAATAAACTGTTCTCTCAAGGTCGAAAGCGTCGGACGACGAGTCCATCGATCGATCGATCGATCGATCGATCTATGAACCGATGAATCGTCATCGAGGAAAAAATAACTATGACGTCTCTCGCGTACGACTTACCGCGAATCTTTTTTACTCCGTCTAGAACCAGTACGATACTTCCCGATACCATCTGTCCGGGATAATAAATTTTCCATGGATTATCAAAAATAATCTCGAATTTCTTCAAACCCATCTTGACGGAGCAAGAGAGAGAGAGAGAGAGAGAGAGAGAGAGAGAGTGTGCCTTATCTTCGAACTCTTCCTTTTTTCTCTCCTACTTATTCCATTCCAAGCGCACTGGAGAGGTCTATATCGGGGTCTGCTCGTCGTAGTAAATGCCGGCACGCACGAAACGACTCTCGCGAAAAGACGCGCGTCGAGTCGACTCACGCGTGGCGCCGAGTATGTCGAAAGCGAGAAACTATTCTACGTTCTCTAACGTATGACGTCACTGGCGGATGACGGCTAACGCGCAAGATTGCACACCCTCCTCCGTCGTCCTTTTTTCATATTCTTCCGCTTCCCCTTTCCTTTTGTTTCCTTTGAAAAAGATAAAAGAAAAAAAAAAAAAAAACAACGAATGTCACGAACAAATCGATGCACCTTTTTCTTAATAGACGATAAAGAGACGAAAGAAAGTATAAAATGGGAAAGTGAAGTAGAGGTGGGTGTGAGGAATGATGGAAAGGATCAGAAATCTCTTTTCTTCTTCTTTTTCTTTTTTTTTTTTTCATCTCCTTGGAGAAAATCCTGAAAGAAGATAATAAAATCTGTATATACAGGAAAAGCTATACGAAAGGAAAGGTACGACGCGACATTTTCCGCGACGACTCGTCTCATAGGGCTTTTTCTCTGGCTTTCGCGCGCAAGCTCCGTATCGTCTTTATTGATCCGTTTGCCCTACGTACGCTTAGCCATCGAGAGGGAAAGAGAGTAAAGGAAGAGAAGAGAGAAGGAGAGAGAGAACGTGCTATAGAGCGCGCGCGAGAGAGAGAGAGAGAGAGAGTACCGTGGTCACGGCGTAGCACGCCGTAAATATTCGTTCCAGTGTATTCGCCGTGGCGAGGATACGCGCATTAAAAGGCGTTCAAAAGCGACGTGAGCGTGGCGCAAGATGGCCCGGGGAGATACGGAGGATGGACCCCTGGTTCGGCCCGTCGAGGCCGGTGAGTGATTGACCAAATGTTGTAAACGTTCTCGTCGAGACTCGCCCTGTCCTATCCAATCTTGTCCTTTGTATCGTCAGAGTTCTAGCCATTTAAAAGCGTGAACGAGAAGATCCCACGTTCGAGGTAAACGTTGCGCGGTTTATTATCGTCGTCGTCGTCGTCGTCGTCGTCGTCGTCGTCGTCGTCGTCGTCCACGTATCTTTCGATCGGAAACGATGAATCCGTTCGTCCAACTTTTCGACGAGTATTCGCAAGAGTTCTTCCGCTCGAGCGGAGTTTACGTTCCCATACGTCCCCATGTCTCGAGGAAAATTCGCGATCCTTCCGAAACACGTCGCGAACCGTACAACGAGATGCCTAGTCTTCTTCGACGGAGCGCGTTTATTTTCGGTCGTCGTCGTCGTCGTCGTCGTCGTCGTATACGATATGACGCAAAGACGTCTTCGTTCGTTCGTTCGTTCGATCGAAAGAAAGACCGTCGAAAGTTTTCTATCCCTTTTCGAATCCCGGAGACGTTCGACCGAAACAGCTGTTACCGTCAATTTCTCGTTCCTTCTCCGATCGATGCTTAAAAATCGAAAATAAAAACCCAAGGGAAATGTAAAAATACGTGGTAAATGCGTGTGTTTCTTCCCACCCCCGCCCCCTTCTAATCCTCCTCCGTTAAATTTTAATCCGCTGCATCCATCGAAAGGAAAGCTCGATAACGAGCCGAGGTTCGTCGAGGTTCGTCGAAGTTCTTAGACAAAACGCTGGAATAATTTGTCGCATGAAATTTTCTTCTTCCTCTCT
The DNA here is from genome assembly GCA_911387935.1 of Dolichovespula saxonica. Taxonomy (NCBI): domain Eukaryota; kingdom Metazoa; phylum Arthropoda; class Insecta; order Hymenoptera; family Vespidae; genus Dolichovespula; species Dolichovespula saxonica. The sequence continues at coordinate 83,338 of OU427018.1, read as the reverse complement.
TTGGTGTATCAACCAAAGATGGTGTGTGCGTGTGTGTGTGTGTGCGTGTGCGCGCGTGTGTGTGTGCGTTCCTCGAAATCGTAATTCCAAAGCGACGCTTTAATTTCAGTATCGACGACAACGTTGGTCGCGCTATGCACCGGCGGCGCCTTCTTGGTTTGCGCCGTCGCGATGACCTGGTGGCTCTGTCGACGACGCCGCGAACATACCAAACTGAACGCTGACAGAACGTTGGCTTTCAGACCACCCCGTAGAAAGCCGACCGCGGTAAAGAGTCCCGGTAGCACGAGTCACTACTTGAAGAAGAGTCCGAGTCCTACCGGTCCTGCGAAAAATCCACCAGGCTCGACGAACGTAATCTCGGACTCGACGACGTCGTCAACGACGACGACGACGACGACGACGACGGGGACGACGGGGACGACGGGGACGACGACAACGACGGGGACGACGGCGACGACGCCACCACCACCGCATATCATAGGAAATAATCCAAATTACGATGTTTCGCGTTGCGAGAAAGGTTAAAAATACGATTGAATATATTCGATGAAATACGATTTAACGCCGTTTAACGTTCAAAGAGTTTTTATACTCTTGGATGATATTTGGTTTTTCTTTGTTCGTAAGCAGCCGGTACGCCAGTTCAAACGCCTACAAGCGAGGTGGTCACCCTCAATATCGAGGACGAATGCGACAAAGCCGAATTGGAAAACAACGAGAAGGTGAAATGCGAGAAAAATATCGAAATGTCGGATAAGAAGGACGGTCTAGGTATATTGGTATTTAAATTGAGATATAAGAGCGAGCAAAACGCGCTGGCGGTAACGGTCGTCAAGTGCAAGAAACTACCGGCTAGGGATCAGGGAAACGCCAGCAGCGATCCTTACGTTAAATTACAGCTTTTGCCGGACAAACGGCATCACGTGAAAACGAGAGTCCTACGAAATACGAGAAATCCCGTCTACAACGAGGATTTCACGTTCTTCGGAATTACTAAGAGTCAACTCGAGGTACCGATAAGATAAGATGGCGCAAAACTGAAAGATTAAATATAATAATAGAACGGGACGAAAAGTTCCGTTACGGTCGGGAGGTTTAAAATATCGTTCGATAAAATGTGACACTGTTACTTACAGGACATCAGTCTGCACTTCGTCGTTCTAAGTTTCGACAGATACTCGCGCGACGAGATTATCGGCGAGTTAACGTGCGCTCTTTCCTCGATACCAGGGTTAAAAGATTCCGATAACCAAGAAATATCTCTTCGTCGAAACATCTGTCCGAGGAGTTTGAAGGTCGGTGGCACCCTATGATCAAAGTTTACACATCAGGTTATCAACTTTTTTAAATTCTTCTATAATACGATTCGATACATATATCGCATACCAAATCCTAAATACCTCCTCTGCCCTTCCGTTCTTTCAGATACAATCCCAAGGGAGAGGGGAACTGCTGGTGTCGTTCTGCTGGCAGCCGGTAACGAGTAAGCTGGCGGTCTTTGTCTTGAAGGCACGAAATCTCCCAAAGATGGATGTTACGGGTCTTGCGGATCCCTACGTTAAGATTTATCTCTTTTATAATTCGAAATGCATCGCCAAGAAGATGACGCACGTCAAGATGCGTACGCTCAGTCCTGTATTCAACGAGCCCTTTATTTTCGAGATACCCAACAATATCCATAGTTTGAGCAACGTTAGCTTGGAGATAATTCTTTACGATTGGGATAGATTTACGAAAAATGAGGTAAGACCGTTCCCTCCCCCCCCCTCCCTTTTTCTTATTCGAAAGACATATATATATTCGCGATAACGTCAATGGTGCGATCGATTTTCTTAGGTGATCGGCAGATTGAAATTTGGTGGCCCAAAGTGTCAAGAGTCCGCGCTGAATCATTGGAACGAAATTTGCAGATCTCCGCGACGGCAGGTAGCGGAATGGCACAAGCTAAGGGAATAATTCCTTTTCCCCCACTTTGCTCGTCGATGCGACCCCTATTATTATCCTGTTCCATTTCTCTCACCCCCATCCCCACCCACCTCCACCTCCCTTCGATCCGGAGAATTCTTGTAGAATTCTTTCTTCGATTTCCTCGAAGGACGATCGAGACGAGAACGAGACGAGGCCGAGAACGAGAACGAGAACGAGAACGAGAACGAGAGCGGTGTGTAACATCCACGATCAATGTCGCTCTATTTTATGACGCCTATAGAAGAGAATTCCTTCGAAGAAACGAAGAGACTTATGCCAATATGCTTGTCTATGCTGCTGTGCACGATTATTTCATCGAGTTATGTTTTTGCGTATATATTACGAGCATGCGCGTTACTCTACTAGATATTTTTTATCGTAAGATGGTTTAATTTTTCTTTTTCCGAGGACTAGACGATTGATTCGTTCGAGAAAATCTTCGGGCAAAGGGTCAAATTTAACGATTAAGGATGGAAGAAACGAAAAGCAAGTAAAACTAGCCAATCCACCGACGAGTCGATCCACTGACCCTTATTATTCGTCCTTAGCTAACAGCTCTAATAAAAACTTTCGAATCATTCGCGAACGGTCCGAAAACGTAGCTCCTTGTTTCGTCTCTCAATCGTTATTCGTTCCTTTCGCATACCGCGTATGATAAAAACTTGATGTAATTTTCATTTATATCAACGATTTTACGAAGCATCCAGAAGAAAACGGGACGAAAGACGCGAGAGATCCACTTGTGTTTTCGCGTTAACAAACGCATGTTATTTTTATAGAATTTCTACGACGTAGTCATTTTGCCTTCGGATTCTATTTAAATTCGTGCTAAAGGACAAACGTTGTAGCTAGTTTTTCTATGTAAAACGAATCGAACGAACGAAAGTTGACTCGTGTAAAACTCTTGGTTAGACGAGAGAGAGAGAGAGAGAGAGAGAGAGAGAGAGAACGTCGTTAGACTCCTAAAGGAGCGACAAAGCGGTCGTTCTCTATTTCGAGATGGAAGCATTTCGATCAATTCCTCATCTCACCGAGTTAATTTTTATTAGAAATAAATATGAGCCCGATTAATTCCAAGTCAGTCGATCACTTACGAGATATATTATTATAAGAACGAGAACGAGAAAAAGAAAACGAGTAAGCGTAAATAAACGAAGAGACTCGCAAGCGAATTAGATTTTTGAGCATCGTAGGATGCGATTGGTATCTTCGATGAAACGAACGTAGGAAAGGTTGAAATACAAAAAAAAAAAAAAAAAAACCAAAAGGATCCTTTTCAAAATGCACCGCTTTTTGCAAATTTACAAATTGCAAAATACATGTATTCACTGGCGATGCTTTTTCAAAGAACAAATGTAGTACAGAATTGTCAACCGATTCAATGTTCGCGGATACGCGAAACTCGTGTCACACTCTTCGCAACGTAAAAGTCAATAATTGACAACGCATGAAACAATTATTTATTTTCTTATTTCACCATTGTCCCACATGGTCCTCCTTCTATCGCGAAACACGCTGTACGAACGAACACGAATCGCAAAAAGAAAAAAAGACAGATAAAAAGAAAACATTGTCGCGAAGGAGCGATCGGATGACGCGTATCGATAGTATCGTGTAAAATACCTGAAGCCCATTCATCGACAAAGATATTTTTCGCGTTGGAAGACTCGACGGAAAAGGAAAAAAAAAGAAAAAAAGAAGAAAAGAAAAAAAGAAAAAAAGAAAGAAAAAAAAACAGAAAAAAAAGAAAAACAAAGCTGACCGAATAAACAAATAATATGCTAAATCGATCTCGAACGCGTTGTCCTTAGTAGCGGCTAATTCCGTTAGACGAAACGAAATGTAAAAGCCGTTATTATACGGTTACGATACGATCGAGAATGTCAGGATATTTATTTAATTGCTATACGATAATATGAATATAAGGATATAAGAAAAAGGATTATACGTAACGAGTAGTTGGTAGGTAGTTGAGACGCCTCTGACATTCATCCGTCGTTCTCCGTCAACTCGAAACTTTTGCGGAAGACGATTCGACGATTATTTAAGACGAGCTCGTCTCGTAAAGTCGTCGTACTTAATGAAATTTCGTTCGATCCGACATAACTATCATTGATTCTTGGAGAACAACGGATACGTTGTAACGCATTGAAACGTTCTCGAGGGATCGCCGAAACAGCATCGTTTACGTTCATTTTCATTTCGTATTAATCTATTAACCATTAACTACTTTTTTTTTCTTTTTCCCTAAAAGAAAAAACAAAAAAAGAAAAAAAAGAAGAAAAAAAAGACGTCGATTCATTCGCCAACGCGAACTATCCAATGTGAAATTATTCCATGTGAAATGTGTGAGAAAGGGCATAAGTGTTGTAACGCATGGATCCGAGTATCGTCGAAAATTAATATCGCTTCGTCGCGTAATCTTTCCGTAGTATACGTATTTTATTTAGATGTATGTAATAAAAAAGAAACGGTGCTTTTTTCCTTCTCCTCGGAGAACAATAACATTATAACAAAAATATTATATGCGAGAAAAGACACGACGCGTAACAACAATGCTGTCCGTGGAAAGATTTTAAGGCTGTGTGGTCAATAAAAAAAAAAAAAAAAAAAAAAGAAAAAATAAATAAATTAACGCTTTATCGTCCAATCATTTTTCTCCCTCCTTCCTTCTCCTAACAAATTTATAATTTCCTCGAAATCGCGTGTTTCTGCAAAGTCGGGGAAAAGAAGAAAAAGGATTTCCATTAATGACCCTTGTCGTAATATTTTAATATAGCGAACGTATTTTATCGACGCGTCCGCGATTTAAATGAGCATAAAAAAGCGTTCTCTCCGCATATACCTGATCGTTAAAAAAAAAAAAAAAAAAAAAAAAAAAATACTTGGCGACGATACTTGAACGAAATTCAAGTTCGTCGTTAGGTCGCTCGTATAAATCTTGAAATTTAATGCTTCAACTTTCGCACGCATATTACGTAATGGTCTTGATAATCCATTAATTATCGTTCCTCGCATTATCAATCCCTGTTGTTAATAAGCACGTTACATTGTTGCGCTTGTTACAATTCAATGAGATAAATTAACGTAAAAGAGTAGATAAAAGAGGAAAAAAATAATTTTCCAACGAACACGATCGATCTTAAATCAACGACCGTTCGATATCACTCGCATTTTCAAACGAGCGAAAATTCCAAATTAAAATATATCCTAACGATATTACGTACGGATTTACGAGTCAAAAGGAACGCAAAAAGGATACGGTATATGAAAAACAAGTTTTGAAAATTTGTTCAAAAATAATACATTAAGCTATTGTACAAAAGCTCGTAAAGATGGTAACTATAGTATAAAATGTATATGTGAACATTATTAAATTAAATGTTATCTAAAATTACGTTATTTAATCATATCACTAAATGCTCTCTGTAATAGTAATATCTTTCTCTTCTTTTCTTTCGTTTTTTTCCCACCCTCCCCCTTTTCTTTTTTACACAAATTGTTCCTTCGTCGAATATTTTAATTCCCCATAAATATTTACAACATAATATTTATAACTAAACTATAATTTGTAAATAAATATGGCGCATATAAAGTACATTCTCTATTAATAATTAATTAATGCCATTTAACGAGAACTCGTTGAACGTGTGCTGTAAATGTTATTTATGTCCTAATAAAACTTCGAGTATATACACATATATATATATATAACGTAACGTTGTTACCTTCTACAGTAAAAAATATACTGCATTTAGATGATAAGGTACAGATACATCAACAATGGTAGAACCAAATTATCAATTTGATCGGTTTTTGTTTCGATAAAAGAAATTGCAATAACGGACGGTATACTTCTTAACAACAACCACTGATCATTGATATATCCTAATTTAAAAATTAAATGGGACACTGTATATAATGGTTATATTTCACAGATTAGAAAAAGAGAGAAAGGAAAAAAAAAAAAACAAGGAATGCATTGAGAAAAAAAAAAAAAAAAGAAAAGGGATACGTACGCATGTAAGCTAGGACCGATATCGTTCCAAGTTGGCTAGCGATACAGCCGAGCGTTCCTTCCATAGATTTTTCTAAACCCGGCCACTTGTGCTTTCCCCATTTACTACCGACGAAACTAGCAGCCGTATCGCCTATGCCTACTGTTAATACCCCGCTAAGAAGGACAAAGAGTGTAACGTTACTAGCCGGCATCCACAGCGGAAATGATAGGCCGCAGAGTAAATACAATGGCGTCAGAGATATCAAAGTATCTTTCTCGTCCACAAATACAACGAACCCTTTTTGTAGGATATCACCTAAAGGTGATATATTGAAAATCCTTGACAACTAAAATTTTGTCAATGGGAAGACAAACACAAACGATTAGAAATAAATAATAATTCATAATGTGATAACAAATAGATAGACGATAGATAACAAATGTAAGAAAAATCGCAACGTTAACGTTTCCTTTATCTTTGATAAATATATATATAAAATAATGAAGCCTTTCCGTACCTCCAAAAGTAGAAATATCCCCGTTATAACGCCGCTTCCAAGATACAATAACGTAGGCTCGAACAATAGACCGGGAATATAAACCAGAACTGCTAGGACATGAAAGTATTTCCTGACGGAGGTCGTAGCTTGAACGCCGGATAGCGTTCGAAATGTTATAACGAATGCGCAAAATAATAAGCAAATGGTCCAATACGTTATCAATGTAACCTGAAAATAGAACGCGCAAGTTTAATATTCCATACGAAAAGTCGATTGTCGTACTCGTTCGTACGTAATAGATATAGTCGACGAGTGAATAAAATCAAACTTACCCTACGTGGTTCCCCGGATATATAAAATAATATCCATGTTATAGGATTTTTGTCCAAGAGGACGTACAATAGAGGGACGACGAGTAGAAAAAAAATACCAAACAGCATCGCGTAAAAGTATAAAGGGGTACGTAGTACGGAAAAATTTTTACATAATATACAAACCGATAATACGTATAATATGCCGATCTGCAACATTTGAAAATGACAAAGACGCAAAATTACTTTTTCTCGTATAATAAAATTATTCTGGACCAATGATTAAAATACCTGTAATATAACGGTAACAATATCGTCATTATGAATTGGTGGTAAATGATACCTCAGTGGTATATTCGTAGCTACGGACAGTAGGAATAAAATAATTCCGTGCGTAACTATCGTCGCCTCTCCGATCGTAAAACAACCGGGGCAATTTGACATTAATTGTAGCACTCCCCAGGTACCCAAGCTTCCTACGCTCAATCCCCATATCAAACTCGTCAGCAATCCTGCGCTTATGTAACGACAGAAAAGTATAACGAATATAATTTATGGTTTTAAAAGAATTGTTTCATCTTACGGGGATTATCGATATTACATTGCATTTAAACGACGTATAAATTGCCGCTATTATATTACCTTTGTTCGCTATAAGAAGATATAACATAGACGTCGTAATCGCTGGTAGAAAATATATCGCTTGAAAATCTTTAAGAGCGCTCTTTCCTGTAGTAAGGCGAATGTAAAGGCACAAACAACCAACGAGTAATCCAAAACCTGCTAATCCTGTGACCAAACATATTTCCGAATAACTATTACTTTCTTTCAATAACGTCAAAACTGCACATAACCCGATTAAACTTCCAAGCCACAATCCGCTGCTTGCTTTTGATCTAGAAATGTTTTAATAAATGTTTACCTAATGAAACGAAAAATAACGCGCTACTGAAAAAAATTTATTTAAATCTCTTGCGTATTTCCATTGCAAATCGCACTTTTAAAATTACAAGGTTATGTGATATCGCGTCGAGAAATGAAATAAACGGTCTTCGTCGTCATTATATATACATACCGATGCTTTATGCCATTTATCTTTAAATTTTCCAACGCTTTTCGTTCGAGATTCTGATATTTGACGAAAGCCATTTCCATTTTATCCAAGAGACGAGAGCAAACGTAACCGTCGTACGATAAATAACTACTAATTCGTATACACTTTTGCTCATCGACGTGGAAAAATCTGACGAAGATAATCGGTGGAAAGGTCGCGGTTTTTTTTTCTTTTCCCCCCACGATATGTTTACGATACTACGTCATCTAAGCGTATTTTTCAAAAGTTTCAATGTGTGTACGGTCGTCAAAGATTCTGCTGCTGCTGCTGCTGCTGCTGCTGCTGCTGCAGCTGTTGCAGTGCGTTGCTAATCATATTCGCACGTAGAAAAACAGACGAGACCGCGTCCTTCCGTTGTCGCATCTGATTTCACCGACGTATTTCATTTAAATAAATATATATTTGCTTTCGATAATAAATATTCGACCATGATAGGGATCCTAATAAAAATATATAGTAAAATTAAATAAAATTAAGCAATTTATTATATATATGTATATATATATATATATACAAAAATCATTGAATTCGTAACATTTTTTATATCCAATGATATTATTAATCAACTTTGGACATAAAATAAGTGTACGCGAGCGCATCAAATGCGCGCGAACACGCGTGTTCCATTCCCATTTCCTCATTTTCCTTTTTTCTACATCAAACACCAATTAGCCCGATCATCTAGTTACACAGCACGAACAAATTATGTACGCATACATACCAAAGTATCTAGGGGACATAATGATGTCAGCGCTTATATAATAAAAAATAATGCAAACGATATATAGATAATTCTATAATTTTGTAGACCTCTCCTAACGCTTAGTCTATATCTTTAATCGAGTAAGACGTACTACGAAAGGTTAACGAATAATTTTTCGATTAGATCACCACCTTAAATAAAAAATATAACTAGAGCGTATCCCCTCGGTATCTAAACGACTATTAGACAATTAAAGGCGTCGTCAATTAGTCAAATTTGCTTTTGCAAATGCAATAAGACCATTAGTAGACGAGTCGTGAGTCGTAATTTTATCGTTATTACGAAGCTCGGGTTCGATAGCTTTCGCCAACTGTTTACCTAATTCGACGCTACAAAAAAAAAAAAAAGCAACATTGAATATTTAACAAAGAAAAAAAAGAAAAAGAATTGGTTTATATTAGTATTAAAATTTACTATTAAAGTTTAGTTTCAAATCTTTAAATACTTATTTGATACTTACCCCCATTGATCATACGAGTTAATGTCCCAAATAATACCTTGTACAAATATTTTGTGTTCGTACATAGCTAAAAAAAAAAAAAAAAAAAAAATTAAAAGGAATTGTAATCACAAAATGGTCCATGCTACCTTTACGCAAGATCTATGATATATTACGAATGGTACTAACCGACCAAAGCGCCAAGAACAAAAGGTGTAACTTTTTTTACCATAATACTATTGGTCGGTCTGTTACCCTCGAATATTTTATGAGGCAACAAGGAATTCACTTGTTCAGGATTTAAGCCGGATTTCTCTAGTTCACTTTTAGCTTCGTTTTGATTCTTGCCTTTCATCAGAGCTTCCGTTTGTGCAAAGAAATTCGCAAGTAAAATTTCATGATGTAATTTACCTTGAACCTGTAATGAATATTTATTATTTCATTTTGACAAAATTATTAATCGGAGAGAAGAAAAACTTTCGTACCTTGTTGTGAGATTGTACGGGAATTATAAAATCTGCAGGTACAAGTCTTGTACCCTGGTGAAGAAGTTGATAAAATGCATGTTGTCCGTTCGTTCCTGGTTCTCCCCATACGATCGGACCTTAAACGATAAGATGTTGTGATATATTTCTTAAGATTTGGCCAATAAGATATACATTATATGATATATTTTATATTAGGATATAATTACCGGTAGAATAATTAACTTTCTTCCCAGATCGAGTGACAAATTTTCCATTGCTCTCCATGTCACCCTGTTGAAAATATGCGGCAAATCTATGCAAATACTGATCGTACGGTAATAATGCGTGCGTCTCGGCATTATAAAAATTATGATACCACACACCAAGAAGCGCAAGAATAACGGGTGCCTGCGTATCGTTAAAAACATATACGACATAATATAAATGATATTTTAACACGTTAACAAAGTCTTTAGTACAAAATTTTTCCTACATTTTTCTCTAGCGGAGCTTTACAAAAATGTTGATCCATAAAATGTGCCCCGGCGAGAAGTTTCTCAAAATTTTCAAAACCTATAGACAAGCAAATGGATAAACCAATGGCGGACCATAACGAGTATCGTCCACCGACCCAGTCCCAAAATCCAAACATATTCTTTTCGTCTATACCAAATTCCTTAACTTTTTGGGTATTTGTGGAAAGGGCAACAAAGTGGAAGGCGACAGCTGCTTCCTAAACAATATATACATATATATATATATAAATACACGATAGACGGAGCGTTTACAGACGTATCTCATCCTTTTCGATACGTATTACTTACATTTTTTAACGATTCCAATAACCACAATTTTGCCGAAGTCGCGTTGGTGATCGTTTCTTGAGTAGTGAACGTTTTAGACGCTATTATGAACAGAGTAGTTTCCGGATTTAATTTTTTAAGCGTTTCCGCTATATGAGTACCATCTATGTTACTAACAAAGTGTATTCTTGGTCCGATATGATAGGCCTTCAAAGCCTCCGTTACCATCAGGGGACCCTATTTGTAAATACTTGTACTTTAACAAGGATCGATTTTATTTTATTAATTATTTTACTTTACCAAGTCAGAGCCACCGATTCCAATATTTACAACGTCTTCGATCGCCTTGCCCGTGAAACCTTTCCATTTTTTTGATATTATCTAATTATAAACAATGAAATAAATATATATATTTTTTTTAATATAATTTTGAATCTATAATTTTGCAATAAAAAAGGTACAATCTATTTCATCTTGCCTCGTCGGTAAATTGTTTCATGTGATTTAAAACCGCATTCACTTCAGGCATAACGTCTTTACCGTCCAGTAAAATGGGAGTATTACTTCTATTACGTAAAGCCGTATGTAGGACAGCTCTGTTCTCGGTAAAATTTATTTTTTCTGCGGAGAACATCGCGCTTCTCGCCTCTTCGATCTGCCGAGCACGTGCCTAAACGAAATACGGAAAGTATAATTACCCGGCATTGGTATAAACGGTAAAGAAAGTATCGGCTATTTCTAAACGCAAGAAATAAAATTTAATAGATACAACCTACAGCAACGATAATAAGACTAATAACAGTAATATTATAACATAGTTCGTACCAAATCAAGCAACAAGTCGAATATCTCCTTCGTGATTCGGTTCTTAGAATAATCGAGTAATATAGATCCATCTTGCGGAGTAGAGATTTCTAGACTAAGAGAGACAAAGTAAATGAAGAAAAATTTATAAGTATGTTACGTGCTTTACGCGAAACGCATAATTGCATCGTGCACTCGTGGTATATTAATTTACATTGTATTATTTTAACGGGTACGCGTCATAAACTTACGAGCTATTATTCGTTTATATTTATATAAAAGAAAAACAACAACAACAACAACGACAACAACAACAACAATGACAAACGGGAAATAATCGAATTAACGTATCGACGATTTTGTTACTTGGATATACTTAAAGATCTTGACGAAGGGTCACGTCAAGGTCGTACGCCAACAACGTAATCGAACATACCTGAAGTTTTGAAAACGATTAGGATCTTGCTGAAACAAGCCATATATGTTGATCTGAGATCCCGTCTTGTTAAAACATTCCTGTAGCTTGGCCCAAGCAGGTTCGCTCGTTAATTCTGGTTTAGTCTTCATATTTGATTCAAGGAAATCGCGCCACCGTTCTTTCGATCCGATTTACTCGCCCTCTCCTCGGTATCTCATTTCCCCACCGTTCGTCGCTTTCGAGGTTACCGACATTCATTCTCGTCTTGTCACGAGCTAAGCGAATTTTACGAACGAGCCGTAACCAATCGTACGTCGAAGCGCGACTTATCTCTCTCGGACGAAGGAACTTGATTGGCTATAAATATTGGAAGTTATACGGTAAGGAACCAATGAAATAAAGAATAAACGAAGTTCGATAATATCGATGTGTATATCGATGGCGCACATTCGTTAGAAATTGTCCTTTATTATCGATATACCATGGTAGAGTACGAATCCGCCGCCGCCGCCGCCGCCGCCGCCGCCGCCGCCATTTAGAAAATGGAAAATGGAAATATTTCGAGAGGTCACACATCTTTCGACGAAGATAAGAAGGGGCCCCTTAGAAGGCAAAATATCAAGAAGGGAAGATTCGTTATCGTGGCATAAGACGGAAGAGTAGCGTGGACGCCATCTTGGTACGCCATTTTGATTCGCGCGGCAACTTTGAAAGGACGCGTTGATTCGAACAATTCCAAGATTCATTTTTAATTCTTAATTTAATTATTCGTGAATCGGATGTGCTCTCGATTCGGGACGATTCGATCCTAAATCAAATAGAAAAAATATTGACGCGAAAAAAAATTCGATGCATCCATCCACTTAGCGGCGGTAACGACTTCCGTCGCACGGAACTACGATGAACTTTGACGGTAGGCAGCAACTAGTTGGTTCCCTCTTTGTGGTCTATTTATTCGAAGGAGAAAACTATATGATATATCTCGGTTGTGTATCGAAAATTCTGGATTTATAATTTATACGAATGCTCGTGTTTTTCTTGTGATTATATCGACAATTCGATTAACACGATTTATAATCACGTTGTCCGTTTGATCTTATCGAAAAAGTATTATTTTAAATAGAACGCAAAAATGGTAATTGTATTTTTGCTATGATTGTTCGTGAAATCAACTGTGTGTGCGCCTATTGTTTATATTCGTATTATCGCGTAAGATCGTTGCGCGCATTACATTCTTTTTACACCTTTTATATATTATATTTTACATCGAACTACACGTAATAATATACGTGTAATGATGTGGTCGCAAGTTTTTCTTATTCGTCTATATTAGATCGAAGTATACATACCAATGGATTACTTTCGTTAGGCTTAATTTGATATAATATCTAAATAAATTTCATTAGAATTTCATTCTTTCGCTAAGAATCAGGCATTAATTTCAGTCACATACGATATTACTCGTACAGCCAGGAAACAGGCCAGAAACAAGAACATTTTCGGATTACGAAAGTGTCAACGAATGTATGGAAGGTAATGGATTGTCATTTTATGCTTGTCTCTGCATGAACGTTCTTATACCGGACTAATACTAATGATTTTAACTGAAAATTTTTTATACCTAGGGGTATGTAAAATTTACGAAGAACATTTGAAAAAGAGAAATCCGAATACGCCGACTATCACGTACGACATTAGCCAATTATTCGACTTTGTCGATCAACTGACGGACATATCGTGTTTGGTATATCAGAAATCTACAAACACTTATGCGCCGTATAACAAGGAGTGGATCAAGGAAAAAATATATGTTTTATTACGTAGAGCAGCCGGCCACAGCGAGTAACGTTATGGCCGTTATAGATGTAATATCTTGTATAAGATAAATTAATTTTAAGTACCATTGTATACTATTATTTCTAACAGTAAATATATGAATAAGAGCAAATTATTATTATAAGATCCTTTATAAAATTAAAATATATACAAAACGATGATGTATTCTGAGATATCAAGGAGACGAAAGGGTGGTTTTCTTCCAAACAAAAAAATAAAACTATCTAGCGTTCGCAATTATTAAGAAAAAACGAATAATCTGTGCTAATCTTATTTTGTTTATAAGGGACGAAGCGATAGCGATCATAGATATTCTCTGCATATTTATTACTATAATATAATTAACGATTCGCATCGATCGTTCGAAGATTGCTCTGTGAAAAAACGATAGGAAACGATAGGAAACGATAGGAAACGATAGGAAACGATAGGAAACGATACGATACGATACGATACGATACGATACGATACGATAACGACAGGCGAGAGAAAAAGACAATAAGTGGAGTGCGCAATCGAACGACGATATATTGTCTGTATCAATCAATTTGTCCGGGTATACGTTATACATTACAAATGGCGAAAGAAGTCATCGATAGAGCGAACATCTATAGTTGCTTGAATTTCGTTCGAGACTGGCGGATATTTCTCTGGATATCGTATATCCTTATGCATTGTATGTATTTTATTAAATAACAAAGCTTTTTAGACGTAAACATTTTTATCGGCGATTATGAAAAATACATAATTACAAAAACTGCTTTGAATTAATATGAAAACGTAATCGTTATAATATATTCTTTTCTTCTAACTTACGTCATTCTTAAATAGATTGTCTCGCTTATATATTAACGCGATATATCGATACACGACAATAAAATTGAACGATATTATCCAACGTTTCGATCAAGGATCATTACTCTCTCGTCGATTCTAATTTAATTCGGGGTCTAACCTGAAATTACAAGTTATGCGTTAACGTCAAAAATCACTACGATAACCAGAAACAGTCCGATTCGCTATAGCTGAAATAAACGTCTCTCTAGGTACATACCGAGATACTGTCTCTATATAATATACGTCAACTTATAAATGTATTTACAATCTACGTAGAGTTTAGCTTTGTTAAGATTCGTTTAAATGATTTCATCTTTATACATCGATATAATCATCAAAGGTATAACGGACTAATCGTTAAAATATTTCAAATTTATTTCTCTGTATACACGTGTAAGTTGCAAGCTTGCATCACTCGAATAAAACTATTAATGCGTTGCGCACGCGTATAAAATTCTTATTCCTCGTCCCAATTACGTATGAAAGTGATAAAGAAAAAAAAACTTACTATATTGAATCTCGAATAAAACGATCGTTTTATCAAAGATTCGATACGCTTTATTTATTTGCATTTCTCTTCGTTGCTGCTGTAAAAACATAAATATATCGAGTAATGGGTACGGCGGCATTCGGAAAAACTTGACAAATATATATACTCGTTGTATTTCTTAGGATTGAATATTTCCAATTTTTCTTGCGCGATATAAGAGAAATAATGCGCATAGATACAATATTGTACGCATACGTATACGTGATATCGTACGTATATATCTCTCTGCAACTTGGAACGCGCGCGTCTAGCTTACGATACATCGTAAATTCGTTCGTCGTCGTCGTCGTCGTCGTCGTCGTCGTGTCGTTCGTTCGTTCATTTATGTATGTATGTTGTATGTATGTATGTATTTATGTATGGACGTATCGTAGTACACATATGACCATCGCATTAATCTCCCGTAACTATGCTAGTGCCGTTGACGATCAGCTGTCCAAGTTCTGGAATTTAAACATATTGCGTTTGCAGAACGGAAACCCTTACGGAAATCAAATGTAGTTATATAAGACGACGTTTCAGGGAAATGAATCAGTCTCGTTGTGCGTTTAAGAAGAGCTACAATATTTTTAGATAACTGTCGTTCGCGAAAGGTAAATTCTCGTGTATCGGCCGATTTTAAGTGTCACGCAATATTTCAAACGTCGCTGTGTTTTTCTTTCTTTCTTTCCTTCTTTCTTTCTTCGATTGTATCGAATACGAGTAGAGTTTAACGATTAATTTCATATCAAAATATCGTTTCATTCCGTATCAAGAATACAGTGTTATATAGTGCAATAATAAATCGTAAGTACATAACGTCGAATGATATCGTGCTTGAATATTATTTGTCATTGAAATGCATCGTGCATTCTAATGCTTACTCCACGATTATAGTACAGTGATCTGTATATGCGCGCACACATACACATATACATATGTGTGTGTGTGTGTGTGTGTGTGTGTGTGTGTGCGTATGTATATGCGCGCGCGCGGGCGAGTGTGTATATATATATATAAATATCGGTGATCTGTTTTTTTTTTAAATATAATAGAGGGTTCGATTGCTTCCAACGATTTAAAGAATGTCCAGTAACCAGATCGAAGTAGATCCATTCAGTGAAGTTGCTTTGGAAATTGATATTTGCGAAGGTATTAAATTGTACTATCGTACAATTATAACGGTAAGGAAAAACGCAAAAAGAGGATAATACAATTTGCTATCGTTATTCTTATTGAAGGGAATGGAAAGGTAGAAGAGGAACAAAGTACGCAAAGTACGAAGGAAGATACAAAAAGTAAGATTAATGAACCGACGTATGCTGAACCTTTGACGCCAGAAGAGATCCGTTGGTTTTACAAAGGAGGAGTCGATAAAAGATGGGTAGAATTTTGTGGATACGATAGTTTAAGAATAGAAGCAGCTTGGCAAAAAAGACAAAGTCTTCTTTGTAAAAATGATGGGAAAAGCGACCAATTGCCACCTGCCGAGAAAGTTGTCGTTAGGGGAGGAATGTACGACACGGAAATTGATAATATGAAATGTGTCTCCATATATTGGCCAGGTGCTTATTTCCGTTAATAAAAATTTTCTAATTTGTATTTAATATTGCTATCGAATAATCTTTTTAGATAACACGTATATTTTGAATTAAAGATTAATATACTTTGCGACGAAGAATATTAAAATTTATATATGTGGAAACGGCGAAGAGGAAGAAATTGATACTTAACGAAAAATGCAGACTTTAAGAATATACCTTCAAAGTAAATATTTTACTCTTTAAATGATATATAATATACGTTAAAAGTATTTTCTTACGTCTCATTTTTATACAAATTTAATCAAACATATAAGAGATCAATGATAGAAAAAACGATTCTATGAGATTACGATTTAATCAGATACGAATTTTAATAATCTTGGTTTGTATAAAGGAGCGCTACTAATCGACTACGTAGTATCCAATTTTATGTCTCCGTGAACGTTGAGAATCGTCCAATTATTGAAAATAAATGCCAACGTCTAGCTGGTGTAAGCATAAATATCAATTCAAACGGTGAAATATATCTTCTTCTTATTTCCCATATATTTTTATATATTATATATGTTTTACAAAAAAAAAAAAAAAAAAAAAAAAAACCGAGGGCGCAATGTGTGATTTCAGTACTTTTTATTTTATAACCGACATTCTTGTTATTTCATTTAATTTATCGATTCCGTTCTTAACCATCGTCCTACTTTCCTTATTACGATCGTTATAAATAACATAAAGTAATGTTTGATAATACGACCAGTCGTTCTCTAATACTATTTTTATAGTATTTTGCGCATAACAGAAATAATTTTCTTTTTGGATTTTATTGCTAACGATAATATATCCCGTTTTTTAAGTTATTTTTATGCGTCGTACATACCATAGATCCTAATCTCCGTTTATGATAATTATCGTTACCATATTTCGACTACCTCCTTGTCGTTACCACAACTTTATTGGAAGAACACTTTTAAGAAGTGTATTTTCTATAACTCTTGCCAATATCATTCATTTGATTTTATTTTACTTCGATATATTTTATGATATATATTATAATCTAACAGAAATATATTAAAACTAAATTTAATTAAAGGTGAAGAATGGGAAATAATGAGAGGTACGTGGTATTATGACGGCAGTTGGATACCATTGGAAATAGAGCATTCTAAGGTCATAGAGGAAGTTCATTTAAAATTGTTCCCGAAACAATCTTTGGAACATTATAAGTCGATGCCTGAAACAAATGCCTCTTCTTATTCCTACAAAGGTATCCAGTTTAGTCGTATACATGTAAACACACACACGTCACATTACATAAATGGAAATACTGATTAATGTATGTAATGTTTCAGTATTGCACACAGAATGCTTTCCAGAATTTCACGTTGACTGGCACTCGATAGATTACGTTGCATTATATAGCGAATATACAACAAGTAAATTAATGCGCAGCGTTACATCCAAACTGGGTTTGCCTAAAAGTAAATCACTTTTTCATTATTATAATCGTTCGTCTTCTACAAAATGATAATAGACACATAAATCTTACAGACTTAAATCTTGAATGGATTGTGTAGTATAGTATTACTGTCTTTTTTTTTATGAAAGTAATATTATAGTAATAAAAAAAAAAAAAAAAAAAAAAAAAATAAAAACAAAAAAAATACAGAAATATATATATATATATATGCATATATATATATACGTACTTAAATGCAATGAACATTGTAGCCACAGGATATCGATTAAAAAGGGGATATAAAGTTCCTGCTACAATGGAAGATAAGCCCCAAGATATAGACCATTTAGTCTTTGTCGTTCATGGAATCGGTCATAAGAGAGACACTGGAAAAATAATACGCAATACGACATCGTATGACTTTTTTATTTTATTTTGTTGTTAAACTTTATAATTAGAGGCTTAATTTAACAAATAAAGATTTAGAGACTTAGAGTCTATATTTTAATATTAAGAGATATTTTTCCTTATCTGCCATTAGCATAAATATTTGATTATATTATTTATTGTTTAACAGATTTCGAGAATGCATAGAACGACTGAAACAACGATTTTTTCCACATTCAAATTACAGAGTTGAATTTTTCCCAGTCGAATGGAGATCGTCTTTGAAGCTCGATGGAGGTAAATAATATTCTGAATTCTACTTCAATTTGTTATATCAATGATCAGAGATATAGACAAAAAGTTAACTTTATATATATATATTTGCAGACATAGTCGAAGCTATTACACCTTACAGCGTCTTAAGTATCCGTCATCTATTGAATACATCAGCGATGGACATACTTTATTATACGAGCCCTCTGTATGGCGGGGAAGTAAGAGCCGGATTACAAAAAGAATTGAATAGATTATATTTCATGTTTACCAGCAGACATCCCGACTGGAAAGGCAAAGTTTCAATTTTGGCACATTCGTTGGGTTGCGTGATCGTATACGACATAGTTACAGGCTGGATGGGCCCTGACACAAGACCTCCATCTCCGGATCAAGAAGTTTTGTTGCAAGGTTTACAATTTCCTGTAAGCGATTTCAACATAATCTTTTAAGGAAGGCAAAACGAATATTTCATTGCGACATTTTCTTATTTACAGATCGAGAACTTATTTTGCCTGGGTTCTCCTTTGTCGGTGTTTTTAGCATTGCGCACACGTTCACCGTCCAATAGATTAGACGTAATGCCTCAAAGTTTATGCAAAAGGTTTTATAATATATTTCATTGGTCGGATCCTGTAGCATATCGTATGGAACCACTTTTGGAAAGAGGATATAGTAAAGTCGAGCCAGTTGTTATACCGCCGTATGGAGGAGGGGTCGATGAATTACAAATAGAACCATCGTCGATAGTTAACGCGGATCAAAATATATCTCCCACCGGTATGTCCGTTATGTCCAAAGAGAGAATTGGCAAGATACGTTATATATAATTTTTATACATTTCATCTTATATTAATAGAGACGGACGAAAGGGAAGATAGTCCAGTGGATGTATCAAGTCGTAATACAGAGAAAGGATGGAGTCTTTGGGGTTTAGTTAGAGCCGGTTGGAATGTTAAAGAAGGTTCATCTTCGCCAACGCCCGATTCAAATCCTCCAATCCGTCCAGGACAAGGTATTTTTTATTACAGATTATAATTATATATTTTTATTTGCTTAACACATAAAAGTATAATTAAATTTTCTATATTTATTAGAGCTAACGCAACGTTTGGATTACGTTTTACGAGCAGTTGGATTAGGTAGAAATTATTTATATGCAGTAGTAGCGCATACTAGATATTGGAGTAACGACGATGTGGCTTATTTTGTTCTTACGAGACTATTTCCAACATTAGAAGCATGATGGCGATATCAATGCTTGAAGCAAAATTTAAGCAGATTTTATTAAATTTACTAGTCGATCGCTGGCCTTTTATACCTGATATAAACGGTAGGCCTACCACTAAAACAATCTGTGATAATGGAAAAAACGATACAATAACGATATAAAATCTACATAAATTGATGATTTTATATAATTCACAGTTTAATATTAATATGGTCAAGTTTTGCAGATAAAATAAATTATATAAGTATGCGTGCATGTACGTCGCGTATCTTGTATTTTAACGTATACACTCGCTCGTCTTGCGTGCACCATACACGCGTTAACTTTGTATATTACTTCATACTCTAAGAAAAGTTAGATATGTGTTTTTATTGTCGATACATACATACATACATACATACATACATACGTACGTACGTACGTACGTACATACAAACGAACGAACGAACGAACGAACACAACATAACATACATACATACATACATACATACATACATACATACATGCATGCATACATACGTATATAATAATATTGTGTGTGTGTGTGTGTGTGCGTGGCGTGTGTGAGCGCGCGTGCGTTTATATATGCCTGTAAATGCCTGTTTTTATAACTTATCGTAAATAATTTTTATTTGTTATGTTTAATAAGTATATAGTTTATAATAGATATTTATTTAAGTATTTAATCGTATACAGTCGTTAACACCAAAAATATACATGTACGTTAATCGATGACGAAAGATTAATAATCATTGGTAGTCATCTTTTGGAGTTGGTTTAATTTGAAATCATGCAATCTTCCGCATTGAGGAATTTTTCATGAAAATTGTAAGAATAATCATTAATTATATAACTCTGTTATTCAAGTATAATATATTTAGTTATATTCTGATATAACGAAAACAATGGAAGAATAAAATGAAAGAAAATTGTTTAATAATTTAAGTGATTAAACTTAAGGAACATCTGCCACACAGATACTCGAACCTTTGAGTAAACAAGGAACATTACCAGTCACTTTGCACAAATTATTCAATTTCCCTATAGTTCCTACTCGCTACTCAAAGCTTCTAGTCGTATACAATGCGTTATGTACATATACCTATACCTGTATCGTATCTATCTATGACGACTATAAGCATGAGATGCAGTGGGGTTCGAACGAAATCATATCACAATTAAAATTTATAAAAATTGTCTTTGGCCGAATGCGAGATTATAATATAACTTGGCTCTAACTCGATATATTTACATTTAAATATATTACTTTTTATTAACGAGTATCCCGAATCACGTGCAAATTTTTTAAGCACAGCACAAATCATTGTAACATATTTCCTGTGATGCGTGTTGTGTGTGTGTGTGTGTGCGTGTGTGTGTGTGTGTGTGTGTGTGTGTACAGTGGCTCGGTAATCACGGTACAACCAGGAAAGAATTGACTCGTTGAGAAATTAAATCGAAATTGCGTAATAACATTTTTTTATACAAAATATTGTTTTCGAAAAAGTCGAATGAAATATTAAGTATAAGTACGTTTAAATCTAACTCGACTATCGTTGAACAAATAATACAGACTATAACTTGTTTACAAATGGCATTAAAATCATAGATAATTTGATTCCTTTGTCCTTTTTTCGAACAATATTTCTTTTTTATCTTGACACGAAGTCTCGACCGTCTTATGTTATGGCTTTCGTCGTTAATTAATCTTTATGCGATACTATTTACTATTTGTAAACAAGATATAGTTGTATAGAAATTCTTTTAATGACCGTTCAATTAAATGTACAGTGAAATGCAATTTATTCGACACAACTAATTATGATAAGATGTCTCGGATAGATTGCATTAGTTTTCTTCGTACGTTTTATATAACTCAATTTAACTTTGTAAATACTAAGACAAAAACTTTAATTCATATAAGCACGTGGCTTTTAGTCGGATAATTAGGAGTTTGAATACATAATCAGTAAATTGGGCATTGTGATAAAATCAGTTCATGTATGCATGCATGCGTGCGTGCATGTATGTATGTATCGATCAAATATGGTTTGATTTTCTAATAATGATGTTTTATAGATACATCTTTATACGCGAACTCCTTTGTTTTTATATCAATCGGTATAAGATTAGTCTAACTAAAACGTATATAACACAAAATAGTATATAATATTATTAAAAAATGAAATTTTTCTTGCATTCGAAGCGAAGCTCATTCACATCGTGTAAACGATTTGCTACGATTAAAATGGCCAACGTGATAGCCAGTTAAAAAATGACCAACACGAAACATGCAATTAGTTAATTATTTGCATGTGTGCGTATATCATTGATTTTTTTTATTACAGCTTTTTTAACATAATCTTATTCAAAATTTTAATAAGTAGATAGGTAATTAACGTATACTCTATAAAATATTAGATAAGATAAATTGAATGTATCGATTGCAAGGGAACACGAGTATTCTTTCGTAGAATAAAAACAGTGATCCATAACACGTAACGTGGGATAGAGGAAACAATAAAATGAAATCGGTCGGAAGAAACAATTTGTTTAGTATTTATTATAGCATAATTTGCTATTTGCATTATATTAGAGATGTCATGTAACGTTGCTAATCCTATTCTAACGTTAAAATATTCAAATTTTATCCTCATAAATACTTATTATAATAATACTAAGTAATTTGTAAACATATATCGACCGATATCGTAAGAAGGGATATGCGAGACCAAAATTTAAAAGTTTAATTTGGAATATCATATCGAGAGAATTTAATATATATACATATACATAAATTATAAATATATATGTATATATATATATCTATATATATATATATATATATATATATATATATATATATATATATATTATTCCCTTACACAGTTACTACGCATACATAAATAATACAAAAGTATTTACCAGACATATATGCAATCGTGTAAATCCTTTAACTTAACTTTAATTTATCATTATTTTCAATTATAAAAAGCAATTGTAACCGTTTATTATAATGGACGCGCTCTTTGTTTTAAGCGAGTAAAAGATATAGGCCGACGTTCGATTATAATGAAATATATATATGTTTATATAATTTATGTCCATATCAGCGTATTCTCTTGAAATTATACATTAATTTTATTCGAGGAACGAAAGAATTTTGCACGTATGTATGATAAATATTAACGTACGATAACGTACGATAATTGTTTCCAAATATAAAAATTAATCAAGTACACGACACAGTAGTATGACAATAAAGTAAAGATGATAAAATAACTTTCATATCGAGCAACAAGATTGATATAGTCAGGTACGCAGGGACATGCTTTTTCCATAATAGATCAGTAGGAATACTTGAAAAATTGGTTCTTTACTTTCAATTTTAATCCAATTAATCTGTCACTTTCGCATCTTCTAACGTCTACGATAAAATTCACATCTCGTTGCTACTACTCCGTAAGAAAAAAAGAAAAAAAATATTATTGAAATTGTAATACAATCGTTTTATCCTTATTTATAGAAGCGTTTTGGAAGAGGAGCATAGCGTCGGCTGAGACTTTAAATTATGGGACACGATAGCCCCTGTTCCTACGTACCGTGATATTTGCGATAATATCGTAATAAAATAACGGCTCTATTCTCTTTTCTCCCTTTTATATATAGTGTATATATTCCAATAGTTTATTAAAAGGTAGATTTTTCCTACGCAATTATCGACATATTATCATATACGATATAAAATTTTGTAACATCAAGAAACGGCAAAGGAAGTTTATCTTCGTTAACGATTATATAATTCTTTATTTAGTTTGCCATAAAGTTAATAAAGAGCCATTTAATATATATAATATCTTATTACAGGAATGACGCGCGACCTGTCACTTTACTAAACATTTTATTGATTTTATAGGAACCTCGTGCTTCCAATAAATACACTTTAATGAAAACTCAGATCGTATATGTCGAACCAACGTGGCATTCCATCGATAATAATTTGTACAAGTTAATAAGTGCTTATATATTATGAAAATATTATGTTACATTAATATTATTACATTTATGTGCGATAATTAATAATGTATTCGAATAAGGCAACCGCTGTGATCTCTTATTTTTACTACCTTCGTGTTAATTCGATAGTCGAATAGTGCTCGACATTCTAATAACGATCATTTTCTAACTAAAGAATAATGTTAATATTATAATATTTAATTTTTATGCATCGTCGTTAAGTCTGTCATTATTCTATGACGAAAGGAAAATAAAAATAAGCGTTTACACTTTTACAAATGAACGATAATGTACCTAACCTAATCGGGACAAATCTAGTCGCAAAGAAACTTTTATTCGTAAATTTAGAAAAAAGAAAAATGTGAAAAAGGAATAAAATTATCGTCAAAGAGTGCCGAGATGGAAGAAATGAATGTAATTTTGGCTTACTCGTAATTCTGTTGCGTTTCAATCCGTAAAGAGAAAGAAAGAAAGGTTCGTTTGCATTATGACGCTCTCATCGGCACGTAGTCCGCTATCGAAGGTACGTCGATTTTAAATCGATCTTACGCGACGCGATTTTCAATATTCCGAAACGATTTGAATTGATTCGAAAAATCGATTCATTGGAAAAATATCGGCATCCCTGTTCGCGACGTCGTTGTCAACGATGAAAAAAGATTGTGCACGATACAATTTCGTCGATTGGTAGGATTTCGCAGGTAGGACGAGCGTGTCTTTTTAAATTATTTTCAAGCATACATTTTTTGCTAGGAAAAATATTTCATTTTTATATCGCGAATATGTTTTCTTCTACGGTTTCGCGATATCTAACACGACTTTCTTATTCGTAGGAACGTACCTGACAGTCTTGACTGACGAGAGATATATGTCAGGTACTTGACGCTAAAAGTAACTATTTAAATGATGCTAGTAACTAATTAGATATTTCATTTCGCGCTATTATGTTGTTAGACGTATCATTGAAATTGGAAATTTTACTTTTCGAGGATTATGAGCAGTCGTTCGAACTAGTTGAAAAGTTTTTTGAAAATAAGGTGGGAAACTTGTGGTTATTACGGCTATATATATATATATATATATATATATATATATATATATATATATATATAAATTATACAAACACACACACGCAGGGCACATTTATTGGTTCGCGAGGCACAATGGAGGTAAGGTTATAATATCAACGATTTTATATGTATAACGTTCATTTATACAATGTATTAAATCTTATCGTTTAGACAAGTTATACATATTTTTAGTATATCTATAAAATTAATATGCCTATACGACAGATACGCGTAAAGATGCGTTTCTTTTTTTCTTACGTATGCATGTTAAATTTGCAAACTTGAAAAAAGATGAACGTTACGAAGCGTTACGACTTTTTCTAAGAAAATCGTTTTACAGAGGAAAAAGGAAAAGATAAGGAACGACGGGCAAGCAGCCCTAGCCTCGATGTGCACCAGTATATCCAGCATCAACGCGGATACACAAGATACGAATAGCACCGGCTTGTTTCCGCAGACCACTCGGATAGAAGACGAAATTGTCTCTTTTAGTAACAACTTGAGAAATATGACGGAAAAGAGGAAAAGTAGATATACTATAAGCGAACCAATAATTACATCTTCCAGTATCGAACGATCTTCAAGGAAAAAGGCCCGTCCCTTCGATGGCAAGACGTTATTAATTAGCGAGAATTTGTCTGGGAAGGCAAAATATTTGTTGCCGCCGACAAATACAGAAGACGGTTTAGAAGAAGACGACGACAAAGACGATAACTTTGGTCGTCCTTCGATAGGCTCTATTAAGAGCCCAGAAGAAAGATCTAGTAGAACTTTTTTTAACTGGAGAGTCGTGTTAAATGAAAATGGTCACCTACTTATTAAGGGAACGTTAAAAAGGTAAATTAAAGAAATTCAAGTATCTCTAATATTTTATCGTCGCTTTTTCATTCTTATTTTTCACAATTAATTTTTCTCAGCGGAAAAATTGCACGTACCAAGCCCATACTTAGGAGATTGACGGCTACGAGCGTAGAGTCTATTTTTAAACAAATATATCATCTGAAAGGAAATATCGTGGATAATAGAAACGGTAAGAATTTCAACTTTTGTATAGAGTTTCGACTAATAAAGAAATAATTATTTCATTTCCTATAAATAAACTACTTTTTCACGTACTCAGAGTTACCGGAGTACGTCCGAAATAAATTCTTCGATGGTTTTCCCGACGATTGGGAAAATATACTTCGAATATGGAAATTATTTATTCCTTGCGGGTCTAATTCAAACTTTCATTGGCCAAGCAAAATTACCGACGACGACGACGACGACGACGACGATAACGACGCGAATAGGAAAATGTCGAATGTAACGTTCGAACGTAGCAACGAGTCGGGCGTCGTTTCAACGTTACAAGTACCAAATGTCTCTAATTTCCGAATACCTTTTAGCGATTCGCGGGGTAATAATTGGAAGGAACGGACTTTAAAAACTAAAACCGGTAATAACGTAGACGTTCCTGAAATTCATGTACCAGGTTCGACGAATTTACCGCTTCCTAACGTGACAAAGGAAACGCATAATTACAACGATTTGTATAAAGAAAATCGGTATATTCGGAATAAAAATGTGAATATACGTAGACTGCTGCCTCTTCATCCTAAAGAAGATACGGCGAGAAATATTAAGGAAGATAAAATTACTATAATCGTTAATAATTTACTGCACAAGGATTGCCCTCAAGAATATATTACCAAAATAATACAAATGTTTGATTCTTCCGAGGAAGTTTACCATTATAGAGAGGCACCGAAAGAGTGCGGAGCAAACGATAAGAGATCCGAATCGCCGTGCGGCGAAGAAATAGAAGGCGATGAATTAATAAATAATTCGAAAGACGCGTATAGGATCTCCGACGTAATTTCAAAAGGAACGAATACGAACGTTAATGCCGAACCGGAGAAGGTTAATGATACGCTTCCACGGCAATCGCATAAAAAGGATTCGGAAGAATTTGAAAATGAAACTTACTTGGGTAAGTCTAAAATCATATCCGAGAGAATGTTATTACCGTACGAAAGAATGTCGGTAAAGTTGCATAAACGCAAGGATGGAAGAGAAAGAAGAACGTATCGTAAGCCTGTAAATAACGGTCGTGTAAAAGTAGAAAGAAAAATGAAAAAGGTCGAATCGATCGAAAGGACCTGTCGTTCTAATTCTAGCGATAACGGTATTGAAAATGACATGGAAAATGATGATCCTGCACGCGTATCGGTTGCCGGCGTACGTAAGGGAAAGAGAAAAAGAGATGATAACGCGATAAATCAGGTTGCACTTGCGTCCGATAGAAGAAAAAGGGATAGTTTTAAAAGTAATCGTAATTGGGAAAATTCTAATACGGTAGATGAAATAGAATCGTCCGAATTTGGACGCGAGGAACGTTCGAACGCTACGGAGATCATAGAACAACGACGGAGTGCGAAAAAATCGAAAGTAACAACGAACACCTCGTCGAAGGAAAAGCAGAACGAAACGTTAACACCTTTGGCCATTGGAAAATCTTCTCTTACTCTTGATGTGAATGCAAATGAAGATACGACCGATGAAAAAACTAAATTTATAGGTGTTTTGAGCGACGCGAAAGAGCGGAATAAAAATATGTCGACTTTGCGTTCGGATATCGTAACGATGGATGATCGTTGTCGTTCGATCGGTCGTTCGGTCGATGAAGATAAAAATGACTCGAAAGACCGTCGTCGAATAACGAGAGATAGCGACTTTCGTAACGATTGCGAAATATCTTCCGAAAATGCTAAACGCGCTGCGACAAAGACGGATACATATTCGTTAATATTAAATCCGACATCTTGCATCGGAACTTGTCGTTCGATAAATGCATCAAAGGATGAATTTTTAAGCCCAAAGAAACCTCGACCTTTATCCGATTGGATGCCACGAGTCGTATTCGATTCCAAATCCGTTTGCGAGTTAAGTTTGGTTTTTGAAGGTAAATTGCTCAAGTAAGTAAGAATGGATTGGCGTTTCATAAATCGCTATACGGGACTCATTTATTTTCATTTGTGCAGCGATGCTGGCCACGTGGTTAATAGAAAATTTACGACCGAACATATCCGCAAACGACTATCGGCGACTTTGATCGAAGATACAAATCAACAAGTTTATCGACTCGTCGGAGATTTGAACGATTCCAAACACGGTAACATTAAGCGCATATCGAGATACGATTAGACTCGCGCTCTTACATGTTTAATGCTAACAAAAAAATCTCTATACATTATTATTTAGTTGTACCGAAAGAATTACTGAGGTATTGTCGCGAAGGGTGTCCATTCGATATAAACGAATTTTGTAAGACGTGGGAATCGCATAAAAAAGGTATTATAAATAACGACGGTTCTTTGGACGCTCGATCCTCTTTCTTTTCTCGTATAATTAAATTTAACAACTCGTCGTATATTAATTTTTGTTAGCTAATGCAAGGGAAACGTTGACGAAGCAAGGAAATAAGGCGATAGACATGTCGAATGTACCTACGAGTTCGAGAGGACGTAGGATATTTCCACCATTGAGTTATTGGACCGGTAGAGAAGTATTTTACTGTTGTATGCCGTTTTAAGAATACGCACGCACACACACACACTATATCGTACACTGTATGAATTCAATTATTTTATTACACATTTAGGAGAGCGCGTTGCTTTTAGAGACAACGAAATAGTCTACAAAACGGGTAGTTCTCCCAACTGTTCCATAGATCGATCGGCTGAAAATAAAAACAATAAATTGGTGCGACAACTTTTTTTTAAACGTTATTTATTTCTTATGAAAATTAGTTCGGCGATTATGTGATGCTAATTATTTTTTTTTAATAATATCTGTGCCGTAGAATTTTCAAGAAGGTAATAAAGTCAACGAGAATTCTGCAAATATCGAAGCAACAATAAGAACAAATACTAATTATAAGGCAACTACATGCGTAATATCGAAAGATACTAATATCTCGGGGGATAAAATGGTAAAATACATTGCGGATAAGTCGATATTTAAACGCAATAGATAATAGTTTTTACTCGCATATTCTCAATCGTTGAAACGCTTCTGCCTTTCGACGCCTATAATTCTCTTTCTAGGAGTTACTTAATCAAATAATCTATATATTTTCTAGCAGCAGCAGCAGCAGCAGCAGCAGCAGCAGCAGCAGCAGCAGCAGCAGCAGGCGGAAGAAAATACGTGCGATCGATCTAACGACGATCCCGATAGATCCGAGATATCAAGACAAAAAGGTGCATGCGACGCGTCGGAAGATGAAAATACCACGGTACTATGAATAATCATATCGTATAATTGGCTTAAGAAAAGATCCTTGTTTCCCCCGATACGTTTATAAAATAATTACACCTCTCTTCTAATCTCGCGTATATCTTTTTATCGCACAGTTATTACCTACTGGTGTCGTACTAGAACGGCGAGCAGCAGCCGATATACGGGCACACAACGGGTACGACGTAAAATTAACCGATCTGCAAAAGACGGATAGAAACAACGATGCTGCAGCTATATCGCAATCGAATGAACGTAGAAAACGGTAAGATCGTTATAACGTTATATAAATTTAAGAGAGACATTAGAGATATATGAATTGAAAAAGTTAGAAAACAAAAGAAATAAACGAACGGACATAAATTGATATTAATTTCAGATATGGTACAAGGCAACAATCGCCTACTAAGAAACAAAATGTGATGTACGCTTATTACAAAAGTATTCCATACGCGGACGACGTTTTGTCCGACGATCAAATATCTCACTTATGGGTTTAACTTGAATATTTTCAACGATAGTGGTTGGTTCCCCATTCGAGTTTTCGTCCTGCGAAAGTTGTATGACAACTCTACGTATTAACTTTTTTTTTTTTTTTTATCGATCAACAACGTGTATATTCGTATTAAGTTTGGGTAATGATTAATATTGAAAGAAAAATTATTTTTAAAGGATTTGCCTTCCGCGAAATCGGTGTCTGATATATTATGATCCACGAACGCGAATAGACCATTGGTTTTTCTTTTTTTTTTTTTTTTTAATTCGTTTGTTTCATTCGAGAAACTTTGAAAATGGCTCGACGATTATATTGCCTCGAAGGATGATGTATCGTTTTTTAGAAATGGAATCGGACAATTACCTAAGAGGTGTCGGTAGATCGTGGAAAGGAAGGACATATATTTTTATTGAAACGAATATGTGTGTAGGACCTTTTTTTTATTGTTAATTAAATAAATATATTTGAAAATTTGGCAAATTTTTCTAAGCCTCTAATAATAATTGATAGAAACGTAGGTGGCATATTCGTATGATAGAATTCATGTAACTCGAGTAAAATTATTATTTTTCGATTCTACCTCATACGAGTCATCTTCCACTGGTTTGGACTTTTTATCTCTATTGTTACTGTTCCACATACCGTAGAAAAAGTATATTACAAGACCTGCATGAAACATGTTATATATACGTGCGTGCGTGCGTGCGTGCGTGCGTGCGTGCGTGCATCCATCCATCCATCCATCCATACGTACTTACGTACTTACGTACTTACGTACTTACGTACTTACGTACATACATACATACATATAGATATATTTACCAATAATCATCCATATAAGAAATCGTATCCAAGTCATCATATCCAACATCATCATAAGGTAAATGTTAATGAGTATACTGATGGCTGGTAAAAAAGGGACAAGAGGTACCTAAGGCAAAAGTGTGCGGCGACGATATATCGTCGTACGTTTGAATCATTATACTCGAGAAGGAAAGAAAAATAATGCGTGGTAGATGTAACAGAGATGTAACGTACCGAAAAAGCAAGTTTCTTGTCCGACGAAGGTTGAAGATAGATAAATATAAGAGTAGAAATCAATGCGACGACCAATATCGTTATTGGGACAACGTAAAGAGCTTTGCCGCTAGCGATTTCTTTGGAAAATTTGGCAATCATCGCCGTAATGGTAATGCAAAGAACGACTGTAACCAGGATCATTGTCGCGTTATTTCTCACCCGAGAGAAATAAATATACATACATACATACATACGCCGACGGAACGATATATATTACAGTAACAGAAAACGAGGCAAGTGACCAGTTGTCCAGTTAATTTCGTAGAATGGCTCAATTTGTTGGCATTGATTAGTTGCTTGATGACAAAGGTCACAGTCCTTGGATCGCGATCGCCTTTTTTCTCATACGCTTCGCTCTCTTCGTATCTGCGATGAAAAATTTGTCGTTAAAATTTTTTACCACGGTCATTACTTGATACGCTCTATCGGCCATTGGAGAATTTATTATATAGTACATATACGCGATATGTATATTATATATCTTACCGTAATATAAGAACGCAGGCAGCGACTATCGAATAGGCAAGCAGTGTCCCTATGCTCATCATATTTAACAACTGGGTGAGCTCGAATATCGCCGCTAAAACTCCTGAAAGAGAATATGGCCTTTTTAATAGATTAGAACGGCGATAGAGAAAAATTGCGGAATGAAGTGAAATAAAAAAAGAAGTGTTTACGTACCTGTAAGAATCCCTGCGGAGAAAGTGCCCATGATGGGTGTATGAAATCTCGAACTTACCTTTCCCATCCATTTGAATATAAGTCCGTCGGACGCCATTGCGTAAATTATTCTTGGCAATGGAAACATTGCGCCTAACAAACTGCATAAAATGACAATACAAGTTTATGTTCGTGTATAACAAGCGCGGTGGTAGGTAGCTAGTCTAGAGTAGTAACTGGTGTATTTACCTAGCGCATAGCCCACAAATCGCTCCGATGCTCACTACCCACTTTGCCCAGTCCCAGCCGATCACCTCGAAAATGTGCGGAAAGGGTGCATCGGGATTTTGTTCGTAGTAGGGTAGTACCATAGTGAGTACGGCCGAGACGCCGAAATAAGCGAGGAATACAACGGTCAAAGAGGCTACGATAGCTATTGGGATCGATCTTTGCGGATCTTTGGCCTCTTCGCCCGTAGTGGCCACACAGTCGAAACCGATAAACCCATAGAAACAAGTTGCTGCGCCGGTTATTATACCCGATATCCCATACGGCGCGAATCCTCCTCTTCCGTGTTGACAATTTGTTTCGGTACAAGGGGGTCGAGTTTTCCAATTGTTTACGTCAGCTTTGAATCGATATAATGAAGCAGATTATATTATTATTTCGATCGAATGAGATTTTAACGATAACGAAAAAGGAAGAAATCAATCGTAACGATACGTTTCGAGTATTCGAGCGCGCGCGTACGTCACGTTTTACCTTTGAGGGAACCAGCTATTATCACGAAGAGGACGACGGAGAGATTCACCAAGGTGAAAAAGTTATTCGCAGTGGACGACTCTTTGGCGCCAAACGCTAAGGCAGCTGCGAAAAGTGACTATAAATATTTATTCGCGTAGATAATTATGGTAAAACTCGTATTAATTGAGATACTCGTATTAATTAAGAAAAGTGTCGTTTTACCGGAAAACATGAGGGTGATACCGAAGGCGAAGAAATCGGGATAAGAAGAAAAGTGTTCGGCTTCGATATGAGCGGCCGATTCAAATGCATTTCTCATGCTATTGTTGAAGAGAGCATCGACGTAGGTGCTAAGCCCGCGTACCACGCTGGCCGAACCGATCACGTATTCCAAGATCAGTGTCCAACCTATCAGAAAGGCGATAAATTCGCCCATCGTCACGTAACTATAAACATACGCGGAACCAGCTCGCGGCACTCTCGCTCCGAATTCAGCGTAGCAAAGACCTAAAATTATATATATATATATATACACACACACACACACACACACACACACACACACACACACACACACACACACATAATAAGATATATTTATAATATCTCGATCGAGGGATCGAGCGAAACGAAAGTTTCGGCTTTGACGATGGAACGATGGAACGATGGAACGATAAAACGATAGAACGATTAAGCGAAATAAAGAAGCGATTGGCAAACCGCCCAATGACCGGCAAATATCGATGCCACGGCGGCGATTAGGAAGGAGATTACAACGGCAGGTCCTGCGACATCCTTTGAGACCGATCCTGCCATGACGTAAACTCCAACGCCGAGAGTGGATCCGATACCCAGAGCTGTAAGGTCTAACGTCGATAGGCATCTTTCCAATTTCGTATTTGTGCCAATATTTATCCGCTTCTTTCGACCGAACGCTTTGTACAGGCTACGGAGATTCCATGATTTCATATCGTGTAACTGTAAAAAGTTATGCCTCGTTTTAAGACTTTGATCGATCGATCGACGAACCAACAACAAGCACAATGTGGGGAATATGTCGAGCGAGTATCGTTGTCCTATCTCGAAACGAGTTGTATTTACGAGTAATAAACGAGTAAGCAAATACTTTTACTTACCAATAAAACGTTCGTAGATATGTAATCCATTTTGGTAGGTCGCGTTTCTTAAGGAACGCGCTCGGATCGAAGAATCGAATTACGTTAGCGTTTGCTATCGATCGCGTCGCGTCTGCCACGAGACTAACGTAAGAAACGTTAATTGGAAGTAATGCCAGATAAATTGTGCGCAACGCTCGTCGTGCCTAATACCGATACTTTAAATCTTTCAATTGGTCGGTCGAATTATATTTCTCAATGGCGTAGGCCTCGCTTTGAGTTTTATCTAACAATAAGTCTCTTATATCAAATCAATTTCGATCGCGATCGTTTTTATCGATAGAAAATTGCACCGGCACGAGACTATACCCCGTATCGCGGTGTTACAACGACAAAGCTTAACTTATCTATCTATGAACGAATGGATAACGCAATTAATATAACGCCTTTGATACTGTTCCAATTGTAAATAATATATATTTTTTCTTTCTTTATTTTATTTTTTATACCGCTTCTCATCGAGTTCATAAGAATTATTGCAGTATGCGTATGAGTATACTCTTATTATTCGCATCTTAAACAAACAAGCAGAGTAATCGAGTTTTTATATTTTATTTTCGGTCGATCAGCCGTTCGTTTACTCGTATCCGACGATCTCCGGTATGGTTATCTAAATATATCAGATTATTTCGGCGATCGTTACTTGTCGACGATAACGGATCGACATATATCTACGACGATCGACACGATCACCGGATATATCGTGAGTATTACTTTTTTTTTTTTCTTTTTTTTTTTTGTTTCTTCTTTTTTCGTTACGACAATACGATCGCATTCTGTGTATCTCGTACGAATAAGACTACGGGAAGTACAAGAAAGGGGATTTTTATCGGATCTCCTTGTAGATAGAAAATAATGTTTGGTCGAATGCGAACGTTATTGATAGGCGAACGACATAATCATACTCGAGATATCGCTTTTTATTTCAATCCTTCACTTTTTGTCGGTATATTTATGTAAGACGATTATTTGCGATATAACGAATGTTAATGATTAAACAAGATTTACCACGAAATAGAAGGATTTTTTTTAACAACTTTTACTCTTCTGGTTGTGTTAGTTGACAATTCTAATCATTTCTTTTGAAATATGACAACGTTTTTACGTACGAGGAAAAGAAACCTGTATAAACTCACCCGAACGAGAGCTCCGAGCTCTGTCGTCGTATCAAACCACTTCTGCTACTCCGAAACGGTTCTTCTATAAGGACTGTTTTACCAAATATAATAACTATTTTTCTTTCGTCTTATCTCGACAGATACGGATGGATTATCCACGATGAGAGACAAGTATGATATACGATTGGATCGTAAAGAGGATAAATCGATAACGTTTGTTTTTTTTTTTTTTTATCTTCTTTTCAATATCGTTCTTATATACGTTTCATACGACTGACTTTGTCATTTCGGAGAATCACTCGTTGTTAAACGTATAATTATGATTTTTATATTGTACGTTTTTTTTTTTTTTGGAATATAGCCACATGTAAAAGAAAAGATTAGGTGTTTCAACGGATTTATGACCGAATAAAATTATCGTCCGTTCTTAATTTTTCACAAAGGTATATACACGGATAAATGCATTCTTTTATATATATGTATATAAAAAATCTCAATAAAATGTCTTTATTAAAATAACAAGATGGACGGATTATATGCATTATACGTACAAGCAACTATCTATCTGTGCGCGATAAATATATATATATATATATATATATATATATATATATATATATAAGGACGTACGTACGTTAGTAGTAAGTTATATATAAATTTCTCTATGAAAAGTAACATTTCATGAAGTAAGTATATACAAATGTCCTATAAAAATAACTCATATACATATATACCAAGATATATATACGAGTAGTAGCCTGTACTATATCGTAAATGCGCAAAAGTTACAAATATACATATATTTTTCGAACGATCGAATAAATATAAAATATTTGGACGATTATAAATAAGTGTTATTAAAAAATACTTATCGACTGATATAATGAATGTATAAACGGTTTAAATTATGGACGGAGTTTCTTCTATAAAAACCTTAAAATTACCGATAAAGAGACGTCTTCGAAACGACACGGATATCCGTCACGTTCCATCGGACTTATAACAGACTCTTCTTGTCCTTGATATCTAGTAATACCTAATCTTCCGATAAATGGAAGCGACGTTTAATACGGTAAGCAATTTTATCTACCAAGTAGAAAGACGGAAAGTAACGGCAAGATGATGCTTCCAACGGTGGCTCTTACTTTACTCCCATCGGACTAAATCGTGAGCCCAGCGAATAAAAAAGTGATTATAAGATAATGTCTTTTTTGAAAATTAGTACAAATATTCGTGCTCGCAATTATAGTTTTACTTACGATAACGTAATAGTTGCATTTGTCCCCGTGACAACATTCTGAACATTTCCAATCTTGATACCAAATATGAGTACACAACGGCATGTTATTGCGTCTTATTCTTTCGCACTCTACTTTCGTAGAACACCTTTTGGAAATATAAAATTGTTTCTTTGCACCTTGCGACCAATACGGTGTACCTGTAGAAGAGAGTATCGGATGCGAGTTATTGTAACATAACCTCTCTATCCGATTAAAACTAACGAATCAATGAAAACTTACTGCCCCACTTTATTTCCGTCAAACATACGTCCTCTCCCTGCTCGCATATCTTTATGCTTTTCAAGCATTTGTCTTTGTTATCGTCCTGATTCGAGCAAACATAACATTCCAGGGCGTTACCTGTAACAATGTTTATTATTAAAGTAACGAGATCCGATCGATACAACGTTACGTTTGGATACTCACTGATCCGATTAGACAAGATAACGAGAATTATGCACGAGATTTTTAAGGAATACCACATTTTTGTATTATTTTGAAAAACAAAAGTTTAACTGGTTGAAAAAACGGACGCGTGTATAGCGTCTTTGCATTTACTAATTCGATTAGGACGACACCCATTACGTTGACGCCATCTGGCGTTAAAACTACGAATTAACACACACAGATTTTATGATTCATATCGTATAGTACATAATATATATATATATATATATATATATATATATATATACACGCATCATATATATACGTATACGTTAGCACTGTAATATTAAACAGAAGCCTTTTTTACTACAAATACCAAGCGTATGTTTTATCTATTTTTTCGTCCGCTGAATGATATAAGTCGGGGAGATGGTTGAATCGCAAGAAAATTCATCGATCGTATAAACAACATTTTATATTATATCGTAGGTTCCTTCTTTTTTTCTTTTTTTTTTTTTTTTTTTTCATGATCGGAGACACAACGACGATGCAGTTAAAAAACTACGTACGAATAATTTTCGTCATAAAAATATTTTCGATCGTCGAGATGAAAAGAATAAAAAAAATATTGCATCTTTCACGATCGGCCACACTTTATTGGTTTCATGTTTCCGTGATCCTTAAAGCGCAAAGAATCGATAGATGGGCAGGCATAAGCACAAGCGCGTAAGAACACCGCGCACGATCGTGTTATTAAAAATAGCCCTAGGGTAGGTATTATTGACCCGAGCGTCATAACTCCAGCTATAATTCTTTCCGGTCGAGCAACCTGAACAAAAGGGATAGTAGGAGGATTCTTTCTTTCAATCATTTTATATTGATTTAAAAATGTATTCTTTTTCAGACATTTTTCATGTTTCAATTTATCTGAAGAAGAGAAGAAGGACCTAAAGAGTCGTTCTTTCTCTCTCTCTCTCTCTCTCTCTCTCTCTCTCTCTATATATATATATATATATATATATATATATATATATATATATATAAATGGGAGTACTATCTTTCGAGTAGGGAGTCAAAGATAAGGGAGAAAGAAGGAACGTTAGGAGAAATAAGAATATTAAACGTCGAATAGAAAGGATAAAGGGGCGGTAATGGTAAAGGAGGAAGGAAGGGAGGAAGATAGAAAGAACGAGAATACGGTTGGAAAGCGGATTACGTTCACTCGTTTGCAGTCTCTCTCGTCTGCTCGTTCCCGTTCAGTGTTGCTTTCGTAGCCTTACTTCTCATAGTCGTTGGATGTCGATATTCGAGTGCGCGGAACAGGCTGAGCAGTGGCAGCTTCGAGTCACTGCGCCGAGGATCTAAAATTATCGGGCGGTCCACGATAGAAGAGAGGAAGGGTAATCGAGAGGTAGAATCAAAAAGAGGAAGAGAAAGGGAGAGAGAGAGAGAGAGAGAGAGAGGTAGAGAGGTAGAGAATGTGATAAACGCGAGAGGAGATTGGAAAGAGATAGAAAGATCAAAGGTACGGTCAATAGAAAAAGAGAACGGTTGTTGTCGAAAGAATAGAAGCGTATAAAGGCAGGAGAAAAAGAGAAGTAAAAGGTGCGCAGAGAAGTTAACCATCGAGTCGGAGAAAGAAAGGTGAAGTACGGAGTGGAGTCGAGCGATAGTTGAAACACTGGACAAATAGACGAACGGACGAAATAACGTGCTACGAAGTTGAAGTAAGAGGCACGTTGTACGAGAAAAGAGGTGGGAGCGAGAGAAGAAACGAGTAAGCGAACGACGAACGACGAACGAACGAACGAACGAACGAACGAACGAACGAACGAACGAACGAACAAACGAACGAACGATCGGACGGACTTATAGACCGACGGACAAACGAATGGACGGATAAACGGACGAACGGACGAACGGACGAACGAACGAACGAACGAACGAACGAGTTAGCTGAAGAGGGAGGCAGGAGGAGCCAGGAGAGACAGAGGCAAAGCGAGGTAGGTCGACGTCGTGGCACGGGCTTATACCGCGCGCGCGGAGTAGCCTACCTACCACCCATCGTGCGAGTTCTCTCGCTTTACGTTCTCTCTCTCTATCTCTCTTTCTCGGTTCGAACGATACCGAAGCTGCTGCGACTCGATTACATTTCTTTTGACCGACTCTTCCAGTAATAAAGAAGAAAAGAAGAAGCGAAGTAGGAAGAAGAGACGAGGAATTTGGAAGGACTAGCCAGATTCAAAAAGAAGGCTAAGGAAGTAGAGAAGGGGGGAGAGAAGAGAAGAGGCAGAAGAGAAGTTGCAACAACCGCGAGGGTCTGCCTAAGACCCCCGTCGGTCCAAACGTATCGCGTAAGCGATAAGACATCGCCATGGCGGAGGAACAAGAAACAAATAACACGTGCGAGGATTCTCTCGGTCCTGGTGATACCACCACTGCTTTTGCCAAGAAACTACGGGGCCGGAAAGGAGCACTCAAGAAGAAAAATGTGTACATGGTTAAGAATCATAGCTTTATGCCACGTTTCTTCAAGCAACCTACATTCTGCAGCCATTGCAAGGACTTTATATGGTAAGTTGAAATCTGCTTTCTTTACATTTTTTTTTAGTAGTACGAATAATTTGGACATCGCATTTTCGATTTCTGGAAAGCGATTTTTTTTTCTCTTTTTTTTCTTTTTTCTTTTAGATACATGCATTTATAAAGATACGTTCCTACATATACCTGTAATATAGTAATCGCACACGATATGTATTTTCTTTCTCCTTCGTATTATTTTCCTTTTATTTTTTTTTTCTTTTTTCTTTTCTTTTTTTCTTAATAGTACGGTCAGTATTATTCGGCGAAATGAATAGATCTCTTTACGAATCAGGCTGTTTCCTAAGCGCTAATCAAATTATCTTTCATGTATGGCCGGTTCTTATTATTAGATCGACTATCTTTGAAATTTTTGCAACTGTTATTTTAACTATAATAAATACCTTATGATATAATCAATGTCAATCGTGCGTCATTCATAAAGTTTTTTTATCGCTTATTTAATTAGGAAAAAAAAAAAAAGAAAAAGAAAAAACTGGTATCGACGACCAATCGCATTCTTGCACCTCGATATCGACACATCGCTCCGGGATTAAACGGATCGACCGTGCACCGACAGCATGCCGAATCCAGGGGCATCGGCTGATTCATATCGTTCCGTTTAATGCTACTTGCAATCGAACGAGCGAAATTCTTCGCCTTTTTTTAATTCACGTCACATTACATATTCTTTGGAAAAGACTTTATAGAAGAATACTAATGGATGCTTATAGACGGAAATTAGTTGTCGAAATAAAAACACGTCACAGGGCTTTGGAAGCCGATTAAACAATTAATTTGACTATCCTCGACTAAAACGAATCTTTCTCGGTCGATCTACATACCTATATATATATATATATATATATTTTTCTTTTTTTTTTTATTTCTTAATCCTTTCCGACGATCGTTCGATCGGATTGGAAAACGATACCATTAAATACCAAATTTTGTAGTTGGTCATTATTTATTTTAATTTGAAATTAAGTTAAATCGTCGCGCATATTGTTAATAGATTCGATCAAGATTCGTCGGTCTAATCGAAATTAAAAGTCACCGGTAGGAAGTATCTTTAAAATATAAAATCAAACGGCTCGTTCTAAAAAGGAATTATATTAAAGGTATAATAGATTCGAGAGTGAACGGAAGCAATACCTGTCTCCGTTGCGAGTAAAAAAGTAATGAAACGAATGACCGAGTAGAATCATTATTAACTTTATTCACCGAGTAGAATCATCATTTATCTATCGTTTATCGGTCCGATCGACCGATATCTGCATGCAAGATAGATAAAAAAACTAACTACTGCTTGATTATGCGATTTAATCTTCGAGACGTATTTGATCCTTTGCGCGTATAATATCGAACATATGTTATCGAATTTAGTGATTTTTAAATACGATTTCTAAGGAAGTCGAATGTTCTAACGACATACGTCACGAGTTTATACCATCTCGGCTTATTCGTCGCTTGCTAGCACGAGGAAGACGTCCTTGTCGTTCGACGTACACAACATATATATGTGTGTGTGTGTGTGTGTGTGTGTGTGTGTGTGTGTGTGTGTGTGTGTACGTGCACACGTATATATAAGCTAGGAGTATGGCATTTTAACGCTCTTATTTCCGGACGATACGATAAAAAGGCCTGTTTCTTTCCTTCTCCTTCTTGAATTAATTATTATTCAAGTTGCATTACAAATTTCTTTAGGTTGGATCTTTAAGCGAGTATTAGAAATATTAATCGCAAGGGCAAACGTTTCATTTCGTTGGACATTTTAATCCATCTATATTATTATTATTAGCTGGATTACTACTAAATTCGATGGGAAGGAAATTTCTCAAAAACGATATTCTCTCATCCTCCTTCTATTAATTTCTTTCGATTCTCGGAAAGCGATGAGAATTATTATCGCCTTGCCTTGCCTTGCCTTGCCTTACCGATATATCTATAATGTCGCAATTCATCACTTTCTCCGAGTTATCCATCAAAAATAACAAAATGATACGGTAATATGTTTGTCGTATAGTGACCATCTCGCAGAAAAATTGAAAGAGGTCAAGTAAGATACCTTAGGAGGGCAACGGTGTTTTAAATTTGAAAAATCACATTATACTGGTGTCTTTTACGTCGTTGGGCGATTAACGTACACCACGAAACGTGCACGTGTCACGGGTACAAGGATGTGAATACACATGTGAACACGTGCACATTGCATTATGCAAGTCGAGTTTATCCGACCCTCTTTGCCGAGTTTTTATATAGAAAGCAACGGGGACTTCGAAATCGATGAAAACCAGGCTAACCCAATTAGGTTGAAACAAAGAGACTTTTCCTGGCTATTCGAGAAGAGATATTAGATAAATGTGTCGACTTTATACTTGGTTGTATTAGACAATACTTGGTTGAGTTAAGATAAATACTTCAAGTAAGATTGTCAGAGCGAATAATTTAATAAGACGTTTTAGCAAAACATCAGTCGGTTTTATTCTTTTTTCTTTTTCTTTTTCTTTCTCTTTTTCTTTCTCTTTTTCTTTCTCTTTTTCTTTCTCTTTTTCGATAAACCTGTTGCGATCAATGACGAAGAGAAATGCGATAGACGACTTATTGTCATATTTTAAGTACCCTTTAAATCTTGCTCTATTAGATTTGTCATTTATTTCGACGGTCTATGTATGAGAATAGCCTGATGGACCGCCCTACATATTCAACTATCTAACTCGTTTGTTTCTTTTTTCTTTTTCCTCTTTTTATCGTATAGACGAGCGTCTGCAATGTGAAACATATTATACAATAACGTATGTCTCGATAAATCAATGATTTTACGTACTACGTTTATATAATTCGATTCACACCAGTTTCGCATAATAATGAGGAATTGAATTTGCTGTTAAATACGAGACGTAATTACGATCGTTTTTAGGCACGACCGCCACGCGGAAGTGACTTATGCAATCGCTATTGCGAAATCATTCGGCTGCTATAATTTTCGGGAGACATGACATTTTTCAATTATGTTTCAACTTCCGAACGAA
The DNA here is from genome assembly GCA_911387935.1 of Dolichovespula saxonica. Taxonomy (NCBI): domain Eukaryota; kingdom Metazoa; phylum Arthropoda; class Insecta; order Hymenoptera; family Vespidae; genus Dolichovespula; species Dolichovespula saxonica. The sequence continues at coordinate 41,741 of OU427018.1, read as the reverse complement.
TTATTACGAGATTATTTAAATTTCTCTCCAACGATAATAAACAAAAGAAGAAACACTAAAACTTTATTGTTCGTTCGTAATGAAACACAGTCAAGACGATTCTAATTGAATTTGTAAAAAAAGAAAAAAAAAGATTTGACGTTAACGATGATATAATTTTCAATTATTTCCCTTTTTTAAATACAGTATTAAATATGAATTGGTATATATATATATATATATATATATATATATATATATATATATATATATATTCTGTATGTATTCGTTGTCGATGCCATATTAAATAATTGCAAATATATAGTGCATACACAGTATAAACGTATCTACGTATGATCCTTTTTGTTTTTTTTACATTCGCGAAGATCTACATAGAGTCATAGTTTGTCATACGTGACATTGCATCAAATATATGTATATTTCCCTTTAAGCTTTGAAGTAATGTAGGCTAATCACAGATTTGCACGGTTTTTTTTTTCTTTCTCATTCTACTTTCCTCACGTTTCTTTTTTATCCGTCTCTTATTATCTCTCCGAGCTTGTCTGGGTTTCTTCCTCAATATTTTATTCTTTTTCTCCTTCTTTCTTGCATTACCTTTTACGATTTATCTCGAATTTTTTTTCTTTTCATTATTATTATTTTTTACCGTCTAATGTATTTTATTTGTATATAGAAGAACAAAATCGTCTGCCATTTTCTATGCATTCGAAAAAAAATATACTGAACGATCATGCATAACGGTCATATAGAAACCTTGAAATATTGATTTGTTCGTTGAAGCTGATTTAATCGACGGTCTAGCACAGAGGCGTCACTTGTTATACAGCCTATAAACAAAGGCTGACGTTGTAAATGTACTTTTAGCTATATCGGGAAAAATTGAGTATTCAAGAGGTGAGGAGGATTCCCACTTTCTATTTTACACCAGCCGGAAAAAAAATCTACCTTAATGAATTCCGATTGCATAGATTATAAATTGATATTTCTGACGGATGCGTCGTTTAGTTGCACTCGTTATACCGATATTTCGTATATACGCACGAAGTACGCGCAGGTGTGTTTCTCTCTCTCTCTCTCCCTCTCTCTCTCTCTCTCTCTCTCTCTCTTTCTCTCTGTGTTTGCATATACGTGTGTGTATATATATATGTATACACGTATAAATATCACTTTTGTGATAAGTAATATCAGGTGTCATTATACTTGTAATGTTTCTGTAGTTTCACGAAATAATTATATGATACTTTTTGTTTTGTTTTAGGGGCTTCGGAAAACAAGGATATCAGTGCCAAGGTAAGAGGGTCAGTCTGATCTCACCGACCACCTCTTCACCAGGTGTGATCTTGAGGAAGACCTCTGGGCACATTTTGCTTGTGTTTCAGTCTGTAGTTTCGTCGTTCACAAGCGATGTCACGAATACGTGACCTTTACCTGTCCTGGAGCGGACAAAGGAGCTGACTCGGACGTGAGTGTCAATACATATCTAACGTCAAACTTTTATTTTCCGTTTCTTTTTCACATATATTTTTCTTTCTTTTTTTTTCTCTTTTTTTTTTTTTCCTTTTATTCAAATAATTCGCCTTGTCTTTCTCCTTCGCTCATCCGAAGCCAAGGTTACAACGCTTAATCGAATAGAAGTAATGCAAGAGCGATTAACGAAAAAACTCTTTTGCACTATGCATCCGTAATTTTCATAAATGTTACAAATTTTATTAAAAATAATCATAAATTAGCAAAGATATTAGCTAATTGGCAAGAAAATTACAGTTCCAATCTATGAGTGCGTGAAAATAAATTACTTTTTAAAATTATAATATTTCTTTTTGTAATATCATGATTTATCTTGTCAAAGGGTAAATAATACGATTTACCAAGACATTAGCATTGGTAAGATATGGAGATATAATGAGGGAAAATGAAATCGTTGGCCATGAAGAAGAGTGATGGAGAGACAGCGAGAGAGCGAGAGAGAGAGAGCGAAAGAGAGAGCGAGAGAGAGAGAGAGAGAGAGAGAGAGAGAGAGAGAGAGAGAGAGAGAAAGAGAGAAAGAAAGAGAGAGAGAAAGAGAGAAAGAGAGAGAGAGAGAGAGAGAGAGAGGATGAGAGAGAGAGGGGGAGAGAGAGGACAACAGCGGCTAAAATCCTTCAGCATTTCTTGCACAGCGCACGATTGGCCTAAGCGTTTTCAGCTGTTCGTTTAACCCACGCTTAAACCACAAACGCGCTAATGCTGAATAATTTTGCAAATAAGTACGGTCAAGAAAATATATCTATTTTTCGTGGGAAACCAAGGTGTTTTCGGCTCGTTGTTAAGAAAGTAGAATAAATAAAAACGTTCGATAGGAAATGTATTGCATCTCGTTATCAAGAGAAAAAAATAATAGAAGAGTTTTGTTGCTATTGACAATAATGGAATTCTTATCGATGAATTTTTAGTCGTAAACAAACGTTTTTATATAGAACAAGTATGACCGTGTACGCAATAGTTGGCGATAATTGTACATAAAGTACATATAAGCGAACCGTAAACAATCTCTGGTACCACAAATTTTGAGATACTTTCAGTGAAATATAACCGATGTATTCTTATGTTTTTTCGTTTTCGGTAACAATTTTTCCGTGCTTTTGCGCTTAAAAGACAATCGGTTTACCCTTTTATCGATCATTCTACATCAGATGATCATGGATCTCTCCATTACTCGCGTCTATATGATTACGATACAACAAGGATTAATGGACATTTCAATATACATATTACTCAATGATATGATTATTAGTAAGAGATATTTTTTCGAGGATTGAGTATTTATCATTACGACTAGTACGTTTCTAAAGGTAGTTGGCATTCTATCGTCCAAGTGCAAACAAATCGTTGTCTTCCTATATTTTTGATTCGCGAATAAGTGCAAGAAAAAGAAAATCTCAGTGATACGATTCTATCGGAACGTTAGGACCTTTTGCTAAATGAGCAATATGTTGGATATAGTCGTGTCGTTAGAGACTAAATACATTGTTTTATAAAAACGACTGAGGTATTAATATAGATTCATTATTCCTCTTTTTATTCTACCGTCTTTCCATGATCGGAAATTTTCATTAAAACTACGTAATATCCTATCCTGACGAGATCGTTCTTCTGCGTTCCTCGAATTAAGATTAATCTCGGTCCTATTATTTCTTTCGTTTCCTTTTGTAAAGGCTTACGAGTTAATTTGAAGAATTTAGTTATCGTCAATGCGCATCCAATGGTAATAATGATTTATAAGATCATATATATTTCCTAGGGAATTAAGTTACTTTTTTCAAAGCTAACGGAATATATATATATGTATGTATGTATGTATGTAACTGTATAATATATGTATATAGCATATATAAATGTCAATTATTTACAATCGATCAGTTTGTACGAAGCGAATTTATTTGTATCATTGACTAATTTGTTTTTATTTGCAATGTAAGCCACTTAGATATAAATCTGAATTAATCGAGATTAGACGGTCAACCGTTTATTTATTTTAACGGAAAGATCCATCGATCAGATGACATCCGTATTTCGTGATTGAAAATCGCAAAATCTGTGTCATAATCCGAGAGTCTGCGTGCGTGTGCACGATGTAATGGTGTAATAACGCAGGATACGCGGACGAAGCATCAATTCAAGCAACATACCTACAACAGCCCCACGTTCTGTGACCACTGCGGTAGTCTTCTCTATGGTGTCATCCACCAGGGCATGAAATGCCAAGGTATCATTAAATCAAGCGAAAGACCTACACGAGATACACGCACTTTCACTACAGGCACACGAAGAAGAGATACATATATACGATCACCAATCGCACAACTTTTATCGTTTTGATCTACCGTGTATGTGGTGTTGCTTTGTCTCTTCGTCTTATATTACCGTTTTTCTGCGTATTCTCTTCTTCATCTTCATCTTCATTTGATTGTCTATCATCTCATTTCTTCTTTTTCTTCTTCTTCTTCTTCTTCTTCTTCTTCTTCTTCTTCTTCTTCTCCTTCTCCTTCTTCTTCTTCTTCACTTCGTCTTATTATTATTCTAAATATTCCTCTATGTGTAAATAAATTTTGTTACAAATAAAATGCGGTGAGTACTTAGACGTATCTTGTCGTCATCGTCTTTATATAAGAAAGGTGTGCATTGCCATATTTTAAATAAGTTTCTAGGTGTTTACGAATCGTGCACGCGCATGGAAGGAGACGCGAAATTGATCAAGTAAATAAATCATTATGCAAGGCTAAAACGAATAAATGGTATATGATTATTCTTAATTCGACGCGATGCACCTACACACGCGCTAGGTGGATTTTTATTTTTAACTATAATTATTTTTCAATGATTTCTTCTTTCCGATCTTTTCTTCTATTTACTCTGACTAATTATCGCGTTCGATGAATCCTGTCAAGTATGAAGAAGAACATATCCGATTGCAAAATCTCGTTTGTGAAGCACTAAACTCGTTATTATTTATATTTTTATTTGCCGACGAGATAATCCCACGAACATAGACCCACGAACACACGCGCGTATTATTGACAAGACGAATTGAAAACGAAACAAAATACTAAGAAAAGAAATGGAGAATTTTGTTGGCTCGACAAGGACGGTGAAAAGAAAGATGTGAAAATAGTTTGAAATACATCGTGTCTTCGTATCGCGAAGAAAGCTTATTCGTTTATTTCTTTTCTTTTCCTTCACAAATTCTCCTTTATAAAAATAATTTTTCTTTCCATTTCTTACACCTTTTTACCACATTCGCGTGCACGATCTTATTGTTCCACGGCATTATTGAGTGTACATATGTACATAAATACACACATGCATATATATATATATATATATATTTACGCGCGCATACACACACACACACACACACACACATTTATCAGAGACTCTGCTTAGTTTACGGTTAAAATTGTTTTATTTTTTATTGCTTTGTATACCTTTTCTCAAAATTCTGATATATGTAATAACGTAGATAGGATTCGAGAAATGACAAAAGCTATCAAAGACTTTGCATTTCTCGTTTTATTCAATAAATATCGTTATTGTATCGTTGCATCGAGTAGTATAGAAATAATTCATTCGTACTTTTAATGGAATAAATGGGATTAAAGATGTTAATCGTATTTCTCTTATGGTTGGATTTGTATATAATCGCTATGTAACTCATTTTACAGCACAACATAGACGAGCTCACAACGTTCACTACGTTTTGTACATATATGTAAATGTTTTCTAGTCTCTGATGTTCGAATTACTGTGTATACGTACGTGTATTTTTTTAATAAGTTGTGCGTTACATGCCTCGTTTAAATTGTCCGCAATTTTTACATTAATTGGAGCACTTTCGGACCGCCGTGTAAACCTTATTAGATGTTAACTATCTCCTTTCTACCCTTCTATTCATCTTTATTCGAGGTCTCTTTTCTTTTTTCTTTTTTTAATTGCATTCCCTGGCTGTAATGTATTTCGTCTATTTTCTTTCTATTTATCTCTCTTTCTCTCTCTCTCTCTCTCTCTCTCTCTCTCTTTTTCATTTTAAATGTGAATCATCCCTTGCTTTACAATTTAAAACTTGCAGCTATCACGGGTGATATAAAAGCGTTTTGTCAGCATTTTCTTCTATCCCTATGGACGCTCTTGTACTTTTCTTAGATTCTCCTTGAACGATCACATCTCGGTTGGAGATATCCTCGATCGTAAACGCGCCCTGTAAAACCGAGCACACGAGATAACCATGTTTTTATTTAACGATATATATCGCGACTAATAGTTTATTTCTTCTAGGTATATTCATCTCATGGAATGGTAATAGTCGATACTTCGATGATAGATCTATCTAACAGAAAGAGATTAGATATCGAATAGAGAAAGGAAAATAAAAATACGTTTGTATTCGAGACGAGGCATGTTAGCGGTACACTCCTTAACCATTACATTCCTTAAACCAGCGTTTGGAATGAAAGCGTTCTTCGGTTGTCCGGCAAGAATTTTCTTCTTTCAACGTACGATCTATTTTCTCGTTAAATAAAACATTATACAGGATTAATTGTTAACAGGGATATTATGTGGATCTATCATTTATTTTTGCGATAGTCAACCAAAAAGGTAAAACCAAGTTTTGCGTTATTTCTTCATATTTCTTCGACGCATTATTTCTTCTCCATTCGTTTTTTCCCCTCTTTATCCGTTGGCCTTTCTTTTGAAATAAACGTTCAATCGCGTAGAACGTTGATCCTCCGTCGTGCGGAGGAGTATCGGATGGAACTTTTTACTCGATTTCATAGAGAATATGTCCTCTATTGTCTATCCCAAAAATGAAATCTTATTCTTCAAGTCGTAATATCGAATTTGAATCGAAGGATCCAAGTGGTTGGATATCATGCGTCATAACACATACCCATTTTCGTTTTCTTTCCTTATAACTTATTTTATTTGCAATAGTTTGCTTTGGCGAAAGGAAAAAGAAGGAGAATAAGGATGATTATTTTAGTCGTTGCGTTATCGTTACGCGTCGAAACAAAGTGCCATTATAGCCCTATCGTCGATGCCACGCTATCATCACCACGCAGTTGTTAATTTCGTTCCTTTGTTGCTTCTGTCCGAGCTTTTGGGATGAGTTACACTAACGAGTAGTCATCGTAGACGAAGGGGTTACCTCGAGAGGAACTTTATTGGGTATCGATCGGCACACCACCGTCTCTCGATCTCTCCCACAGGATCAGACCACAATGAAGGACCGGGCTTCTCTGGGCCCCTGTTTCTTGTTCCCAGGCGGTGAGCGCCCCACACAAATGGGAGGTTTTCACTTACCTGACGCCGACCTTCTGCGACCACTGCGGCTCGATGCTTCATGGTATCTCGCATCAGGGACTCAAGTGTTCAGGTAGCTAAATAATGAAAAACGACAAATCAGAATTATTTATTCATTTCAAGAAAGATCTCATAAAAGCGACCGAATTTTGCACATCGCTCTTCTGTAGTTTTTATAGGGGAAGAAATGACGTGGCGCGTGCGACTGTCTTGCTCGAAAAATGATCGATCTCGGGTTGGTTAATACGCCTTCGGATAGTTTTCTTTCGCAATATAATTCGCGTTTTTTCTTTTTCTTTCTCTTTGTTTTTGCTCTTTTCTTTTCTTTTCTTTTCTTTTCTTTTCTTTTCTTTTCTTTTCTTTTCTTTGTCGAATCGCAACGTAATCGTTGACTTTGAAAGTTACGAGATCGATCCATCTTCGAGTTCGGCGTAAGTAAAAAATATTTAAGCTTCGTTTGAACGTAAAAGAAATCTGCGCTGGATTGTGTTTTTCTCCCTAGATCGGTAAAAGAGAGAAAAATGTGGATTCGATCGAAAGCGACACAATATTCGTCTGCGCTTATATTTATTTTAACAAATATAATTATTATCCTACCGTTAGTTATATTCTTGTTCGCAAAACGGTGATACATCGGACGATGTTGAGGCTGCCGATCGTATGAAGCTCCTTTCATTGTGCTACGTGCGCACTTTCAAGCGAACCCTAAATGTTTCGTGTGTTTCGCTTTTTTGACGAGTTTCACATTTAACGCGAAAAGGATAGGAGGAAGTAAAGAATTCGTCTTAGAAGATTCAACACCACACACACTAATGGCACGTAATCTTATGAAGATTTTTTCCTCGATTATCCTTTTATCGTTTATCACGTAGTAAGTATTCTTCTTTATTTGATATAGAATCGCTAGGTTACGATTTTCCATAAGAAGAGTTCTATATCTTACTTTTTTGTCTTGTTTTTTTTCCTTTTCCTTTTCCTTTTTTTTTTTTTTTTCTTTTTTTAATGTCGGAAAAGACTGTCGAAAACTTTGCAGTCTTATTATGCTATTCTGCCAATAGTATGCTCGTAAAATTTGTCTCGACCGTGTAGTGTTTATGCCTACGTACCAACATTTAGATAGATCGTTTCTCTATATTTCTTTGTCTCTCCACTATATATAGTTGTTTGTTCCGATGTTTACTCAAAGTCGACTGTTTTCTATCCCTGTCTATCTCTCTCTCTCTCTCTCTCTCTCTCTTCTCTCTGTTTGTCTGTCCGTCTGTCTCTCTCTCTCTTTATTTTCCCGACATCTATTCTCTTTTTCTTTCTATGTCTCGATGTAGCTGCATGACTATGTTACATGAATTTTTAAATATCAGAAGTATCCGCATGAAAAACAATTCGATAGAAATGTTTATAATAGGTCCTTTGACATTCGTAAGTTGTGGAAAGCGAGTCCCTCCAAAAGATGATGTATGCGTAACTTTCGAAGTAGGCTTATGATGATTTTATACATATATATATATATATAATAAGGGAAGTAAATGGGAGTGGAATGAAATATTTTAAACGGAAAAATTTCTAAATTCGTTGCATAATTGCTTTGCCGTTAATAAAATATATTTATACCTATGTAATCGCGGATGAGTGTTTTTTTTTTTTTTTTTTAAATAAATATGCTCATGTCGGTGACTGTTTTTTTTTTCTTTTTATAGAATAGATACGATTACTACGTGTTTTTTTTTTTTTTTTTTGAGGGACTTATGGAAAACTTCGATATTCCGCAATATGATACGAATGAGGAATTGCTCGAGTAGGTTGCATATTTCATAATAGAATACTCACGAGGATATTTATTCGACGAGAAAAAAAGGACGAAATCGGTGAAAAATATATTCAAAGACGATGTCCTTTAGTCCGTTAAACGAAATCCCTTACAATTTTTTTCTCTCATATCCTCTTTGTTATTTATTACTCGAATATATCAAGGGGCTTTTGACTCGATTAATTCGTAAAATTTTGGCGTTATCCGATCAACGAAGATGATTCCTTTACGACAGACTCGTCGACTCTTACGGATGAATAACGATTTGACAATGAGATGTACAATTACGTTGAGATATTTACTCGAAAGTAATTACTCGAGACGTTCTCTCGTAGTTTTGATGTATCTAAGAGCGCACATACAGTCTCACTTATGCATCGAGCCACCCCTCCTTTTTTTAAGTTGTACCGTACGTAGAAATATACAAGTGTACACTTTTTCTTTTATGCATGCTCGTAATTACCGTAGAGATTCATAGGCATTTGTAAGCACACATATGGTAACCTTTTCCTCTAGCGACATTGCGATTTATACAATTGCATTGTATCTACGTGATATCACCGAGCTGCCAGCCGCAATTAGATTTCCATTTATATGCATACGCATAGGAAAAATGCGTTAAAAATCTTTATAATCTTATAGATTTATCCGTCCACTTGCGCTCCATGCGAAATATGCGCGTGGAGAAGTAAGACAACAAAATTATATGCATAGAAATTCTTTTTCGGTCATATTCAAGCTCATAAAATATATCCGTTTCGACTATATTTATAAAGACGATCTTTCAACCGAGTATCGCGTTTACTTTTTTTATAAATTTATGTCTATGTAATTTCGAATATACAGTGCCGTTCCGTTTACGACTTATTTCAATAATTAATTATACGAAAGTAATGCAGTGTTGAAAATATAAGCCGCGGAGTTATGAAAACGGAATTTGTAAAAAGTACTAAATTGGCAACCGTAATTAAGATAAATTATAGGAAAATACTATAATACGTGGACGTGTCGTCGATTAGTCGTTATATAAAATGCAATTTACAAGAAAGTGGCAATCATGGCTATGGATCTTGTAGCTGTAACAAATAAAACGTATCAAAATGATAATCCGTAATGATCTGATGACTTAGCATGCGACATGAACGTACACAAGAGGTGCGAAGAGAGCGTCCCGAATCTTTGTGGATGCGATCACACCGAAAGACGTGGTCGTATACATCTTTACATCACTGTTTCCGGTAGCAAGATGACCGTCGAAGGTATGTACATATTCACGCACACAACAAATTATCCTTATTGTTTTCTATAATAAATATAATTAAACGACTTTGATTAACACGACCAAACTTTGATCAAACTTTGCACGTTTTCTTTTTTTTCTTTTTTTGCAGTAAGGGAAGGACGAAATCTCATTCCGATGGATCCCAATGGACTTTCGGATCCTTATGTGAAATTGAAATTGATTCCAGATTCGGATACCGTAAAGAAGAAAACGAAAACTATCAAGTCATCATTAAATCCTGAATGGAATGAAACAATCATATTGTGAGTGATTTTACCTGATATTAAAAGATTGTATAACAAGCAAATATATTTTATTAGATTTTTTTCTTACTTTCATTACTTCGTATTTATACGAATAGTTAAAGGAAGTACAATATATTTTATAAAACGCATTTATCTCTTTTCTTTAGCGATCTTAAACCAGAGGATAAAGATAGACGTTTGTTAATTGAAGTCTGGGATTGGGATCGAACTTCTAGAAATGATTTCATGGGATCACTTTCTTTCGGCATATCGGAACTCATTAAAGCCCCTGCTAACGGTTGGTTTAAACTTCTTACCCAAGAAGAAGGAGAATTTTATAACGTACCTGTGCCCGAAGAAGGAGTTGATCTGGCGGAACTTAAAAGTAAAATGCGAGTGAGTAGAATAACCGATTAACGTTTGTGACTAAGATAACTAGCATGATAGGAAGGATACGGTATAATATTCATGGTCTTTTTTTGGCGGTGTGTGTGCGTGTGCGTGTGCGTGTGCGTGTGCGTGTGTGTGTACTTGCAGAAAACATCGGTGACGAAAAAGACTCCAACGACGCAGGACAAAGATGTACCACACAATATGGGAAAGAGCGATTTGATAAGAGCATCGGACTTTAATTTTCTCATGGTTCTAGGAAAGGGTAGCTTCGGGAAGGTATATATTCACGGATAATATATATATATATATATATATATATACGTATATGTATATATATCGAACGATATATATTGTAGGAAATATAAATTATCGGTTCGATCGTTATTTTAAAGGTACTGTTAGCGGAAAGAAAAGGAACTAACGAGTTATATGCCATAAAAATACTTAAGAAAGACATTATTATTCAAGATGACGACGTAGAATGCACGATGGCAGAAAAGCGAGTCCTCGCACTTTCGAGCAAGCCTCCTTTTCTCGTACAATTACATTCTTGTTTTCAAACTATGGTACGCTATTAGACAGCTGTAACATGATTTTTCGCGTAACGAATGTTATCGCAAAATATTATATTTATAATACGTTAGTTCGATTATCTTCATACTCGGATTTTTATCGTTTTAGGATCGTCTGTATTTTGTCATGGAGTATGTAAATGGTGGCGATTTAATGTATCAGATTCAACAATGCGGCAAATTTAAAGAACCAGTAGCAGTGTGAGTATAAATTATCGTACATATATACGATTTATAAATCAACATCATTTTATCGATATTGGATATTACGCCAAAGTATTTGTCTCTTAAAAAAAAAAAAAAAAAAAAAAAAAAAAAAAAAAAAAAACGATGAGAAATTTTTCTTAGATATTATCAAGGGTTTTATTTTTTATAATTTCTCCCGTGAAATATTGAATTCTCTTTCTCAAGTGAACCAATGATAATTAAGAAATACTTTCTCAATGTGTTCGTTACTTCATTTTCGAATAATAAATGAATCCATAGATAATAGAGGGGGGAGGGAGGAAAGTAAGAATGCATTTGTATTTTCTTTATCGAAAGTTACTTCTAAAAACGTATATTAACGTTGAATTTGTAAACTAGATGATCAATGGATGACTAAAACA